>JAENHJ010000319.1:0-60209 GCA_025330945.1 Mucuna pruriens
GAGCATTAAAGACTTTTTTGACCGTTGTCTGCATGGTAAAGTGGGTTGAGATTGTCCACATACAGGTCATTTATTATCTGCAGTTAACTCAATCTCCCCCATTAATACCGCTCAACTTTGTATAGTTATATAGATTTTAGTAAAATCACTCTTCAGAGTAGTAAAACACTAAAACTTAATACCCAGTGCCTAAGGCCAGCCAGAGTCATAGACAATTAATTCTGGCGTGATAACAATTGTTTTTGGACGGGTCTCTAGCATACCCCTTTCATCTACCATACCAATCATTCATGTAAACAAAACACCGACCTGCATTAGCATAAATGTTAGTTGTAGAGTTACACCTTATGTGTAACTAATCACCAAAAATTACATTTTTTTAGTTTTATTATTAACATAAAATTATTTAGAAATTAAGTTAAATGTCAATTTAACCCTATTTTAATTAATTTTATTTTTAAAATAATAATTTTAAATCTAAAAAGCTAAAAACTTTCAATAACTCCGAACAGGTTTTGATTAACTAAGTACGTGTTTAAGAAGAAATTATTATGTGGTCCAACACTGTTCCTTGAATTATAATTCTAATTTATCTTTTATCTAATAATTAATTTTTTAAGTTAAAAAATTTGAATGACATTAGTTTGAATCATAGACAGTACAAAACTACCTAAAAGTTCCAGGTCATTGGATATAAATAATCGGTTTTGCATATACAAACTAAAAGCATTAACTACCCGCAGGATATATAATTGAGGTACTAAATTGGCGAGGCAATGCAAGTCAAGTAAATCCATGCACCTCAGACAACTCAATCTGGCATAGTTGACAAATCAGATACATTTCACATGGGAGGATAAATATTTTATTTCAGTCTTGACTCAAAGTTTAACCTCAGGTAACGGATCCCCAACTACTGATACTCTTTAATTACTTCTTGGTACTTTGATTTATAGTCCCAAGTACTAATTAATGATTATTTAAAGCCATGCCCATAATTGTCCCACTTCCCACAAGTCTATACATACACTCGCACAATTTATACTCACTACTAAGGACTAGGAACTAAATTCACACTGACTCACATAAGCTATGACCATATTATACAATAGTATAGTTTCAATGTAGCAACATGAATGCACACATGGTTTATAATAATTTAATAGGGTCGCTCTCTCCAACATAATTGCCGACAGGGTCATAATTACAAGTCATGAAGACATCCCCATCGTCGCATACAACCCGTGCGCATCAAATCCTTTTGGTGGTCTTCCAGACTATTTGAGTGTAATGGCCCACATCTGACCAGTACACAGGCATTAGTGGCGTAGGTGTAGTATTTCTCTTCATCAGCCCACACTCTAACAGCATCGCTTGGCGTCCACGTTGAGCCACTACCCCAACAGATGTTCTCTCCGAGTTTGAAATCGTTTTCGGGGAAAGAATGTTCAAGCTTGCAATCTGCTTTCCTTTTGCTAGCCCACCACCTCGCGTATTGCTCGAGCTGGAAGTCCCACATCAGTGGGACTTCCCATGGCTGCTCTCACCAAGTTGTGCCTGAACAAGAACTCTAGTGACTCCGCAATGCAACCCCAGCATAGTTGCTTTGACACATTGTATATGGTCTCATTGTCAGGCCTTTTCTGTTGGCTTAATTGAGGAATCGAAGACTTAGATTGGGACTGGGCCGAGAGAGTGTTAGCATTGCTACTGAAGGTGACAAGAAGGAACAACAAAAGGACCGAATAAGCTTTCATTTCTTCACTTGGGTGTGTGGCACAAAATTTTGAGGAATAATGTACCTTAATTTATATGTGAACTTGGTTTTAAGAATATGTGGTAGGAGGAGTCTAGCCAAGTGTTAGATCACTTGCGATTTAGGTGGCGTGAGGAATAATCGCCAATTGATAAGTGTATGCTTAATATTTTAATATTAATTAATACCTCTAAATGTACAAATTTGTGGTTGAGAAGATGTTGAGCGTCAGCTAAACGCATGTGACGTGTGGGAGTGAAAAATGTGCACGACATGGCCAGAGATTATGCTCTTTGATCGATGATTGAAGGTTTTCCGTGAGCCAGGTCTCTGTTGTGCCCGTGATTTATCTTGTCCGTATTATGGGACGTTCGTGGCCACCATAGTATGTTCTAGAATCAACCACGTGTCGCAACTCAAGTCCAAAGCATGTCCACATGTCTAAATCTAATGTAACAAACCAGGAGTGTACAAACGTGTCCATAAAATTTGCATGTCACAACTGAAGTTCGTAATCAGTTCTCCACATGTCTATTGTAACAAACTAGGAGTTTACAAATCTTCATAATATTTGTTGTATCCGTGGACCTTAGGGAATATATTAGAAAAAAAACTGAATTTCACAAAACTTTAGACAGAACAAATCATTAACTATGACACATCATTAAAAAAAAGAAACAGTGATATCATTGTACACAGTTATGCAAAAGTACTCAAATCAAATCTTATCCTATGATTTTCCGGTAGTCTCAATCAATGCAACATTATTCCATGTTTTTGCAGTATGTTTGTTTCAATGTGACATTATCATATTTTTTTTATAACTTTTACAAAAATATTCTTAAGTTTTGTTGATTTTCATAAAAGTGATAAAGTCAGTGTTTTTTGCTTGATTTTTATTCTCAGAGGTACATTACATTCTTATGGTTGATGCTATAAAACATTTGTGTTTGATTTCCCAGAGCTTAGGATTCAGTGATTTTAGTACAATTAAGGGTCCAGAGTATGGTGTATTAATCAATATTTTATGATTGGAAATGATAGGGCTTACTTTGTCTTTTTTGCCATGCATAGTGACTAAAGGCAGGGAGACTTAGAGGAAATAACATCAAGAATTAAATCGATTAGTGCTTAATTTTGTATACTAATTTGACACTCGGATCCTCTTCTGTCGAGTTCTCGTCTAGCCGACATTGTGCAAGATAACAACCGCTAATTGATTATTGCAAAACAATCAAGGAGGAGAAAGAATGTGATGCATAATCAAGATTTTGGCTGCAGACAAAATTCTGCAAGAGAGGTCCGAACTATAATTTGGTGAATTACTTGTTTGGATTTTGCTATTTTTAATTAATACTATCAAACAAATGGCCCCTAACATAGATACAGTATGCAGAGAAATATGATTACGAGATTGTTTATACATTTTTCCTTGTTGTGTATTGGACTTAATATTAAAGTAATACCTTTCTGCTTTGATAATTGACAGAATTTCGCGGTTTAAAATTGAAATAGATGGTTAGATTAGTCACTAAGCCTATATATTACCAATTCATATTTGATTCTCCTCCTGAGCTCACTCAAAATTGAGTTTACGACATTGATCACACTCATCTGAAAGCATTTGTAACACCAAACTAGCACCCATATTAACAAAGCATTTGCGCAAAAAGTTCAACGCCGAAGTAAAATGGAAGACTTAGGGAAAATATATTCGTCATAGTGATCGAATAAGTACTTGATTGAGTCAATATATGGCTAACCCTTTAACCATTTTTTTGAACGTTCCCTAACTGCAATTCTTCCAAGAAACTAGAAAAAACAGAAGAACAGGAAATTCAAATGTTGTTGTTGGAATCACTGGTCCTTCATGTTTCTACAACGGTTTTGCACTAACATCAATTACTTGCATGACACAAATCTTGCAGAAAATAAATGGTAAAATAAGATCAATGAAATATTTGTCTACCTTTTTGTTTGTCAAATTTAATTAGCTAGTGTATTGTTCACATCGCTTTAACTCGTTGAGTTAATGCAAATTACTATTCACATTTATTATTAGTTTCTACAGGATGTGCTGCAGAAATACTAATTTACATTTCTCATTATTTTTCAATGAAGAGAGTAGTGAATGAGAAAATTGCTTCTGTCAGCAGAACAACAGGAAAGAAAATTGCTTCTGTCAAGAAGATAGATGAAAAGGAGCAAAGAATAAATACTTATTGCAAGAAATTTGCTCTGGGGACTTCTCTTTCTTTTTTAACTTTGTTTTTTCCTCGTCAAACTTCCGGTGAACTTCACTAAAATGAAAGAGACATGGATTCATTCTATCTTCAAGCAGATTTATAGCCACGAAGAAGTTTGCTATCTTCACTTTTTAGCTCTTCATAGCTGAAAGAAAACAATTGAAAATGGCCATTAAGCAAATGGTGGCAAATTGGCAATCAACTATAACATCACCATTGAATAATGTAACATTGACTTATAACTACCATCCAGCATCTTGCTTTTTTCTGTCAGTGGCGCATAGAACTACAGAATCTTGGCTTTGTGATGGCACACCAGGTTTTTGTTCCAGCAGATTTGATAGACTTTCACAAAACTGATAATCAAGATTAAAATCAGTAACCAAATTCACGAGCTTGCATATTCAGCTAAGACAATGTTTTCTTACTTTGTTGTACATTCTTAGATCTCCAGCAGATTCTGATATTTCTACAACACAATGAGTTGGAGCAACTTCTATCACCTGATAATTGTCACAAATTACGTGAAGAATTGAACTTTCTTCAACAATAAAACAAAAGAAAGGAAACTAGGGAGAGTATGTAACAATAAAATGAGTAAGTTACCTGGGCTGATAGGTATGAATATGATCTAGAACACCTGGTCATTATCTGTTTCGGTTGCATTTTTATCTGATTTCAAGAGTGAAAATTCATTTTGTTGCCAGATTCTAACAAAAGGTAACATTTCCAGTAAAAAGGAATAAGGTACATTTTTACATGCATGCATTTAAGAATCAATGTAGCAGAGTTTATACCTTAAAGTTGTTCATTTTCTCTACTGACAGTCTTACATCTGTTGCAGCAGCTTCTATTTTTTCTATCGTTTCATTGATAGTGTGTTTGGATCCCAGCCTTGTTTTCTGCATTTTTTCATCCTAAACAAGAAACTCACAACATTAGCATTTGTAATAATTGAATAACAGCTACAGATAAGTTGAATCCTCTTTCAGATTAGTGGACTTGCCTGTTCTTCGAAAAGGCCAGATAGATCAAGGTCCTGAGACATGGCTATTAGTTCAAACGCATTAATGAAACTTGACGACTTGGGTATAGTTGACTTTCTGTTATTCTCCTATAGCACAGATTATTAGACAATTTGGTCCAACAAGTGAGTTTTTCACTTTTTCTATAACTGTTTTCTAACTTGCTACTTATTAACAAATTACCTCAATTGAATTGAAAGCAACATCAACATCATCCAAGTTAATGTTCTGATCAAATTCGGATGGAAAAGCAGGCTTGTAATCTGTTTGAAACCACTCATCTTCAACAATTTCTGCTATAGTTATCCGCTGCATGAGAGATAGGGAAGAAGGGTAAAAAATCATTATCTATTAATTACACTTTAAGTGCATAGTGTTGAAGTAGTTCTTGAATTTCTACCTTTACAGGACGTGGTTCAAGTATTTTGGCAATTAGTTTCTTTTGAGTCTGAGTAAACCATGAGGGACATTTATATTCTGCCTTCAATATCTTTTCACACATGAAAGTTATCAGAAAGTGTCAATTAATTGTAACAGACACTAGTTGTTTTCTTTATACTATACCTTTCCATATAAGCACATCAAATTCTGATCGTTAAATGGTAAATAACCTGCAAGTAATTCATAAAGGATCACCCCACATGACCAAACATCAGCAGCTGCTCCATCATACCCCTTGCTCACTAGCAGCTGCACACGAAGGGATTGTAGAATCAATAATATACGTGTGCCATAACTTAATGCAGTCATTATCTCTCTTTCCCACTCCCAATCTTTTGATGGTTCCAAAGAAAAACTGTCTTGAAACCAAAAAATTATTATAGTTCCATACCACAATGTATCTATGGTACAATCAATCATTATTATACATATTCAAGTTTTTCAATTAAAATGGAAGAATTAATAATACTTAATTAAGTATTATACGAAGATTAATTGAAACTATGATAATCCCAAACGACTTAATAATTTCTGAGTTTCAAGACAGTTTTTCAAACCAAACCCAGTTAGATGTTAAATTGAAGACAGTTTTAAG
The DNA here is from genome assembly GCA_025330945.1 of Mucuna pruriens. Taxonomy (NCBI): domain Eukaryota; kingdom Viridiplantae; phylum Streptophyta; class Magnoliopsida; order Fabales; family Fabaceae; genus Mucuna; species Mucuna pruriens. The sequence goes on from JAENHJ010000319.1 coordinate 6,064, forward strand.
TTACCTCAGGTGCCACGTAGCATGGGGATCCACACCGCGTGATTAAGGCATCGTTACGCTGATAATGTATCAAAATTTGACAGTCATAAATACTTATGATGGAAGTGAGGATAAGATTCAAAGGAACACTGCTACCTTTTGCAATGCACTTAATCCAAAATCGGACACTTTGAGATTTCCCTTGTTGTCAAGAAGCAAGTTTTCTAGCTACAATGGCATGCCACATTCAAGTTAGGTTCCAAAACTCCATTTCAAACAAACAAAGCAAATTGATTTGAACTTACCTTGAGATCTCGATGATAAACCCCTTTGTTATGGCAGTAGTCCAAGGCATCAATAAGTTGCTGGAATAGTTTTCTTGCCTCACATTCATTCAACTTCTCGCCATAGGACTGCACATCAATTATCACAATTCAAAATTGAAGTAATATAAATAAGTACATAATGTTTCAATTCGGAGAGATAGTTGATTCTCACCATCTTGTCTAACAGTTGTCCTCCTGAGACGTATTCCATCACAATGTATATCTTCGTTTTTGTGCCAATAACCTGTTTTAAGTTCATTAAAAGTAGAGTGTTGACAAGAGGATTATGTATCTACAAACTTCACTACAATTCTAAGGTTTTGGGTGTATGCAACCGCCACACAATCGCAATTGTGGCCACATATTTCAGCAATATCAAGAAATACAACGAAATTGCAACTGTGACTGCAATTTAAAACATTGACTATATATACCTCGTGAATTCTAACTATATTGGGATGATGCAGAAGTTTCATTGTTCTAATCTCTCTTTTGACCTGAAATATGTCATATCCTATGTATTGATTAAGTAAGGTAAATAAGCTGCTAGTTGCAAAATGATAAAAAGAGGACAAGGGTGAGGTTTGCCTGATTCTTAAGATTGTTTTCCAAGATCATATGCTTGTCAATGACCTTGACCGCAACCTTCTGACCATTGTTGCCATCGACAGCCAGCTTAACCTTAGAGAATGTACCTTCTCCAATTGTCCTACCAAGCTGATACTTCCCAATCTTTTTTTCAAACCCCATTACTCTCCGATGTCAATTTTTTGGCTCTGATTCTTTTCAATAAGTTGTTATTCCTCACTATGATCTCTATAGCAAACTGTTTGCTATATCATCTTTGCTTTGCCTCTGAAGTCTGAGTCCAATTTATTTGAAAACGGATATTGTCTTTTAAAGGAAAATTGTTAAACTCCACTTATGGTAAGTCTTGGTTCTGTTCGACCATAAAAATTGGCGGCCTGATTGAGTTTCAATGGACAAATTAATTAATTATAGTTTTTGAGGTCATGGAAAATTAAAATTAAAATTTAAGAGTGCGCTCTTCATAGAAAGGAAGGTAGAAGTGTGAGAGGGAGGTTGGTGGACCAGTTGTTTAGACTAAGGAACGTGATTTGAATGGAAGTTAGGTGTAAAAACAATAATTTCCCTTTCTAAATTCCGAACTTGGAAATAGGGAGAGAGTATCACCACAAACTCAAAGTAGGTAAGCATATTATCACGTTGATGTTATGTGGTTGATGATCAGTATCCAATCCCGTCTTCTCTCTGTCTTGGGATTATTGTTATGAATTTTATTACTTGTGAAATGCCATACTTTTTGTGGCTACTTTTGATCTAGAGCATGCTACGTGGGGTTAGGAATACAATCCAGTGTCTTTCGGATAATACTGTTGATTTCTATCAATTGAGTTTCCTCTTATTAGTTAGTGGAAATGTTTGTATAAAGCTATAAATAAACGATAATATAAGCTTTTTGACTGTTTTTATGGCAACTCTAATGGCTTAAAGGGATTCTCTTCCCAACTAAACTAGTAAGTTGAAAACTAATATTTTAACCTACGATAGTGCTATTTCCGGAGGAAATTTTTATATAACTGAAGTGGGTAATTAATTGACGTGGAAATTTCCGGTTGGGATGCGTATGTTAAACTTTGAAATAAGGCACGAGAGATGGGATATACATATTACTATTACTATGGGAGATTGATTCTTGCACGAGATCCATAGCAAATAATAAATTCCTCTACAGTGTTGAAATTATGTAAATTTTAAACATAAAGATTAAATTACATTTTCTCTTTAGAGATATTAAATTATTCTGTACTCATCTTGTATTTTTAAAATATGAGTAAAATATTCTAAGTTCTAACTCTCTCCTCTCTCTTTGTATTTTTATACAAAATTCTCTCTATTTCTAAAACTTACACAAAATACCTCCCATTTTGTAAATATGTTATATTTAAACTCAAATTTTTATTTTTATACAAAATTGACATAAATATCCTTATTGTAGATTTTGTCTCATTACAAACCCCTTTAAACATTACACAAAACTCCTATTTTGTAAATGTATTACAAGTAACTCCTATATTATAATAATAAAAAATTATTAAATTCTCAAGTAACAAAAATTTTAGAATAAATAATAAATTAAATTGTCATTTCATATTCAAAATAAATATTACCTTAGATTTTTTGCACTAAAATTTTAATTAAAACTTAATTATAATACACTGTTAGTGTAAAAGAAAATTACAGTGTTAGTCAGTCGTAGATTTCTAAAAATATTTATACTAATAATATATATATGAAAATTAAACTCTATGAATTATTAATAAGATAGAATAAAGATAATTTTAGAAAAAATAATAATTAAATAATAAAAATAAAATCATATTTTATTAATTTAATTTGAATTATTAGTGATTATCTTAATTTTCTAACCAAATAAATTATTTTCAAAATAGCCACTTTCTTTATTTAATTTCAATCAAATATTATATTAGGATAAAAATATTTGTCAATCTTATATTTTTCTTTTTCTTGCTTTTTGCTCTCTGTCAAATTCAAAAGACTATCTGGAAAAAAAACAATTCAAAAGAACTGTGTACTCTTTTGCACTTTTCACGTGCGTTATTTAATTGTTATGTCAATTTAAACAGGTCAATGATAAGTGCCAATGACAATTATACGAAGAATGCTTTTAGTATTGGTTAAAAAAGTATACAACATCCATACATTATATGAGTAATGTAAATTAAAAATAAAATGAGTATTAAAAAATCCGATATAAATTAAAAATTACTAGAGAAAATAACTATAAATCATAATTCAATTAAAGATAAATTAAAATAAATAATTTTTAAGATAAAATATATACTAAAATTTTAAAAATTTTAATAGATATATATTGTTAGTCAAAAAAAGTTTACACTACTAATCAATTACAAAATTATCTTTAATATAATTTTTTAAATAATTATAATAAAAATTAACAAATGACCATTTATTATCAGATAGTAATGTGAAAAAATTTTAAGTCTATTAACAAGGATGGAGCCTCTGGGAATGTCACGATGGCTCCCAAAATTTATAATTTTCTTTAGAAAAAACTATAAAAACATTTTAGGGCAGTCTTGAGAGAAATCCCATAAACTCAAATCCTATCTCTGTCATGGCCCGTTGAGATATATATTATTTATTCAATTTTAAATATTATTAAGAAAACATTATAAATTGAAAAAGTATATAATCATAATTCTTTATATTTGAAAATTAGCTGGCCCTGAACCAATCGGTTGTTGGCACAATTGATGGATGCAGGTATAGATATTTTGGCGATGGATCATTTGCAGGTATAGATATTTTGGCATCCATGGATCATAATGAGATAGATCTTCTTCTGTGAGGCCTAATAAACCATTACAAATATTTTGGCATCGATGGATATTTTGGCATCCATGGATCATAATGAGATAGATCTTCTTCTGTGAGGCCTAATAAACCATTACAAATATTTTGGCATCGATAGATATTTTGGCATCCATGGATCATAATGAGATAGATCTTCTTCTGTGAAGCATAATAAACCATTATAAAGTACTTTGATTTTTGTGGCGCTCATTGTGTAACAAACAAACAATTTCTACAAGCTGGTAATAAAAAATTATTTCACCCTAGATAAAAATATTTCAACTTCGATAAAAATACCAAGTTAATATCTACTTATTTGAAAAAGTGCTTTAACATTTTATTTATAATGCATATCTAATAACAAATAAATTTTTACTTGTATAAAATTAAAGTGACAATGTTGCCACAGAAAAATACCATAAAGAAGTTCTGTCAAGCTTTTGTTATGCCACCCTAATCTCAGTATCCTTGATAAAGGTTATTAAGGGTATTGGCTCAATGCTCCAACATAGTATCTACTCATCATGTAAAAGTGAGATTAGGAGAAGATATCATTAAGATAAGTCACAGTCATTGTTCTGAAAATTGAATTGAAGTTTCTAGTTGGACTGGAAAATCGATGAACTGGTCTGATACTAGTTTAAATAAACCATAAAACCATCATAGAGAAAAACTAGTAAAAAAAATGATAAAATTGAAAAATCAAAATCAATTCAATGAAATATGCTTGATTTGATTTTTTTTCTTAAAAAAATAAATTAACCTAATGATTTATTATTTTTATTCTAAATATAAATTTATTATTAGTTATTGATAATAAATGTTTATTTGTATCGCTAAAATGTAGACTTAAATACTAAAATATATTTAATTTAAACTTTTGTATGTAAGTTAAATATTAGAAAACTATAAATTTATACTTGATTTTTAATTTTAATATTATAAAATTATTATATTATATTTTTAATATCATTTATTATTATTATTATTATTATTATATTAATAACAGTTCTCCAATTGACCCATTCTACAGTTTTTAAAAATATTGGACATATAGAGAATTGTTAATTTATAAATAAAGACATAGAACCCAGGTCAGGATGTCACCATCACGTTTTTTACTTTTTCTTTTACTATGTCTTTATATTGACTACGGGTTCCCTTCCCGTTTTAGCTCACAACAAGGGTTTAAATATAATACGGTGGGAGGAAATGGGTAGAAGAAAAGAAAAATGTGAAATTGAGTCCTGTACATTTATAACCAACTATTGCAGCCCAATTGTAATATGGTCCAGTTTCACCATAGCTCCCAAGACACCTTCTTTTCCATCTCAAGCGTTAACCATGGCTCTTTGAATCGGTGCAGTAACATTCCATCTCAGCAGCATCTAATTAACTTTTCTCACCCACACTCACAGATTCTCAATCTCATAATGCAGGGAAAGACCCCAATGTGAAAGATGTTCTCCACTTTCTCTGATCCTACGGCTACAATTCTCTACGCAACCATAGCCGCCGATTATACCAACCCAGAGAAAAACACTCAATTGAAAATAGATGGGCCGTGCGTTTGGGCTCAATAAAGGAAAATTTGAGTCGCCTAATCATCTTATCTCTTCTTAAGTTCTCGAGCCACTTAATCTAATACTAACCCAAAACTAATTTAACAGTAACTCACTTACATAATCTACTTAAATCTTTTGCATTTTAAATGAGAGAATTTTTTAATGGTTATTCAAAGATATTTTTAGTTTTTTTTTAATGAAAATATATTTAGAATTTTTGTACCTATTATTTTTAATATTTTTAGTTTTAAATTATATTTAAATATTTTTTTTACAAATTTGATTTTGGTTAAAAAAATTTATCAATAATTAAAATTAACATTGTATTACAATATAAATTATTTATTATAAATCTAAAATATATTTTATATGCTTAAAAATTTTTATTTATTATAAATTTTAATTATAGTATAATTTATATATTTAAATATATTTAATTGAAAAAGTAAATCATATATTAACAATGTAAAATAATTTTATACCGTTATCCAATCATAATATATAATTTATGATAAATTTATTGATTTTTATAATAAACATTTTAAAAGTTATGTTATGAATTATTTGTAATTTGATGATAATGTAAATGCACCATCATTAAATTTTATTTATTTATTATAAATTTTAGTGACATAAAATATATTTATTAAATGAAATATGTTAATTTAATTAACAATCCTCTAGTTATTTATTTGACTTCAATTAATTATTTTTCCAACTACGATTTTTTTTTTGGGACCTACGAAATAATTCATGCCTTTTTTTTAGTAAATAACATTTATACTAATTGGGCCTATCAAGTTTTATTATAATTTTAATTCTTCTACTAAAAAAAATTTATTTTAATCCTTACACACATTTATTTATTTATTTATATCTATGATTTTTTTTCAAAAATAATTAATCTAATTCCTTTTAATTATTTTTATTTAATTTGAATATAATACCAACACAAATTTTAAAACAATAGCCAAAAAAAAATAAGTAATATAGTAATTTATTTATGGAAATAGAAAAAATAGAATGTTACAATTATTACTCGAATCCTATACGATGCAAGCTACACTTTAAGAGTAAAGTGTGTGAAACTTAAGTTATGTTTAACTTTTCATTTTAGTTATTTTTAACTTGTTTATTGGTTAAAACTTTTGTTTGATCTTATTATTTAGTAAACAAATTTTATAAAGAGTATTAGTTTAAGTAGTGTCTTTTTAAATGTTAATTTTGATTCTTTTATATTTATTTTTTTATTCTTTGAATATTATTATTTTTTTCCTTTTTATATAAGGCAAGATTTTATTTTATTTTTCTTCTTTCACTTATAAGGTATGACTTTATTGTTTTACACTTTTTTACAAAAAGGAATAATTTTACAGTTTTTACTTTTATATTATATGATATATTGACAGTGATAAATAATAGGTTTATTTTATTTTATTTTTATATTTTAAACATGTTTGTATTACATAATTTATTTTAACTATTATATTTTTATAATATTTATTTTATTATTTTAGCATATACTTCATGATATTGAAATTGATAAATTATATATGTTTATTTTTTTATTAATATAAAAACAATAACAATAATAAAATAAAAGAAATTTATTATTTATTTTTGTTGATATATTATGTCATAAAAAAAATACAAATAATAAAACATTTCCTTATATAAAAAGAGTAAAAATAATAAAATCATACCTTATACATAGACGACGACGAAAAAAATAAAATAAAATCAGATCTTATATAGAATGACATATAAAAATGTTACTTAAAGTAGCAACTTAAAAACTTATAAAAACTTATTTATTTAACACAATTACTAAGGTTAAATGAGTTTTTCAAGTAACAAAAAAAAGTTTAAAAAACCAGTTAAAATGGTGTGTCAAACATGGTTTATATTTATTTTTCTTTATTCTTAAAGTAATAATTAAATTTGTTTTTCATTTTTTTCTAAACTGGAATTTTATTTTATTTTATTTATTTTTCTTTTTCCACAAAGGTACACTTTTATTATCTTTATCCTTTTTTAATATGATGATAATAAAAAATAGTAGGTTTATTTTTTTTTATTTCTATTATTGGTTTTTAGATATTTTTATGTTACATTATTTATTTTAATAATTATACTATGTATAATAAACCTAATATTTTTTATTATCAACATATTAAAAAAGTAGGTTTATTATCAACATAATAAATCTATTATTTTTTATTATCAATTATGTATATATTTATTTTATTATTTTAGTATTATACTTCAAATGTAATATTGATAGATTACATGTTTATTTTTTATGTTTTTAATACTTTTATATTATACTATTTGTTTAATAATTATACTATTTATATTATTAATTTATTATTTTAATATTATACTTCAACATTTTCTTGGGTACATTGGTATAAATATTTCAAGATATTTTAATCACTATACTAATTAATATAAAATAAAATTAAAAATCATATAAAAGTATCATGTGAACATGATTATTTTCATTATTTAACATTTATCGACTACTTTCACATGTAATTTAATAAAATAACTTAATAGTTTTAATCAGCAACTATTGTCAATTATTTTTCAACTTTCAGCTAGTTTTATAAACATAAACTTAATTATTCATAACTAAATTTTAGGATAACTACAACTAATTTAAATTCACTGCACCATGTTTGTCTTTTAAAAGATTAAAAAAAAAATACATATCATTATTATTGTTACCACTTTCGTCTTGATCATCATAGATAAAAAATGTGTTTTTTTAGAAAGATAATATCTAAGGTAATAAATTAAAATTAGTTGTAACAATCTTGATTGTTTATGGTTAAGAATAATTAAGATACATGCATTATTTTACTTTATATTATAAGAAAATATATTAATCTATTTTCATAATCCATCTATTGAAAAAAAAAAAAACTCGCAAATTGGTAAATGTGTTAAATGATTTGAAGTTTAATAAAAAAATTGAGACTGAAATTAAAATTAAGAAATAAAAAATATATTAGATGTTGAATGCTTTATATCACAAGTCAGGGGAGTTAATAAGAATAAAATTATTTTAAATTAACTATGCTTATAATCTTTATCGTTTTAATTATCTTTGATATATTTATTTTTTAAAGTTTACTTAAAGTAATCGTTCGTTTTCCTTTTGTGACTTTTAAAAAATATTTATTATTATATTATAAATTAACATATACAATTTAAGAAGGGAAGCTTTCATTTTATTTTTTTTCCATTTTTTCAATTAGACATTTTCACAAATTTATCTCTCATTTCCTTTGAATATGCATTTGGCATGCCACTTACGTAAAGCCAAGAAATTTCTATTTCAACCATTTCAAATTATATTTCTTTTATTTTTTTTTAGATATTTGGTCTTATCTATTTATCATTTTTTAATCTACCCTTTTTTATTGATACATGTTATTTTTAATTATTAATCACTAGTATTTTAGCTTATGTATTATACAGAATAAATGTTTATTTTATATAATTAAAAATTTATAATAAATAAGTATTTTAATATATAAATTATATTATAATTAAAATTTATACTATTTTTTTAATTCTCACAGAAAAAATATTTTAATTACTGGTAATTTCTATTAAAAAATATTAAAAAATGATAGATAAAAAAGATGAAAATTAAATGAATAATAAAAATATTCTTATCAAAGATTAAAAACACTATTATTGAATATGAGTATTATAATTTTATATAGAGAATATTTTCTATTATAAAATATTAAAATTCAATTTATAATTAAAGATATTAAAAATAATAAATTAAAAAAATCAAGAAGTTGAAAAAATATAAAAACAAATGACAACTAAAAACACATTCATTCAATATAATTATTATAATTTAAATATACATATAATTATAAGTAAAAAAAAATTAGATTTACTAAAAATAAATTAAAATTTCAAATTAGATTATATCATTAAAATAAAAACGAGCTAGAATTCTTAAATCCTTAGTAAACCATGACAATAAAAAAACTCCATTAGAAAAAGGTTAAAAATCAAATTGAGTTATTATATAGAAGATATATTTTTAGATTTTTTATTATAATATAATTTATATACTAAAAACATTTATTTATTATAAATTTAAATTATATAAAATAAATAATTATCTATTAGAATAGAAAAACTAAAATATTAATATTTATACATTCTGTATTTTAGTATTTTTATTTAAATTTGAAATATTCAGATAACAAGTCTTTTCATTAACAATATATTATTGTTTACTAATATTAGTGCATGTATTGTTTACTAATATTAATCTTTTCATATTACTTAAATTTTGAAAGATGAACTATCTACCAATTATTTTTTTTTATAAAATCTACCAGAAAAATTTTAAAAATGAACCATTTAACTAGGTAAAAAGTCAAAATGTTAACTAAAATGTTGCTGAATATATCCAGCTGGACTCTTGCGTGCAATGCCTCTCCAATCTCAACTGCATGCTTATCCAAAGTGGGAGTATATAAATATATCACAATTATAACAGGATCGCTTATATCTGGCTTCTCTATGTATAAAATATTCTAGTCCTTTCAGCTTATTCATTTCGATTAAAACGCTGAAGAACTAGTTAAGTTTTGATCTGTATACCCTTTGTTATTATATATGTCCATGCGTTTTGTCTTTTGGTTAGAGTTTTCTCCTTTTACTTCGTCGCAATTTGTTACTCTGATCCGTGTTTATAGATTATCTTGCTTCGCGTTGTTATCTTTCAAATTTATAATATAACGATAACGATAACGATGTTCTATTGTGGCTTCACGAGTGACATTTCCTGATCTGCCGATCGATTTTCTTACTCTCTATTGCGCAGGTGTTTACGTCAATGATGAAAATGAAATTGGGGAAAACATTACTGCTTCTTCTTTGTTTGAAAGTCTTCTGTTATGCAGTGGTACTAATACAGTTATTTTCTGTGTGTCTGTGTATTGTTTGGGACTCTGGGTCATGATATGTAATACAATTTATTTTGTTTTACGACAAGCAGATTGCGGCTCCTCAGACTTGCCCTGCTGACAATTTGGATGAATGCGACGATTCAGATGAATGGGCAGGGGAGTTTTTCCCTGGCATTCCCAATATTAAATACGAGGTACTTGTTTATCACAACTTATCTATACATTAGAAGGATTGTAATGACATATTAGTGCATGTATTGTTCCTTTGTGTTCCAAAATTATGTATTGTGTGAATTCTTCTTAGTGCATGTTTTTAATTTCCAGGGTCCGTCTAGTAAGAATCCGCTTTCATTTAAATGGTATAAAGCAGAAGAGGAAATTCTTGGGAAGAAAATGAAGGTTGGTTTTTATTTATATTTCAAGAATTTGCCAGGTTTATCTATACTTTATCATCCACCAACACCTATTGGCTTTTGACTTGAATTTATTCTATTTAACTGCAGGATTGGTTCAGATTTAGTGTTGCCTTTTGGCATACATTTCGTGGAACAGGTGCTGACCCATTTGGTGCCCCGACCAAATATTGGCCATGGGAGGATGGTACCAATTCATTAAAAATGGCTAAAAGACGAAGTATGTTAATTCTTGACTCTTCAATTGATATACTTCATATTCAGAGATTTCTATGTGGCACAAAATAAAGTTCTCTTAATAATACAGTGAGGGCTAACTTTGAGTTCATAAGCAAACTTGGTGTCGATTTTTGGTGCTTCCACGACAGGGATATAGCCCCTGATGGAAAAACTCTTCAGGTGAGTCAATCTTTAAGCTTCTTCACTTAATTGCAATTCTTAGAGAGGATCAAAATGTGAAATGTAGTGGCATATGCTTACCTCATTTTTTATATCTGGAATGATCATAGTTGGTGCAATGTTCTCTCTTGATTAATACTCTGCTGCTACATTTTATAAATCTGCTTTCTGAGCTATTGGATTACCCTTGTTGTCTTTATCATAGGAATCTAATGCAAATCTGGATGAAGTGGTGGCCCTTGCTAAAGAGCTCCAGACTAAGGTAATTTTACATGTTCGAACCGTTTGATGTATATCAGTTTTCACTTACATCGGTGTAAAGTAAGAAAAAACATTCTTGCAAATTATGCCAAGGCCCAAATCATTACTGAATTTCCTTGTAATTACAGTTAGCCATTTCATATGTATGAATGGTTTGAATTGTTTTGGAGCTAGGGGAATGCAGAAATTTAAAATTTGTTTAGTCAATTGATTTTAATATGCACTATCCCCCCTTTGTCCGAATATATTTAAGATATGTATGCTTGGTGTGAATATATTTAGAGAAGAAAGAAAATATGATATGACTCAGAACATTCAGATGTACACTCTTCTTTTTCTTTTCCCCTTTGTCTGTCCAGTGCATGAATTATTTTTTGTGATTTAAATTCCTGTCATCCTGTTTATACAATATTCTGTCAGAACATTGGTCTAAATATATATATTTTTTTGTCTTGAGGTAAACAACCATAATGCATGTAATAATTTTGTTTGTTACCATATAGGCCAAAAAGAGGGTGTTATGGGGAACAGCTCAGTTGTTCGTGCATCCTCGTTACATGCATGGTGCTGCTACTAGGTAACATATATACAATTACCTCCTGACTCATCTATGTGGTCCTTATGCATGTTGGTTACATGGCTCACAAAATGAACTGCTTTACAGCTCTGAATTAAAGGTCTATGCATATGCTGCTGCTCAAGTGAAGAAAGCCATCGAGGTATGGCAGTGTGTGCATGTAGTTGTAAGAAGGTTTATTGTATTTTTAGAACCACTGTTCTTTTGCTGATTTAAATATATTGCAGGTGACACATCATTTGGGGGGAGAAAATTATGTTTTCTGGGGTGGTCGGGAGGGTTATCAATCTCTTTTAAACACGGATATGGAGCGAGAGGTTAATCATTTGGTGCGTGAACCATTCTATCCTCGAAATAATTGTTTGATTATGCTGCCTTTTTTCTTTCTTGTATAACTAAACAATTTATGAGAAATCTCCTTAAAATTAATAAAATGTCAGTCTTAATGTGCATGCTACAACAACAAGAAGCAATTCTCAATGTGGATGCTAAAACAAATATGCAAGCAAGAGTACGTCAGAAAGCCTCAAGGAAAAAATGACTTTATTAGATGCATATCTTGAATGGCATGAATTTTTCTGTTCTTTCATAGTAATTCTCATTTAGAAGAACGAGACACTGGATTATGAGCCAGTGCCAATCCATTGCCAACACCAAAAAAATTCAAATGGTCTTGTCTTCTTATTTGTAGTCTGTTATACCTTTCCTAATTAATTCTGTTTATTTACCTGGTCACAGGCTAGGTTTTTGGAAGCTGCTGTTGCATACAAAAAGAAGATTGGATTCAATGGTAACATTCTCTAGAATACCTATTATCTATACTATTTTATAGCATTATATTATGAAACATAGATACTTGGAAGGTTATAGTTTTTTGTTTTTATACTCATCTCTATATGTTAACTACACCAAAATTTGAATGAAAAATAATTTTCTATTGTTTCTTCACGTTTTCCCTTATTAAAGGATTTTTTCTTTTGTAATTTCTTTTCCTTGTGTGATTTCAGGGACACTGCTAATTGAACCAAAGCCACAAGAACCTACAAAACACCAGTAGGCGTCTTACTCTTACCTATTCAATCAATAATTTTCCAGCACCTGTTATCTATATTAAACTTATATTCCTCTAGGTATGATTGGGATGCTGCAACCTCAGCTAATTTCTTGCGAAAATATGGACTTGCAGGTAAAATATTTACTTGTGTCCTTTTCACCCAACTTTTTTCTCTGGAACTAAAAATAGAATGTGATATCGTTCTTCATTTAAAATTGTATGCTGTCAGGCAGTGCATAATTTGAACTGCATCTGGCTTTCTTGATGTGCATAATTAAGTTTTGTGTTAGTTTTGTCCTCAATATGACACTATTTTTTCCTCTTCTTGAGTTAAAAAAAATTCTTTTTCCCTAAAATTAATGGCCAAATGGTCCCTTGTTTAAATTAATTTAGCCGAAGCCCAACTAACAATGCAGGGTGAGTCTCTTCATCACTTGTATATATACACACTTTTTATATTTCTCTAATTTTCTTCATTAAGAACAATGTTACTCCAATTTACAAATTTCTCTCTGCCTGGTTCCTTTTTCTTCTCTAGGGGAATTCAAACTCAACATAGAGTGCAACCATGCCACCCTCTCTGGTCACAGGTGAATCAATCATTGTATACTGTGTCAACATGGGATGTCCTTGATCATACTTTTCCTTTTTAAATTTGATGTTTATAAAATCATAACTGAAACTAGACTTGTTCTTTGTACCTTCAATGTCTGTCATACCTGGTAGTTGTCATCATGAGCTTGAAACTGCAAGGATCAATGGATTGTTGGGCAATATTGATGCAAACACTGGCGATCCTCAAGTTGGTACGTGTGAATTCTCTTATTTAATAAATAATGTGGATAACATAGAAACATGACATGTGTTAACATGTCACAAGAATGGAAGTTGTAATATGAAGCTGTTATCATCACTGCAGGTTGGGACACAGATCAGTTTCTTGTAGATATTCAAGAGGCGACACTGATTATGCTCAGCGTGATCAGAAATGTAAGAAAAATGCTTGCCAGTGAGCTTGCATCATGAAATGCAACACACTTTCATGTTAGAAATGCAATCTCATCTGATCGGGTTCTTGTTTTATTTTGCCTTTTCCAGGGAGGACTTGCACCAGGTGGATTCAACTTCGATGCAAAATTGTGAGTTCTTCTCTATTTATGTACTTATATTCCAGTTTGTTTGTTTTTGTTTTTTTTTCCTCCATTTGTTTACTGAGCAATATTTTAGGCGGAGAGAGAGCACAGATGTTGAAGACTTGTTCATAGCCCACATTGCTGGAATGGATGCGCTGGCCCGTGGCCTCAGGAATGCTGCCAAGTTAATTGAGGTGATACACCGGATCCTCCCTTCACATCTATTTATATTCTCATCATTCAGATTGTGCAAATTCAATGAAAGCTTCTTTTAATCTCTACATGAGAATCAAACTAAACGTTTCTCATTATGTTGGACTGAAGGATGGTTCTCTGGCTGAGCTTGTTCGTAAGCGATATCAGAGTTTTGACACTGAAATTGGGGCTCAAATAGAGGTAACATTTTTCCAACATTTTCTTTTCCTCTATATTTAATGCTTTTTGTGATTAATTTTATCGAAATGGATGTTGTCATAGGCTGGTAAAGCTGACTTTGAACTGCTTGAGAAGAAGGTCAAGGAATGGGGAGAACCAGAGGTTGCTTCTGCGAAACAGGTAACTCCTAAGTCATAATTTTTCTGTAAAAATAAGGGGAAGCATTAATTGTTCGCTCAAGAATAAAATTTTGCTTCCCCAATGTATTATGAACAAATGCACATTTAATTATTCAGCTTGAAGAATAGGGCGTGACCTCAAATTTCTAGCAAACCCCAGGATCGAAACACCGGAATTATCATAAAAGACACCCGCACAACCAGCTCTAACTCTGACCACCAAACCTAGAACACATCAACATTAAATTTTCTCCACTGAACACCTTCTAGCAATTAATTGTTCTCTTCTTGGAATACAACCAGTAAGAGTTTTCTATCATCTCAGTTATTAAGGAGCTTTTGAGGAAACCATACTTTTTTGTACACATGTTCCACGAGCCCAACCGAGATGAAAAAAATGCATTTGACCCTCTGCAGTATACATAAGATGATAAGAACTGATGAAATGGAAACATTTTCTTTCCAGATTTTATATCCATGCTGATTGACTAATCTAATTGCTTTTGCCCAAGCTGTTGTATTCCATATTTGTTTACATGACATTTTAGTCCTCTCACAGTATCTAATAAAGGTCTCTGTGGTATGTTACAGGAGCTAGCCGAGATGATCTTCCAATCTGCTATGTAGAGAGCAAAATATAGCCGTGTATGGTGGCTATTTTTCGTTTATTAAGTTAGGAACAGTCCGGTATATGTTTGCGAATAAAAGGAAATTGAGATTGACTTATGCCTGCTTCATTTTCCTTGGAAAAATAAGTGTGGTGCATGTATCTGCCATAGGTCATCCAAAGTCTGGTGAAATGCATGTTGCTTATGTATAAAATTACGCGACGACGCATACCTTCCCTGGCTTTAGCCTTTAGAAAGAGCTTTGGGCATGCCTGAGTTAATTAATTTTAGTTTCTACTCTATTTTGATCTTTATTATTCTATGCATACCAATGCTGATCGTTCATACTTAAATTACTGATCAACCGAGTGCAAAGAGTCGTGTCAGAAAGGATTTGGTTCATCTCATTGTACGTGATCGAGAGAGAGAAATATCTAGGATTTTTTTTAATAGTTTTGTTATAATTATACATGGGGAATTTTAAAAAGGGTCTTCTGAAGATTATTTCAACTTTACTCGTTTATGACTTTTAATGTTTTTTTAATTTATTTCAATAAATTTCGTACAAGAGATTGTCAAAAGGAAAAAATGTTTTTAGTTTATTTTAATAAAATTTATAATTAAATTTTAAGGCCACTTTATTTGAGTTAAGTGCATGTCAGTTAACGATAGGAGCATTCGGTCCATGGATGGAGGTTTAACAATAGGACCAAAATCGTGTAATTTAAAAAATTAAAAGACTAATGCGCCTAATTAACATTTAAAGGTTCAAAATCATGAATTTAGTATTATAGGAGATTAAAAATGTAATTTAACTTTTTTAACTAGTATCCTAATTGGTAGAATTTGGCGTGTAAAATATAATAGATAAAATTTAGGTGCGGTTGTTTATGTAATTTTGGTATTATTTTCTAAATAAAATTATAGTTTTAATTTGATAATTTGTGCAATAAAAATTGGCATTTAAAGTTAGTACTGTTTTTTTTTTTAAATGAAACTATAATTTTAATAACTAATTAAACTATACTATAAGTACTTAAATTTGTTTTAATATATAATATTTCATTTCTTGTAATGACAATTTTAGGAATGCTATGACCAACGATGTTATTCTTGAGTAAATAAAAAAAAGTGTGTTGGTTAGATTTTAATGTTCCTAATTTTTTAAAATAAAAAATGATCAGAATAAAAAGTAAGTGTAGAAATGAATATTATAAATGAGTTAAAAAATAACTTATTATACAATCAATCTCATGGTAATATGACTATTCCAACTCCCATTATAAAAATAAAAATAAAATAAGATATTATTAGTTTTTATATATCAACAATACCTATAAATACTTTTTGAAGTTCATAACAAACATTTAAATATTACATTTCCAAATTCGTTCTCAAATATAATTTTTTAAACAATCACACTCTAAATTTTGTCCTAATATATAACAGGCAAATGTTATCTGCCTCTCGTTCTTAATAAATATACATTTATTTTTAATTTTTCTATAAATTTATTAAAATATCCCTTCTATAGAATTTTTTTTTTCAAAAATATATTTTAACAACAACAAAAAAAATATGTAGTTCCAGGTAGTATTTTCTGGAATATGTATTTCTTGTTGTAAAAAATACTTTTTAGAGTATTTATATTTTTGTTTTGAAAAAAAAATATAAATTCAATTGTATCTTAAAATGCATTCATCACTAAAAAAAAAATTATCACTACATATTAATATCTATTTCAAAAAGTATTTTTCAGAATAAATATTTTTATTTTACAAAGCACTTTCTAAAATAGGATATTTTTATTTTAGAAACTTTTGTTTTAGAAAGTGTCTTCTGGTAGAATTAAAAAATATAAATTGAATTGGACTTCCATCTTCAAAGAAAATAATAATATTTATAAAAAAAATGTTACCACACATTAATATGTGTTCAAAAAATATAAAATATAAATCACAATCAATAATATCTTATTAAAAAAGAAAAGAAAAAAAAATAAATGTGAAAATTTTAAAGAACAATATACATAAAAGATGCAAAAATAAGATTAGATAATAATAAAAATAGAGGTGTAAAAATAAGATATAAAGATAATAAAAATAAAATGTAAAAATATATTTCATAATTTTTTACATAAAAGATATTTTAATGATAATAAAAAAAATATGTTTACTAAGAAGGAAGATGTAAATATAGTAAGGCTATATAATATAATTCATGAATGAATGGAATTAAAGTCCAAGTCCACAAAGAATGCGGGAAGGCCCAGCCCAAAATTCATGGTAGCTGACTAAATGCGCGAAATGACATAGAATGCGGGGGCTAGGCTAGCTACAGGGTGCGAGATCCCAAAACCGAAAGGTGGAGGGCGAGGGAATCGAAACCATCTACTATTTATCTTCGGTTTCTTCTTCGTCGTCGTTGTTCCTTCTTTTTCCGTTTTCGATTCGGTTCTCCTCTCAGAAAAATCTCGCCAAACCTAATCGACCCTTCTCTCTTCTCCGCTTTTCGAATTCATCATGTCGTTCCCTTCCTTCCACTAAGATTCACACTCACATTCACTTCTCCTCTTCGTCAGGTTCGGCCTTTCCGCTTTGAGATCTGATCGCATTCTCATTCGTTTCTTTCGCCAGAAAGGAAAATTCATTCCTCAAGAATCATTCGTAACTGATTGATGCGCTAATTCCAATTGCACTGTGAGCGTCCCTCTGCCGAATCGGAAGATGGGATTAGTGTTTACAAAATTGTTTTCCTCTCTTTTTGGTAACAAGGAAGCTCGAATCCTCGTTCTCGGCCTCGACAATGCCGGCAAAACCACTATTCTTTGTACGTTTCCTACCTCTCCCTTTCTTCCTCGTCATCCAATTTGCTCTTTCTCGAATTGATTCGTTTGATATTTTTTACCTTCCGTTTCAGATCGGCTTCAGATGGGTGAAGTTGTCTCCACCATTCCAAGTTCGTACTCGATCTCGTTTTACATTTACCTGAATCTTAACGTCTGCATTTTCTTTGATTTTTAGTTCGTTTCGCTGATAATATATTTTGGTCTTGGAAGTTATCGTCTACCGAGCGATCTTATTTTGAATTTTAGGTTCCTTAATCTCTGGTTAAATTTTATGAGCTCGCTTATATTTATTATTTAATATAATTGTTTGTGTCTATTATATAAAATTATCAAAGTTGTTCCGTATGTTCCTTGATAAAAATTGTAGAAAAAATTTTGAATGCTGTGTTATCTTTAGTTCTCTTTTCTCTATGTGCATGTGCTTGCTGCTTTTAAATTTTTCCACTGCGTGGATGGAATTTTATGCTCTTCCATTTATCCTTTGTATATATTATTGACTGATTGATTTATTTGATTATTTGACGCAGCAATCGGGTTTAATGTCGAAACAGTGCAGTATAACAACATTAAATTTCAAGTCTGGGATTTAGGTAACGACCTTTGTCACCTTGATTCAGCAAGATCTGTATGTTTTTTTGTACGTGTTATGCATGCTTTCACTGCCCATGTTGAACTAAACAAATCTGTAACCAACAATAGAGTCATAGAGATGACCATATTATAGTTACAAACATGTGCTCAGCGAGCAAGGCTCAAATACTATACCTGATAAATTTTAATTAATATAGTGTTTAAGAATATAAAAAGTAAATCATATATCTGAACATATATTAAATTAAAGGGTTTAATTATGTTTTTGGTCTTTCTATATATCACAAGTTTTTTCATTTGATCCCTTAATTGTAAAACATTGGAGTTTAGCCTTCGGAATCCCCCCCCAATATAGTCAACCTGTAAGTTTTCCAATTGTTTTGTACTGCATGATATTCTTCTATCTCATGCTAAATACAAGCAAGCATGCATTGGCCCATCTTTCAGACTTGTACTCTGTTAGTTTTGCTGCCGGTACTGTAACTGCAATACATAACAAATGAGTTGGCATAATTTTGTCCTCCTTTGGCCAGAAACATTTTTGATTGATTGGTATTTTTGAATTTTGATACAGTCCAAGTGAAGATAGAACCCTAGACAATAACTTACTTTTTTCCTGTTTCATTTGGTACATACATAGCTACTTTGTATGTGTTGCTTAAAGATAATTCTTAGGCTTCCATACCATAAATATAGTTTATTGTTGTTTACAAGCATGTGAACCTATAATTGCATGAGACTTAATATGCTACACGAGGGCTTATTCCAATTTCTAATTCTGATATCAAACATTTGTTTATACAGGTGGGCAAACAAGTATCAGGTAAGCACTTTGGCTTTGTTCTTGCTTCTTGTGACTGATTGAAGATGTATAATATTATTGGGTGACTTTTGATGTTTTATCATATCACACTAATTGTAATTTTTTATCACTCTCCATGCACTGCCATATTTTGTTTGAGTCCTTTAACTCTCCCATATTGCTATTGACATGTATAAGAAGCTGTTATAAAGTTCTCAATATGTGTGTGTGACACCATAAGGCAAGTTCCCTTTACAGCAGTTTAAAAAGATACCAATCCTTAATTCCTTATGCATTTAATCAATTATTTCTTTTCTTATAATATAAATATCTAAAATCTTAATGAATAAGGAGTACGTGAAGAGAAACAATGCTTAATTATGGCAACTTCACTAAATATGGTAGGCTGTGAGGCCATTTGTTGATTATATATTATGACTGGGAGCTAGAAAGAAACTTTGATATCACCAATCAATCCTACATGGTTGAAACTATGGTAGCAGCCATTGTGGAAAGAAACATATTGTAGGCGAAACATCAAGTAATCATGCTTTGTGGATTCACCCTTGTAGTTTGGCTCAATTCTAATGTCCCACCTTGAGATTTAAACTTTCTTAGTTTGCTTTTAACAATTGTTTTGTAATCATATAAGCATCTGTAGGTCTTCTCTGTTCTTGTTATCCTAAAATCATATTGTAGGCGAAACATTAAGTAATCATGCTTTGTGGATTCAAAAACAAATTTCTCTTATATGATTTTATTTACAAGTTAAATTCAGTTTCACCCTTGTAGTTTGGCTCAATTCTAATGTCCCACCTTGAGATTTAAACTTTCTTACTTTGCTTTTAACAATTGTTTTGTAATCATATAAGCATCTGTAGGTCTTCTCTGTTCATGTTATCCTAAAATGTATGTGATAAGCATATGCAGCATAAAAATGCATAATTTCAAGGAGTTTTTATGCCCAATGACAACCTCATTTTGTTCATACTTTGTACATTACTTCTCACATCATTTTCCTTAAAAATAGGCGAAAAATAGTGTGCTGATAACATGTTAATGGAACAAATTACTAGCATATTGAAAAGTAAATTGGTCCGGCCATAATAAGCTGGGAAAATAAATTTAACCTTAATTGGTATGTAAATATTTGGGGTTTTGACTAGTTTTAAGTTGGTTGTTGTGGGCCTAACATAACCCTACTTCCTTACCTAGGTTAGGACCAACTATGAAACCATAGGTGGAGTTACTGAGTAGATGCCTTTGAAGGACAAGCACCATAACCACTAGGCTACTGTGCTTTTAGAATATGTTAAGATGAATGTGTGGCCACACAAGAAGGGATATGATGTAGAATGATTGTGTAACATATTGGTGTTACACCTATTGTGAAAAAGATGACATGAAACTGGTTAAGGTTGTTTGATATGTGCAAAGAAGGCTATTGGAGGCATTGGTGAGGAGAGTAGATTGCATGGTTTTTATGTGTTGTAAAAAGGGGCAGAGAGAAACTAAGAAGGATATTGGAGGGAATTATTAAATGGAATTTCATAGTGAATAATATTCTTGAGAATTTGGTTTTTAACCAAGTCTAATGGTGTTGTGTGATCCATGTAACCAATTTCACCTAGCTGAATAAGACTATTTTTGTTATAATTGATACTAGCAGAAAGACAAATGCTATTGTGCCTGTCTGTCTGCATTATTTATTTTTTGGTAAGACATAAAATAAGAGGAAGGCTTTGAGGCAGTCATGAATGGGAAAGTTAAAAACTGAGGAAGAGAGAGAGGAGGTTGAATAGAAAATTGGAAAGTGGGATCCGTCAGTGTGCTGTTCAAGGGTAAAATTGTCAAAGAAAATCTGTACCTTTATATATGTTATAGATTATAGATGTAATGTCCATTTATTTCTCCTTTTTTTGTCCATAGGCCATATTGGAGGTGTTACTTTCCAAATACTCAAGCAATAATCTATGTTGTTGATTCAAGTGACGTTGATAGGCTTGTGATAGCTAAGGAGGAGTTCCATGCTATTCTGGAGGTATTTGTCATTCCTGATTTGTGTTGTGTGTATTTTCATATTTACATTTACATTTATATACTCATAAAATTATTTTGGCTATCATTGTCTAATGATGAAATAGAATGAGAAAAGTGTGAATGTGAACTTGTTGCTTATAACAACTTGTACAAAATAAATATAGGTCTGGCATGTAAATATTGCTTTTTAAGTCATTCAGAACACTGATCTAAGAATTCAGTTCGGTTACTTCTTAAAATACTCTTGTACTTATAAGTAGCTGATATTGTGAGAGTGTTAGCTGTATTAGTTATGTGAAGCTTCAGCAATTGCTAAGAGGATGAAAAAAGGAATACTTCAGGTGTTTTTTGTGAGAGAAAGGTGTCACTTGAGCTATGAGGAAAAATTTGTTCCTTAGCCATTAGAACACGAATGATGTGGTATTGGATATTAAGCAATAAAGTGCCATCAAGAGCTTAACATAAATTTTGCTAAGATGAGAATGTTGAGCTGATTCATGGATGAGTGATCATACAAGAAAAGATGAGGTCATGAATTAATGAATGTATTATAGAGAGAAAGTAGGAGTGCTCCTATCGAGGAACATATGGTATAATAATGCCTAAGATGGTTTGGACACATGAAAAAAAAAGAAGACTAATAGAAGCTTTAGAGGACTTGATCAGATGGATGGAAGATAGACCAATGATTAGAGGAAGAGGAAGACCAAGAAAAACTTAGTGAAACCACTAGAAATGATTTAGATCTAAATGACCCCTATGGAAGAATTGGGTTTTAATTGATTTTAGTGGTGCTATTTGATCCATTGAACCACTTGCACCTAGTTGGAAGTTGGAAAAGAGTTTGTTGTTGTTGAATTAGCAATTACAACAGGGTTCTGAAGTGGCTTTCTTGACACAAATTTCATGCAAGTATACATTCATTGGTTCTCAATTTCATTTTCTTAAAGTTATTATGTAATTTATGTATTTTTTGAGTTATTATTTTAAATTAATGTATTTTCAATTTCATTTTTTAAAATGTATTTTTTAAGTTATTGCCCTTGGGCACTAGTTTGTTCTGTTCTGTATTTTCAATTAATACACATTGATTTGTTCTGTTCTGAATTCTCCTTGGGCACTGGTTATTGCCTATGATTGTGATTTCAGGTTTACAAAAATAATACACAACTCTAATTATTTTTTTTGAACCTTTATTTCAGGAGGAAGAACTTAAGGGTGCAGTTGTTCTCATTTTTGCAAACAAACAGGTCAGACTTTGATCTATATTTGTTGGATTCTCAAACAAACAAGGGCAATAAGAAGGAAAGAATGAATATATAACTAAGTTAGGAAGTTGATATTATTAGTAGGAGAAATGTAAAACACTCTTTTATTATTAGCTAAAATTTATTGGAAATCATAAAATTTTGTAGATCCAACTTCTTATTTAATGAGCTCCACTCATGATTTTGTAGTTTTCAATAAATTTTAATCAATAGTAAAGAGTGTATTAGAAAGAGTGTGTCTTTGCTAATTGGATGATGCAAAGTGATATGTTCAAGTTGTACTTAATTAAGAGGAATGCTAGCAACACACTCTTTTTAACACACTTTACTATTGGCTAAAATTTATTGAAAACTACTAAATTAGGATAATCATTAAATAAAAAGTGAGACTCACAAAAATGTATAATTTATAATAAATTTTAACCCATAACAGATGATAATGTTCAAAAGAATGTGTTGTTAGCATTTCTGACTTAATAATATGCATATGTACATACATGATATGACAATATTCCTTCTGTGTAAAATTGAATTTTGAAAAATTAATTTATCAGTTTTTTAAAATGTGTCTCTTTTCACTATACAGGACCTTCCTGGTGCACTTGATGATGCTGCAGTGACAGAGGCTCTAGAGTTACACAAGATCAAAAATCGCCAGTGGGCTATTTTCAAAACTTCTGCCCTAAAAGGAGAAGGACTTTTTGAGGGCCTGGACTGGTAAGTCAAATAAAATTGAAGGCTGTTTCAAAGCTATTACGATTTGAAATATCCATAGATATTAGGAACCTTTGCTATATTATTGTTATTTAGTTTTCATTTCTTTGCTATATTTTGAGCATATTTTCCCCTCCAAATGTCCCCTTCCTTTTTCTCTTATACTTTTTTATATCAAAAAAGAAAAACTTAAAACATTTTTTTATGTATATCTTATTTCCATAATTATAGAATAAAGTGCAGGTCAAGTGTTCTTTCTAATAGGTGGATTTTGATTGTCGAGTTAACATGGAATTGTTACCTAGTTACATGGATCATTTGGCTTGAATGAATATATTGTAATGAAGAGTTTCTGCGAAATATATAAGATTGGAAGTTCATAGGTTTGCTAATAAAGAACCCTATCTAATAGAAAATCACTAACTTGGCATGTGGTTTTCCGTTTTCGTTTTTTCCTGAAAATATGAAGTGAAGTTCACTTTGGTCTAGAAAATATGAGTGGGAACTTTGCTTATACGTCGTGCAGTCCTACATTGATCTATAGAAAATATGAATTTGTATCATTTGCAGATGCTGATTATGATATATTTAGTGTTACACTGCTTCTAGCTGATATAACATAATACCTTCTTTTACAAACCTTGGTTATTATCGTGCACAATATTAATGTGTGAGCTCGTTGTATAGGTTGAGCAATACACTCAAATCTGGAGGTGGCTAAAGGTGTCAGCTTTAACGAATTAGATGGAAGAATGAATTCAGAAGGAAGTTTGACATGCGTATTTGGTATCACTTTCACTGTGAATGATGTTATAATAATATGATTATTAAAGCTCGTACACATGTGTTCTATTCTGTTTTGTGTTTAAAGTTATTGGTATGAATGATGGTCATTGGTTGTCTTTTTCTTTGGTCCTTTTATATCTTTGAGTCAGTCTTTTGGCTCCTCTAATAGCAGTAGCTGAATGGTTTCTAAGGAAAATTTTCTCGTCTAATCTGTAATCGAGCTACATGGGTTTACACGTAATGTGCTTGACGTGTCCATGATTCAGTGAAGTAGTTTTGTCAATGACATTGCGGCTGATGATGGCAAACTTTCAAAGCTCTTTGCTGGCATGACGAGGACTGGGCAGTCATTGTTGACAATGTGAACCAAGGTAGCAATTTTTTAATTAATGTAAAATGTATTAAAGACAATTTTTTTTTTTTTTCGGATTTGAAATTTCTGCTCTCTAAAAGTAACTTTTGGTTCAAATCACTGAGTCGGATTGGATAATTTATTTGGGGCAAAATTTTCTTAATGTTTGTTTTATATTCACAAGACTAAATTTGACATTTTGTTTAGAGGAACGGAGTTTTAATCACTCAAAAAATAGATGTTGGAGAAAAAAAAAAACTATTGTAGGGGATTAAGAATTAATATTTTATCATGAAAAAACTGTCTTATCTTTTTGTCTCGGACAAAACTGAAACGAAAAAGAAGGGCAAAGAAGACTAATATGGTTTCTAGGTAATGTACTAATACAAAATATATATAATTACCAATATTTGTTGGAATAACTGCTTGACTCTCTTAATCAAGATGCAAAATTTTCAATTATTGTTAAAGTATGGAAAAACTATGTTGTGAAGATAGTATTCATTGTTTGGTAAACTTACGGTCTTTGGCTGGTATTTATAATTGTTTTTTGTGGTAGTTAATTTTTTCTTATCACGTGAGTATGTAAAAAAACATATATATTCTAAATGAGTTCAAGTTTACTGTGTGAAAATTTAGTTAATGAATAATTTATAAGTATTTTTATAAATGATTTTTTAGCATTTAACTCAATTTTTTTAACAAAAAAAAACGACAACACTCCAAAAATTTTCTTAACCAACAAATGATGCCTCTTATCAATAGCTTTGGCATGCTAGTTTCAATTGATCATTTTATTTTACAATGCTCTTTAGGTTTTTATGCTACTCCTTTGGGTTCATGCAGTGTTTGCCGTCAATTTTTTTTTTAATTTAGTGAAAAAGTTCAAATCTCCAATATTTTAGTTTATCTTCGTCGCCTATACGCGTACTATTTTAGTTTAATTTTATAATTATTAGTTTTATTGTTTTGTACTTTTTAATTTTCAAATTTTAAATCCAATTTATAACCACTCATCACTTTCTCAGTTGAACTTGTTTAATGGTGACAGTAGTTGATTAGGAGTAATAGAGGTGTACCATCAGATAAAAATGATGGAAGTGATAATAATAGTTTGTAATAGAAGCAATAGTGGTAACTATGATTAAGCAATAGTAATAACAATGAATAAAAACAATAATATTATAAACTAAATTTGAATTCGTAAGCACGAACAGCTGTACTTTGAACAGGGGAGGGACAAATGTTCCAGCTGACATTTTTTTAATATATATTTTAACACTATTTTTTAATTTAAAATATAATAAAAAAAATTTATTATATAAATATTGTTTAAAAATTTAAAATTTATTTTTAGTCTATTTTTTAACATTTCAATTAAATATTTTAATATTATCGTTATTTATATGCATTTTACACCATGATTTTAATTAATAAAAAATTCTCTTTTAATTATTTAAAAATATTTCTTTTATCTCTGTATATATTTAAAAATTTTAAATGTCAATCACTTTTAATCTTTCATCTTTTATCTTTAATTCTAAATTAAATTTTAATAATATTTTCAAAAGAATTTTATCAATAGTTAAAAACAAATAGTTATAAATTTATATTAGAAATTATTTATTTATTATAATTTTTAATTATAATATAATTTATATTTTAAAAATTATTTATTATTATTTAATTTTTAATTTATAAAATAAATATTTATTATTTACATTAAATAACTAAAAAATTATAATATATTATATTAACTTTTCTTCGATATAATGCGTCAAATTTATTGGCCCTTAAAATGTAGTGGGTTTCAGCTCAGTGTGTGTTTAGTTTAATTTTTTTAAAATGATTATTTATTTATCAATTTTTATAAGAAGTTTTGAAAAATAAGTATTTTTAAAAGAAAATTTGAAAATAAGTATTTTTTAAAATTTACATGTTATCAAATATATATATTTACTCTTTATTTAGATGGTGAGTAAAAAAATGAAAAAATAAGAAAAAACTAAAAAGAAATAAAAATAGAGAAAAATAAAAAATATCAGATTTTCATATATTTATAAAAAAAACAAATTATGTCCTGACAATGTAAAACACTATCATTAAATAATAAATTATGTACAATAAATTTATTGGTTATTACAATAACAATTTTAAAAATTATACGAAGTGATCTATGATTTGATTACTGTTGATGAATATATGAAAGAGAAAATAAATTATATATTAATTATATAAAATGTTTTTACTGTGTATATTTTTTATATTTTTATAATAATTTTTTTAAAAGTTATATTAACAATAATTTATAAATTAGATGATAGTATAATTTATACAGAATTATTAAACTTTATATGAAATTGAGTTTAAGTTGTGTTATCTTCATAAAATGATTAAAAGAACAAATAGAAAATTTTGACCGATTTATAGTAAATTGATAGGTAAAAAAGCTTCTAACTTAAAAATCAAAGTGAATAATGAGTTGAACCAGTAATTGGCACGATAGACAGCTATGTAGGATCACTAAATTAAAACATCAAGGAACCGGTAAAAAAAATTTAATAAATAAAAACATATTATAATAACTAAAACAAAAAAATAGATATGCTTCAAGGAGTAAAAATAATAATAATAATTAAAATAAAAAACAAATTTTACAAATTTTATTTATAAAAATTATTTTCAAAGACCTAAAAAAATATATTTAAATTATAAAAAATAATAAAAACAGGTGTCTTTTGACGTAAGACGAGTCGATTATTATAACAAAAAAAAAACGTTATTTAGCCTTTTTCAGAAAATTAAAAGTATTTAATTTTCGTCGTCACTAACAAAGCTAAACCTTCTTTCCAAGGGTTGCTCTCCTCTCCATCCTAGCTACTCTTTAGTTCAATCAGTCCTCATTGTTGCCAGTAATGCTGTTTCAACAAATTGGCAACATGTTCTTAGGAAGTGCAATAAGTTGCTATGCCTTTGCCCAAGAATGTATTGTAGTCGCAACTTTGTGTTAAATTCTGAGTTTTCCCCTGATTTTTTGCAGCTCCAGCTGTTAGCGGACTTCAGGGACCTTATAGAGTCAACTTAGTCTTTATTTATTTATTTATTTACGAGATAAGCGATATCAATTATTAATTTATTAAACAATAATTATTTTCTTTTCGACATAATTTTTAACTAAAACAATAATTCAAACCCTTTATTTTATAGTCTTGTTTTGTTAGTTGTTTAGATCTGACGGCAAAACTATCTCGCAAGCTCTGTCACAGTGGTCCTCTTCCTCGTTGGGACCATCACATATTGACCCATCTTCTACTACCTTTGCCTGCAATTGTTGCCGCTTAACACCTTTTCTCTCTTCTTACATCCTCCATCTTCTAAGTATTGAGATGCAACCAATTTCGAATTTTGTGACATTAGTATGTGTTTTATACTTTTCTAAATGTTAATCTATGACTACAATTGCATTTGGAAGTCACAAAAGTTTATTATTAGTTTCTTTCATCGTTGTTTTGGAAATTGGAAACTAGGAGTACCTTTTTTTAGATAAAATATATATTTTTTGGGCCGCAAACTATTTGAAAGTTAGTTTTGCTTTCTATAAATTTTTAATGTATTTTTAATTTTTATATTTATTATTTTAGTTTTCTTTTATCAGAAATTAAAAATATATGTTTATGTTAAAACTCAGATATTAAAAATATATTAAATTTTTATAAAGATTAAAATTAATATTTTAAAATATTTTAAAAAATTAAAAAATATGTTTTAGTTTATCAAAATATTTTAACATGATAGCAATGTTAGTAGAGACGTCGGTGATGATAACTATGATAGCATATATTAATGAAGATGATAGCACTAATTATGATTTTAAGTAACTCTTTCTCAAAAACTACCACTAGCCTTTCTCAAAAAAATCCAAAGCTACTTCGCTATGTCCTGCTGCACTACAACAAAAACAAGAAAGTACCACTTCTCAGCTTGTTCATGAACACTTGGAAGGATCTTCTCTGCCTTATCTGCATGTGATTCCATCATACTAGTAGCTGAAAGTGAAAGTGTAAGTTGGTCCATAGATTTGGCAGCAACTCCCATGCTTAGTGAATATTTCTTGAGCAAAGTACTCTCTATCAACACATCTAGGCATTTCATTAAGATGAG
Source organism: Mucuna pruriens (assembly GCA_025330945.1). NCBI lineage: Eukaryota > Viridiplantae > Streptophyta > Magnoliopsida > Fabales > Fabaceae > Mucuna > Mucuna pruriens. The sequence goes on from JAENHJ010000319.1 coordinate 34,864, forward strand.
CATATTCAACTATATCCACAATAATTATGCACTCCTTTGCAACCTCGATATATAGCCCAAATTCTTCCTAGGAATTGGACTTTAAGCAAGATTGCCTCAAGAAGCAGGTTTACTGAATGCATTGTCATCATATTAGGAAGCACATCATCTAACTGGGACCGTGGTTTTCTTTGCTCAGTTCTTTTAGTTATAGCCTTGTTCATCCATGGAGCCAGAGCCCTTGTGTCCATACCCTTAAACACTTGAAAGGCAGCACCAAAGTTCCTTCTTCGATATTCAGGTTTCCTTAGCAAAGCCCAACACCCCCTTAAGATATTACAAACCTTTTTGTCCAAGTAAAGAGAAAACCAACCAAGAGCCAATCCAAAGCCTGTAGAAATGTTCTAATTGCCAACTAGATTCATAGATTCACGAATCTGTCTTCAATGACTTCTTTTATATACTCTCTTTCTCTCTCTCTCTCTCTTGGTGGTGCAGTGTAGTAGCAGATGTTGTTGTTATTAGGATGTTTGAGTTGGAACAATGTTGTGTTAGCACCACACTTAATGGTGATAGTAAAGAAATAGCTTAAGAATTGGAGCAACATTTAATGGAGGAAAAGCAAAGGCTGTTGTCGTGAATTGAGCGGCCACCAACAGGGCAAAAAGGGAGCTCATCTATAGGCTCATAACCATAATTGCTATATTTAAGGGCCTCACACCAGACCCTCATCTTCTCTTGCAACTTTTGCCTGGACTTCTTAATCGCAGGTTCAGGGTCAATAATCATGGTGGTTGAGACATCTATGTTCAAAGACAGGTCATTTGGGTAGTTCCAATGCTGGAAGGGAAACCTCTACGTCCCAATACAACAAAAATCTAAATCTAGCCCAGGATGTGGGAAACGGGAGGGGGAATCGTTCGACCAACGACTCCCCGTTCCTGAGTGATGAAAGAGTTCAACTAAACAAAATATCAGCTAGCACAACAGGCAATAGAAATCAAGGGAAACTAAAAGGGGTACTTGAGCAGAGTACTCTTCGTTGTTGCGGTTGTAGAATGTTTGGCTCCTTCCACACTCTGCTTTTGCCAACGGGTACCGAAACCCCAATTTCCTTGCTCTTTCTCCCCTAATTTTCAGCAAATTTTCCAGCTCTTCTTTTCCAAAATCAAAGTTCTCAGCCCCAATTTTTTTAACCCCAAATTTCATTATCTTTTCCCTTTTATAAGCGACCATGGACTACTCCTCGTTGACCTATGCAAAGCTTCTGCCATGGTGATGTTGGGGTTGTTGATGGGGAGCTAGTCCCGTCCATTCAGAAAGCTGGGGTCGCAGAGAAAAGCCAGGTTGCAAAGAGTAGCATAGCAGAATTGTTGGAGGGAAGGAGTGGTTGATAGGGAAGGAGAGGTCTTTTTAGAACTCCTTCATCCTTTACTCTCCTCTTTTCGTTCTTTTGTCTTTTTCTTTTCTTTTTTTTTTTTTTGTAAAGAAAGGGGACTAAATTAGATATTGAGACATCAATTTAACTTCTACAAAGAAAATTCATTTTGACAATAGTGGAAATCAAATTTTTATCGCTTTATCAAAGCGAGGTTAGAGTAGGGGATGTGAATCCTTGTCCCACACCATATAGTTTTTTACACTTTTAAATTTCTATAATTTTAAAATTTTAAATTAATAAATTAACTATTATAATACTTAAATAATTTATTAAAAATAATATAATTCTTAAATTTCTTATCTTTATAATTCACATTTTGTTATTTTTATATATTATTTGAATTAAAATGTAATTAATAAATTAATATATGATTCATTTAAAAATTATAAGGTAGACATGTTATCTTTTAAACCCACTTGCAAATATGTCCCACCCTTAACAGAGAATAAAATGGAAATAGTGTGACCCACCTTGTTGCCATCCTATGCATATTTGCAATACAACAGAAATTGTCTTTTATAATTTTTTTTTTTTCATATCGATCACAAGTATTATATAAAGGAATCAATCTGGTTCAAATAAAATAGAATTACTATAAAAATTACTATAAACAAAAAAAATACGTTAAGTATTTAACGTAACTACTAAAGAAAAGATAAAAAACGATGTGCCCTATAAAAATTGATGTCCTGAAAGTAAATTTCGGTGGATATTTAGTGTAACTTAAAAACTGATTTATTTTCCAAGGTTTAATAGTAGCATGTTGGAACCCCACTCAACATCAAAACACAATGGAGGCTTACAACACAATGGAGGCTTCCAAACAATGTCTAGAATATTAAGAGTAGAAGAAATAAAGAGGGAAAAGGTGAAAAATAAGATAAAAACTCTCTAATTAGGGTTGAACCAACATATATGAAAGTCTCAAGGAAATTTTAAGCGATGATTTTGATGAAATTTTATATTTAAAGAGTAATTTTTACGAAAAAATTTAGTGATAACTGATATATTTAAAGTATAATTTTTTATATAATTTTGGTGAGAATTGAAACATATAGAAATAATATTTTTATATAGTAAATTATGAGATAGCCTAATTAATTAAAATTAATATTTAAGTAGGAAAAAATAACAAAAATTATGGACTTATAGAAAATAAAACTATTTTTTCTTTAAGTAGGACCTTAAAAAAATAAAACTAATGTTAAATAATTTTTTTTTTGGAGGCCTAAACCAAAGGTTTGGACTACTTGATTTTCGGGCCAATCCTAGTTTTGAATTATTTTTGCAAAAATTGATGTATTTATTGATAGTGATTTTTGGGATAATTTTGGTAAGAATTAATATATTTAGAAAGTAACTTTTAAGATAATTTTGATGAGAATTAATATATTTAAAAAGTAACTTTTGAATTTTTTTTTTTTTTAGAATTGACACATATGGAGAGAAATTTGATATAGGTAATTAAGAGATAATTTAATTAATTAAAATGAATGTGTAATTACTTTTTAAGTGGGAGAAAATAACAAAAAAAAGTATGAAATTATAAAAAATAAAACTAATTTTTCTTTCAGTAATGTCCTACAAAAATTAAAACTAACATTAAATAATTTTTTTTTGAAAAGCCTAAAGCAAAGGTTTAGACGGCTTTACCCTTAATCAGATATAGTTTTGAGATATTATTTTTTTGTGAGAATCGATGTATTTATAGATAATAACTTTTAAGATAATTTTAATAAAAACTCATACATTTAAAGAGTAACCTTTAAGATAATTTTAAGTGACAACTGATATATATAGAGAAACTTTTAATATAATCAATTAAGAGCCAATCTAATTAATTAAAATTAACATTTGGTTAATTTTTAAGTGAGAGAAAATAAAAAAAATTATGAACTTATAAAATATAAAGCTAATTTTTCTTTCACCTTCCAAAAATTAAAACCAATATTAACTAACTTTTTTGGGATTACTTTACCTTAGGTCAGGTCTGTCGGTATGTGTGTAGACTTAAATTGTTATTAGTTTTTTTTTTATAATGTGTTGCGTATCAAAATAAATGACGATTTTTAATTTTAAATAAAGACATTCTATTGTAATTAAATGACCAATCAACCAATTTAAATAAAAAAATATTTTATTTCAAAAATGAGGATTGTCAACATAAATATTTGTATTTAAAAGATAAATTATTAACATTATTTTTACAACTATATATTCAATATTTCATCTTCAAATCATTGGTTAAATTACAACAATTCTACATAAGTTGATTTATATAATCGTTGATAGTATTTTTTATTAAATTATTTTTTAAATTATTAATTTGTACTATATTATATTTTAAAAAGTTTGTTGTTAAATGAGTTCTTTAGAAAGTAAAATGTTGCCATGTTCATTTTAAAAAAATCAAAATCATGACAAAAAAAGATTAAACAATTACTTTGTCTCGTTGATATTAATTTAAAGATATTTTTATAAAAAAAATATATAATTATATTTTGTTTTTAAAAACTACCTCAATAATTCAAAAAATTATATAATCAACATAAAAATATTATAGTTTTTAGAAAAGTAAACAAAAATATGAATATAATAATTTGTATATGATGGATATGCATCTTCTGGAATTTAGAAATAAACTGCACTTAACTCTAATAGCTTTCACTAATAAAACATTTATTGATAATTTCTTTTATAAAATAAACACTTTTATCACCTACAATACATTTAATACTAAAAAAATCAAATAACTGTCGTTTATTAATAAAAATCATTAAATCGAAATTACACTTTGTTTTATAAGAGAATATCTATATCCTTATATTATTGTGATATCTATAACAATATGTAAAGGGAATATTCCTCTTTTGTGTACACTTTTTTAAAACCAAAAATACCTTTAGATTTTTTTTATGTAATTATATTGTAACTGTTTACAAGTTATTTGTTTTTCAATTCTGTTTTCTCTAACTTGTTTTCTCTTCATTTCTCAACAACCACACCACCACTTTAATTGCTTACTATTTCTAATCACCAAACAATTAATGGGCTGGTAATTTTCATCGAGAATTGCTTGAACTTAATGCTTCTCGGTGGTCATTTTCTCTTCCCCTCTTACCTTTGTGGTACTTATGCTTCTTTTAATATGAGTATCATATTTGACTACAAATTGAATTACAAAAATGTTCCTCATATTTCAATAAAATTTATTTAACAGTTTAACACTTTATTATTCAATGTCCAAAATGTCTAAATGAGATATTCCTTCTTTGGATTTTGATAAAATCATTGGTGTGGCCCAAAAAATCATAACTTTTATTTTTTTATTGCTCCATCTTCACTTTTTAAAATTAAATGAATTCCTCGAGTTTTGGTGAAGGAATCACGAAAATGAAAGCACTACCGCAAACGAAAAAATTATGACTTCCATTTTTTTATTTCTCCATCTTTGCTTTTTTTTAAAAAAATAAAAAATAAGTGAATGTAATTGTATAAATAATGATAGTTTCATTAATTTATATAAATTTAACAAATATTCTAATTCTTGACCTGCATTAGTAATTTTTTTCCTCTTATTAGTATCATTCAAATTTAGGTGTATCTTATTAAACGAGATAGTTTCAGTTTGGATATTAATTTTTTTAGCAATATTTAATTATTATTGATCGTACAAAATCTACACATATATCAAACATAAATCCTAGAACTAAGTTCGAATGAGTTCTTACAATTGACATAATTTCTAAATTAGAAAATTATTTTTATTGTTAATTATTTTTTATTGTTTTTCTATATTTATAAAATTTATATAATACTTATTTATTTTACATAAATCTTGTATTACTTCCGTCAAAATATACTTTATAAAATTATTTTAATTATTAACTTTAATTCAAATACGTTAATGGAATAAAAATAAGGATAGACGAAGATTTGGCCAACCCAAAAAAAGGGTATCGAGGTAATAAGAGCATGTGTTAATGACGCGACAAGACTTGTACCAAACGACAGGGATAATGCAGCTAATTCAGTCACGTGCATCACACTACAAATGCCCATATATACTTTTGCCGGCTAGAATGCACGAAATCTTATCTTAAGGCGGGACTGTATTTTCTTATTTTATAAAAAAATTACAAAAAATAAAATAGAGAAATAAGAAATAAGTAGGAAATAAAAAATTGTGTTTGGTAGAGTAAAAATTTTGGGAGGAGAAAAATAAAAAGTGTCTCACAATTTTTTTTTTAATTTTTATCGGTCTATATTTGAGAGTTTAGTTTCTTAAGAGATAGTTTTTAATTATCTTTTATAATAGTTTGGAGAGGAGACTAGTCGTTGTCTTTAAGTAATGGGAACTAACATAGAAATTTCCTCCCAAGCTTTGTTCAGACGTAGTCTCAGCCTCTTTCAAATCTGCCAAGTCAGGGAGGGTGAAAACACCCTCTACCTAGGAATAAGACGCATAAATATTTATAGAAATAAATTGGTAGAAATTGGTAGAAATAATGTACAATAAATATAAAAATAGAAAATGAACACACGTTTAATATATAAAATTCTTGATGGAAAAGACCACGGGTGGTGAAAAAGTAATTCACAATATTAAAAATTATTCATACAAAACTTGAAACCTCCATTGTCACTTACAACCGTCTAAGAAAAACAAAAAAATGTGTCTCAAGTTTTTTCTGGACCTCAAACTGTCACTTGCATAATTTTATTTTCTTGATTCATATTGTTACTTTTTATTTATTTTCTATGCAGACGGAAGAATATCAATTTTCAACACTAATCCAATTGATGTTAAAGATAGATAATTCTTAAGTCACATGTCTACCTTATCGAAACAGATAAAAAGGTTAATGAAATTCTATTCAAACCGACGGTACATGGGGAAACGTAAAAAAACCCTGCGAGAAAGTGCATGTATCCTCTTACGGTAATCAGGTCCTATAATTAGTGCTCGCAATCAAAATATGAAAAAATGTTTGTAAATCTGAGGTTGAGAATTACAAAAAGTTTGAATTAAAGATCGTACAAAAATATATTGAAGTTCACAATATATATAAAATTTAAAATTATTATTATATAATTTGGACCAAGCAGTTAATTAAAATTTATTTATAAATATTTTTTGTATAAGTTATTTTTTTAGTTGAAAAAAAAAAATAAAATTTAATAATTGATAAAAAAATAAAATAGTCATTTATTATGAAAATAAAATATTAATGAGAAGTCATAAAAAATATAATTTTATACCAATTAAAATATTAATGAACATTAAATCTATATGATTTTATATTAATTAAAATATTAATGAGTATTAAATTCATGAGATTTTATACATATTAAAATATTAATGAACATTAATTTTGTAACTGTCCTATTAAATTATAAATAAATTTTTATAAACAAACATGATAACATAATTTATAATTTGAATAAAATTTGTATTTTTTTTATTACAACTTTTCCTTTATTTATGAGTTAAGAAATTTTTATAATATTGACTCTTTAACAGGTTGTGATTAAAATTACGTTTTTATAACTTTAGTTCTATTTATACGAAAAGTTCTACTTCCCCTTATTTTAAGATTGTGTCACATGTTTCCATGAAAATGTATGTATCCTCGTACGTAATTATTGAGGTGGGGAAAACATGTTTTGATGGAAATGTATGCATCCTCGAAAGGATAAGCCATTCACGGCCCCAAATGCCGATCACTTAATTTCAAATGCAAGGATAAGAAGTTTATGGTACCAAGTGTTGACCAAGGTTGTTCAGTCCAAAGGTAAGAGATGTTTAAAATAAATTTTGATAGATTTTTATTTTATTTTAAATAGAAAGTTATGTATTAGATTTTTTTAACATATATATATATATATATATATATATATATATATATATATATATATATATATATTTATTTTATTTTAAATAATTAGATTTTAACATATGTATATTTTATTTTAAATAAAAATTTATATATTAAAAAGTTATATATTTATTTTATAAAAATTAATAATAAATATTTTTTATTAATCAGCCTAAATTTTGATTTTTAATTATTTTATTTTTAGACCAACTTTACTTGTCACATACCAATAATTTGAGTTTACGCAATTTATAATGAAGTATACTATATTTTATAGAATGGGTATTAAATAAATTGATTTTAAAATGAGTGGACAGTTATCTTACTTTGAATTTTAATTATTTGTATGATTTATTAAATTTGAATTTAACATATAAATATTTTTTTAATCTTTACATTTATAAAAATGATAAAGGTTAATTATCAGTTGCATATTTACTGTTTTAAATTTGAAATTAATTTCTAATTAAATTAGAATAATTTCATATTAGTTAATCAATAAATTCAGTAATGAACTTGTTAACAATTTAAGAATAAAGAATGTGTGCTAAATAAATTCTTTTAACTTCTTAATATATTTTTTGGTACAATTTTTAACTTTTTAATATATTAATTATTATATATATTTTTTAATTTTTCAAAAAATATAGAAGTTTGTAGCATAGACTCAATAGAAGAATATGAATTGGATTAGAAGAAGGATAATGTCCAAAAGATTCCAACTAATTAAACTCAACTTCTTTATGCTTATATATATTTATATTTATATTTATTTGAATGAGACTCTCCCTTGAGTCCAACTTAATTGGTTTAATTCTAACTTGAGTATCATCATCTATTAGGTCATAAAACTCTCACTCTTTTTTTTTCTTTCTTAGCTTATACTTAAGTCAGTTTTAGAAATCTCAAGTTTGTGTTGTTTTTTTTTTCTATTTGAATTTTTTGTAACTTTTTAGTCCCAGAACCTCGATGCATTTTAGAATAAACTTAAGAGTAAACGTATTTTATCGCAATACTATCAATGATGTGAATCTAGATATCGCACTCAAAGGATTGGTGTGTATGACAATTAGTTTCTAGACATTTTTATGTACTTTGGGCAAATTAATTTAGTTTTGAAGATAAATTTAAAAGAAGATATAAGTATTTAAGGCAAGTAAAGAAATTATAACTTAAATTTTAAGAGAAGAAAGAGTTGTGATTTTATTTTTATTTTTTTTATTTCCTAATCTTTGATTTCATGTGAGTTTCTTTAACTTAATTTTTTGTTGTTAATTTACCTCTGAAGTCTACTAGGAGCCCTTGATTCATACTCTTACTATTATTTACTTTAAACTACAACCCTAGTTGATTATATGGAGATGCAATTAAAAAAAAAGCATGAGACATATAGAAGTATATTTAAATAATTTATCAAATCAAAAGTTTGGAAAAAAGTTTTGGTCATATAATTCTTTCTAAATCTAATTATTTTATGGTTCTACCAGTTAATTGTGGTATGGTCATTATCAATTAATTGATTAAGATTTTGCTAAGTTTGATCAGTCTCAAACAAATATATTAAAATTATAAAATAATCTAACAAATAGAATAAAACAAAAAATATTGGCATTCAATTTTAAATTAGGGAGTTCCAAATACAAATTATCTCATAACCCAAAAAGAGAGTTTATTCACTTATGTTTTAATAAGAAAATAGAAAAATAAGCCAAAGAATACTTAAGAGTTAAAAGAAGAAAAACTCATAGGGACTGAGAGCTTCGTTTCCTTAACCTTGGTTAATGACCATTAGGTGTTCTCTAAAAGTAGAGAGAAAATATAAGAAAGAGAGAGTATCAGATACTAAAACTTTGGAATTTTTAAATAATGATCTCTGCTCTCTAGTTGTTTCCTTTTATATTGTATGAATTGGACTTTCTTGGTGGGCTTGCATTGGTGTGTAGAGTGGAGCACCCTTCTTTTGTGACTCACGATTGTGTTGGTTAATTTTGGAGTAGGCACAGTGGTCAATAATCGTGTTAGTCTTCTCTTCTTCTTTTTAGTTTTGTTATGTTTTTTTTTCATGGGTCTGTCTTGCATTAAACTCAAAGGATAAAATGTGAATTATGTATGATAAATGTTAAAAAATAATAAAATTTTTACCAAAAAATCTTTAGCATCAATATACAAAATTTCAATATATCAACCATTTTTCTATTTCATCTTTTTTTTATATACATTTTTTGGATCAATACAAAATGTTATGTCATTTGGACTTTAATACCATACAAAAGTTTGTAACCTGGTAGAAGAGTGAGTTAGATTAGAAAAAGAATGTTGTCTAAAAGATTTGAACCAATTGGACTCGAACTCTCTCTTTATATATATATATATATATATATATATATATTTATCCAATATGAAACTTTATTTTTTCAATAAAAATTAATTTTAGAGTACTTTAATAAATTAGTGTTATAGGAATACAATTACATATCATAAATTATAGATTTTCATTTATTTTAATTATAGTCAAATTCAAAGATAAAAATAAGTTCTAATATTTTAATTATAAATATTAATAAAATATAATTGATTATTAAATAAAATCTCAATAAAATTTACATAAATGTTTTCTCTTAAATATATCAATATTTACAATGATATAATGTTATATCTGAAATAAATATCTTTATACATAAATTAATTTTAATTTATAAAATAAACTTTATTTTTTTTTTATTATTTCTTTTCCTATAAATTTTTATGAAAAAATCATCAAAAAAATCTAAATGTAGATAGTTCATAGTTCATCAATCATTAACTATTTATCCTACAAAGATAATTAATTTTACAATGGAATTTTTATTCATAATTTTACCATGGTTTGATAATAATAGTTATTAAATAAATATTAACTTTCTACGAGATATAGAGAGAGGAGGAGCGTAAGAAATTAAAGTTAACATTAACTATACAACAATTAACCCTGTAGAATCAGTAAAAAAAAAATACTATACAACAATTATACATCGATAGGAATTGTCAAAAATAAATAAATTTTGTTCTTATACCCCTACTTAATATGCCTTTACATCTATGTGTTTTTTTTAATTCAAACAAATATAAATTTATTTTGCAATGCAATTGACTTTATTATGTTTTTAAGTTAAGACTTTTTGAATAATTATTTTTAAACATGTTGTTAGCCAAGTAGATCTAAATATTTATGAAATATTAGTTTAATTAACTTCTAACCTTTTACATGTTTAATTGAAAAATTAATATTTAATAGAATATAATAGTTCAACAGAATATAATAGTTCAACATCTACTAAAAATTAAAATGTTAAATGAAACTTTACCAGCTTCACCATTGATTATATAAGATTTCTCTTCAACTTATATCTTTAATATATTTATAATAACTCCCCTCATGATATTATTAGTGTAAATAAAGACATACATAAAATAAATTAATCAAATATTATTCAATTTTTTTCATCAAAACTTGCAAGAATAATATTAAAAAATAATATAATTTATATAAAAATTAAATAATAATTATTTGTAAACTAACATATATTTTTTTTCTCTATTTAAATTAAATATATACTTTTTATAATTTATTAACAATTAATATATTTTAATCATTATTTCACTAAAAAAAAGAATTTAACTACAATTATTTTTTGCTCAACTTGCAGTTTAAACCACCACTAAATACACTATATGCATTTAGCAAAATTGTGAAAAAATGTTTATGGCAAACAAGTTACCCACTACGAAGAGCAATTCTTGAAAACTTGGAAATTATTTGTGGATTTTAAACCCTACTAATTATTAAGGGTTTTGAAACTAAGAATGACAAAGTGAGTAGACTTTCCAACTCACTAAAATGTAAGAGGTATGTGGAGAATAGAACGTAATTTAAAACTCTTTGTTCTAATCGTTGAGTGAGACTAGACTCTCATTGAGTGAATATGTATATAGCTGAGTTGTACCTTTTTGGAGGTAAGGATTTGTTGGATAAATAATTTTTCTTGTTGAGTGAATCCAATGGTAGTAAGAAAACAACCTAAGTTGCAAAAGTAAATGGATGAATAACTTATATAATAAACACTTTATACTTACGTTATAAAAGATTAATGTTGGGTAAGATGGATGTAAAAGAAAAAGGTAGAACAATAATTAAGTTGAAATTCATAAAATGTAGAATGTTGTTATTATCGAAAGCCTGAACACTTGCTGGTGAGTAGAGTTATGGCTTTGCTCTTGCGGGATGGTTGATGGATAATACCTCATTGTTATGATTCTAGTTTGTCTTTGGGTAGCCATATGGTGATGATGGGTACATGTCGCTCGTGCATAGGCATCCAAGAAAACTGGCAGTGATCAGCAGATTACAAGTATCGTTGTTGTTGATTTGAGTCTCGAGTGGACATTTCTTACAAGTAAGCACGTAAGTCAATAACTACCATGAGTTGCGGGATTCATGACTAGTGTTTGATTGGAAGAGACGAGGTTGTGTAACCTTAGGGATAGGTGGACAAGCATCCACCACAAATAGGTGTAGTCTTTACAAAGACTATTGACCATGGAAAGTCATTATCCACGTACAATCTATCTCGACTCGAACTCTTCTCAATTCGCAATATCACATCCTTTTTCCCCAATACCAGGAGCGAGAGTATGTTAAGGAAGTAATAGGAGTGAGAGTATGTTAAGGAAGTAATAAGAGTGAGAATAAGTTAAGGAAGTAATAAGAGTGATCGTTCAACTTATAAATCTTCATGGAGTAGTAGTGGTAGTTGTTGTATATTTTATGTGTATGATTGTTGATAATAATTGTGTCATTGTGTGAGTTGATACTCCTTAGTGTTTTATGAATTTATATATGTTATGAGATGCACACCTCGCTTATTATTCATTTTAGATATAAGGTATTTTCTACAACAACCTCTTATATATGTGTTGTATGTGTACGACTACGATCATATCGAATTATGTGTTCGTGGGAAAAGATATTGATGATTTTTGAGAAGATGATACGTGTGTGTCACGCTAGTGTTGAGTGCTCGTGGAATTTCCAAATTGGAGTATTTCTAAATTAGGGATATTAAAAAAGTCACTTTTAATTTGGAAGACTAAAAAAAATACCTTTTTTTAATTTAGGGGATAAAAAAAATTTAACAAAAATTTAAGGAAAAAATATTTAAGAAAAAAATAGAAACAAAAATTCTAACTAATTTAATATTTGAACGTGACATGTCATAAGTTGGATAATATTAGTCCCATTAATAAATAAATCATTTATGACGAGAGACTAAAATGTATTATTTTTACAATATTGATACTAAAATATTTTCTTTTTATTTGAGAAAGAAAAAATAATCTTGACCTAAATTTGAGAAAAAAATATTTATGTAAAAAAAAATATTAAATGGATATTTTTGTAATTAAAGAGTGTCCATGTATATAATTGCTGTGCCAATAATTCCAGACATTATTGCACCTTTTCGTCATGTTATGGGGTCCGACCAAATTTACGTATCATTAATTTGATGACCAGGCATACATACAAATACAAATATAAGTTAGGTGACAACAAAACAAATAATTCAACTTGACAAACTAACATCAATATATCGTGCAATATTTATTTTACTTTTTTTTTATATATATATATATATATATATATATATATATATATATATATAACTAGAATAAAAAATACTTTTATAACTTATTTTAAAAAATATTATTGACTTTAACGTAAACACTCTTGATAAATATACTTCACTCTATTTGAATTAATCAAGAGTCAATATGATTTTCGAATATCAATGGTTTTAAATAATAAAAAATGACAATACGTTAATAAACAACTAGAAATTTTATAAATGAGTACTTTATTTTTAAAAAAATTATTATTTTAATTAGACTTTTCTTTTATTATTTTAACAAAAAAATTGCCATGTTCTTTAATGCCATCTCTTCTAACGTGTATTGCATGAAATAACTCTTACCAAATATTCTAACTTCAATAACTTGTACATAATTTTTTTTAGACCATGAATATATTTTATTGGAGTTACTCCCATTCAAGCTGAAAAGATCCATAACTTGGTAGAGTTACTCTCTTAGTAGAGTTTTATTTTCTTTTCATACACAATGTTAACCAATACTTTACTTAAAAAGAAAAATCAAACATGACCACTTGAACTAGCCTCCCAATAGTTCTTGTAGTTGAACATTAACAAAACTGCCACATGAATGTAATATACATGTTGGAAAATTTTAATTTTGAAGCAATTATTGTGTTATTTATTTTTTTCATTAGTATTTATTTAATAATTTTAATTATATATTAATAATGATATCAGATGTGTTAAATATATTATTTAATATTACAATAAATGATTGAATGTAAATATTTTCTATTATATTATAATTAGATTGTAAACTTACAATACTAACATTTTGAAAATAAAAGTGGAGACAAACTTAGGGGATTAAAAATATAATTTTATCTATATTAATTAGTCACTGCAGATATTAATGGTTATTCATTAGGATGAATATTTCAAACATTTTATCAGTAAAAAACATAATTTTATTTATATTAATTATTATATTCACTCTGATGATTTCTATCACTACAAGATTTTTTTAATTTTGCTACTAATTTTAACTACTATTTAAATTAGTTGTTAAATACTAGCTAATTAATTATTAATTAATTAGAATATTATTTTTCTAGTTAAATTTAACTAGAAAATAATTTTAAAAATCTACTACAAATTAACTAAGATTATTTTCTTAGCTAATTTGCTACTTATTTCATGTTACCATTAATATTATAATAATTTTATAGTTAATTATTTTTTATTAGAAATTAGTTATAAAATAATTATTAATTTTAAAATTAGACTCAAAATTATTTGATAGCAAATTTTAAATTTTCTAGTAGTGTTATATAAAAAAAAAAAGAATTGATATTTGACTGTTTGATGGAAAGTCCCTGTTAAATACATTGGCACCTCAAAGAAGACCATTTGAATTGATGGCATCATATAATTTGAATAGATATTTTAATTAAGAGAAATGATATTTGTTCAAATCTTGTAATGTAATTAATAAAGAGATAGAAAAAAAATATTACATAAATTATAATATAAATTATTGTATTTACAACATCCATACTTGATACGAAGCCTGCGTGGTAAACGTGGAACTTGAAGTCTTGAACTTTGAAACAACGTGTCTATAAATTGCCCTGCCCAATGGCAACCAGTAAGTCCGCGCCTTCATACACCACCTTACCCGACCAAAAGAGTGCTTCAAATTGTGCCTAATTTTCTCCTCTCACCATATAACAAAGAAACATTTCTTTCCACATTTTACCAATCAAGCAGCTTAATATGGCTTCCTTTGTTCTTGGGACTAGTTTCCTTCCCCTTCATGACAAGTACTGCTGCTCCCCTAGTATTTCAAACATAGCCACCAAAGTCTCAGCCACCAACCCACAAAGGGTATTAGTAATTCTAGCATCAATAAAATTCAAAAAGGAAATAACTAGTTGAATCTAGGATGGTAACACTTATTGGTATTTGATTCTCATTTTCAGATAAACCAAGTGATAGCTGCTGGAGTAGACAATGCTAGTGAGGCGGTGGAGAGCACAATGATGAAGAAAAGCTACGAGCCATATCAACAGTTTCGGAGATCTCTAAATTTCTCAGGAGAGAAGCCATCCACCCCATTATTGGATACCATTAATTACCCAATCCACATGAAAAATCTATCTGTTCAGGTACACAAGTATAATTAACTTGGAGTTGGGACTTGATTGCTTGCTTTAATTTGTTTGGTCATGTTTTATTTTTTGCTCTTACTAAAATGCTTTTTTGTACTATTTTTTTGAAAGGAGTATTCTTGACAAAAACAAATCAAAAGAAAAATATAATCATATACAATGTGATCCAATGTTTAAATAATGAAACTATTTGCTCTTACATGCATCGTTTGTTAACATTATATTAATCAGGAACTTGAGCAGCTAGCTGATGAACTCCGTGAAGAGATTGTTTATACAGTGTCAAAGACTGGTGGGCATTTAAGTTCAAGCTTAGGTGTGGCAGAGTTAACTGTGGCACTTCACCATGTATTCAACACTCCTCAGGACAAGATCGTTTGGGACGTTGGTCATCAGGTACCCAAAAATATTTCCTTCCTTTTCGCTTAAAACTAGTAAATGTAATATATAGAATAGAATATGAAGTAATTAAGCATTAAATAGTATTTACCATATATCTTAATTTTGAGGTGTCAAACCAGTAACCATTTTGGTGGATTGACAGACCTATGCTCATAAGATTTTAACGGGAAGAAGATCCAAAATGCACACAATTCGACAGACTGGTGGACTTGCAGGATTTCCCAAGAGGGATGAGAGTGTTCATGATGCCTTTGGCGTTGGTCATAGTTCTACTAGCATTTCAGCTGCCTTAGGTAAACTATGTATAATACTTTTTTTATTATAATTAATATTGGACAACTATAAAGTCTCAGATACACAACTAAAAAACAAATAGAAGTGTATATAAATATAAGACAACTTCTTGGTATAGATATCCGAACGAGTCCACATCATTACGTATTTGACAATTTCAGCTCTTTTTTTTTTTACCAAATTCATCATATTTTGGACATCAGTTGAAATTTAGTATTATTTTTATTTAAATTGTTTTCAGGTATCCAAGAGTAGAAATTTATAATTTTTTTCCCAACAGATTTTCCCTAAAATATTATTCCCAAATTACGTATAAATTTTCTAATATTTTTTTTCCTTTCATCCTCGTACATACTTTATTTTGTAATTTATTATGTAAAAGCTGCTTTTTTATTGTATTTAAACGAAATTAATTATTTTTCAACAAACTTATTCCAACAAAAATGAATTCATAAGTAATTATTAAAATAATGTAAGTTTGTCTGAAACAGTGATGATTTGATATCTTAATAAGTGATGGTACCCACTCACAATTTGACGCATTTGTGAAAGATATAGACTTTATTGGTTAAGTTATTAGTTGTGAGTGAGATAGTCTTTATTATAGTAGAGCCTTTGATTGATTCAGGGATGGCAGTTGCGAGAGACTTGATTGGAAAGGATAACCATGTGATTTCAGTGATCGGTGACGGAGCCATGACTGGTGGACAAGCGTACGAGGCAATGAACAATGCTGGTTTTCTTGATACCAATCTTATTATAATCTTGAACGACAATGAACAAGTGTCTCTTCCCACCGCAACCATTGATGGCCCCCTCCACCCGTTGGAGCTCTTAGTAGAGCCCTCGCCAGGCTAAATACTAGTTCCAAATTCCATCAACTACGTGAGGTCGCAAAGGTAACAATTGCATAAATTATTTTAACCCAATGAATATTTGACATTAATAATACTCACTTTAGACCACAACTGGTGACCAATGAACAGGGCATCACGAAGCAAATTGGAAGCGGAGCACATGAATTTGCATCTAAATTGGATTCCTACGTTAGAGGGATGACAGGTGGTGCTGGTGCTTGTTTATTTGAAGAGCTTGGGCTCTTCTACATTGGCCCAGTAGATGGCCATGACATACATGACCTTGTGCACATCCTTAAAAGTGTCAAGGGTATGCCAACACTTGGACCTGTTCTCATTCATGTAATCACTGAAAAAGGAAAAGGTTATCATCCAGCTGAAGTTGCTCCTGACAAGATGCACGGTAATTAAGTCCCTACATATACATTTATGAACTTGTACTTAATCGTGTACATAACATTTACATAATGGAATTGGCTTAATGGGTTCTATTTATTTCATGTAGGTGTTGTGAAATTTGATCCCAAATCAGGAAGCAGTTGAAATCCAAAACTAGTACGCGGTCTTACACCCAATATTTTGCAGAATCTTTGACAGCAGAGGCAGAGGTTGATGAGAAAATTGTTGCCATCCATGCTGCAATGGGAGGGGGTACCGGGCTTAACTTGTTTCAAAAGCGCTTCCCCGAAAGATGTTTTGATGTTGGGATAGCAGAACAACATGCTGTAACCTTTGCTGCAGGCCTAGCTGCTGAAGGCTTTAAACCCTTCTGCGCAATTTACTCTTCCTTTCTACAAAGAGGTTATGATCAGGTCAGAAGTTATGTAACTTTGGAGAATTAATCCAAACTACCTTTTCCTTCCTTTCTTTGCATGCTGTAAATTATTAGCAGGATCTCACCTTTAAGTGCATGATTGGATTCACCTTGAATCATCGAGAAATACGTTGTTATATCAGTTAACATGATTTTATGTAAATGTTTACATGTTTAGTTCCACGTTGGAAAAATGGTTGTGAATCTTTGATCCAGAATTGATTTTGAGTGTAACAACTTTGGGTAGCTTTTTATCGGATAAAAATTTTATACTAAATTTTACTAGTAATTTACTTTTAAAATAAAAACATTCAAATATAAATAACAGATTAATTTTAACAAAAAATCAATTTGATTCGAAATCAATTTTCCAAACACCTACTGAAACACACGCTAACGTTGTGGTGAATGTGTTGCATGCAGGTATAACATGATGTGGATCTTCAAAAGCTTCCAGTTAGATTTGCGTTAGACAGAGCTGGCCTAGTTGGTGCTGATGGTCCAACTCACTGTGGAGCCTTTGACACAACATTCATGGCTTGTTTGCCAAACATGGTGGTCATGGCTCCGTCAGATGAGACTGAATTGATGCACATGGTAGCTACAGCTGCAGCCATAGATGACAGGCCTAGTTGCTTTAGGTACCCAAGGGAATGGTATAGGTTCCATTCTTCCACCTAACAATAAGGGCACGCCATTGGAGGTGCTTATTCCAACTAATCCTTTTAAATTTCCATAATTTTCAATTTTTTTCTCCTACACTCAAGGGTATGCAAAAAAAAAAAATCAAATGGAACCAATTAAAAAAAAAAAAACTGTTTTGAGAAAAAATCGAATAGAACCATTTTTAAAAACCGATTCGATTTTTTTCTAAACAAGTGGTTCAGTTCGGTTTTAAAAAATCGAATTATACATGAGTTAAAAATAAGTAACCAAACGGAATCAATCCAAAAATATTTGAATTGTTTTTTAAAAAAATTGAACCTACTTTTTAAAACTGGTTCGATGAACCAAATTGTTTTAAAAACCATATTTAAAAGAAACAGTTCGGTTAATCAAACCGATCTTAAAAAAGTGATTCAGTTTTGGTTAATTGAATCGATTTTGATCCGTTTGGTCGAATTATTTTTTAAAAATGGTTTTGAAAACAACCCCCCCACCTAAACTGCTTGCAATTTTCTAATTGAAAATTGAAATATAGGTTAGTAAAGGAAGGATATTAAAGGAAGGAAGCAGGGTGGCTCTTGTTGGTTATGGAACAATGGTCCAAAGTTGCATGGCAGCGGCTAAGGTTCTTGAAGCTCATGGCATCTCAACAACTGTGGTTGATGCACGATTTTGTAAGCCTCTAGATGGAGGTTTGATGAGGAGACTCGCTAGAGAGCATGAGATTCTTATCACAGTTGAAGAGGGATCCATCGGAGGATTTGGTTCTCATGTTTCTCATTTTCTAGGCTTGAATGGTCTTCTTGATGGTAATCTTAAGGTGAGAAACTTTTTTTCTACTACCCTTCTTTGCATGTAGATGGATTGTGTATAATTAGTGTATTAACCGATTTTTTTTTTTAATTTGGTGCAGTTGAGCCATGACATTGCCTGACAGATACATAAACCATGGAGCTCAGACAGGTCAAATTGAAATGGCAGGGCTGAGTTCAAACCATATTGCCGCTACTGCTTTTGTCATTAACGAATGTTAATTGGGACAGTCGTTTGCTTCTCAGCCTACAGATATGAATCTCAACACAAGTTGTGAGCCTGTGATTCAATTTTTAGGTGTTCCCCTAAATACATGTACATAATAAGTAGCAACAATATCACCAAAAGTATGGCAATAAAGTATTTAAAATGCTTTGGTGTAAATAAGAAGTTCTTCATCCTTTAGCCCTAGAGAGTTTTTTTTATAATTAACCACGTGGTTAAGGAGGAAGCAAAAAGTAAAAGTGAGGTGAGGTAACAATAAATGTTGTAGTTAAAATATATTTTGTATAGATGTTGTAGTTAAAATATATTTTGTATACTTCTAATGGAAAAGTAATAAGTGGTGGAAATATTTATCTACTCTTAAGGTTTTTTATTTCTTTTTCAACCCTGTGTTCATGTTCTTATTCCTATGAGGAGGATTTTATAATAAATAATCGTTATCTTAGATCATGAAAACTTTAAAGATCGTAAA
Source organism: Mucuna pruriens (assembly GCA_025330945.1). Classification (NCBI taxonomy): domain Eukaryota; kingdom Viridiplantae; phylum Streptophyta; class Magnoliopsida; order Fabales; family Fabaceae; genus Mucuna; species Mucuna pruriens. Next base: position 54,504 of record JAENHJ010000319.1, read on the forward strand.
TAAATAAATCTTTGATTCATTTGTCGTCTTAAGAGATCAGAAGGAATCTTGATATCTTCAATCGATAGAGAACAGATTAGTTTGAAGGCCTTTCTCAACCAACCACCTTAACTCCCATGACTTTATTTCTTTCTGACGGGAAGCCGGATAAGTAACGTATTTTTTAGTTTTGTGTATTGGGGATATATAACATTTTCGACGATATTACATATAGGATTCTCATTGCCAACCCCAGCATTCAATCATTAAGTCCCACATTAAGCCTTTTAGGAATTTTTCTGATTCATTTTGGATCACTTAAGATTATAATCACTTTAAATAAATAGCTGATATAATTATATTTAAAATATAAAGCTCACATGATTAAAAGAAATTATAAATTTCTAACAATCTCTCACGCCATATTTTATCAAAACAATTATATTACTTCCGATTCCTGGAAGATGCAAGATCTTTATTTATTTTTAGACTTCTCTTGATACAATCTGGTCCATCTTGTGCATTAACAATGAAACCATTGCACCTTTAATCACAATTTAAGCATAATTAAATAACGAAGCATCACCATATTAACATACTTCAACTGACATAGATCAAATATGGATGAGTGGTATGTAAATTACATGCAAATGTGACCTAAAACACGTTTATTTCCAATTGGCCCTTATTTTTAATCTTTATGGAGAAAATCCAAATTCTCAGAACATAATTACTATATATACAAAAAACATAAGCAAGTTCAAAATATAAATATAAACAATCAACTTTATTTCTGTAAAATAAATAAATAAACAAAATTGTTCAAATCAAACATAAACATATAAGGCTCACCTAACACAAAGTATCTTACAAAATAATATCTATATGAAATAGATGTGTTATCAAAGTTAACCTTAGGATACCTTTACCACCTGGGATCCAACAAAGATAAACTTGTTCTATATGTTTATGAAAATTTATTTATTTGAACTCCAGGTTGGATGTCTCGAAGCAAATCACAAACTCTATAGCTATGGTCAAAAGAGTTATAAAGTCTGCTTAATGAAACACTAAGAGATAACCTCTACCAACATGTAGATGTATCTAGACGCGAGTGTTTGTTATCTTGACATCCAAAGAAAATGGTCAAAGTACATGATGATCCCAAACCTTCAAACTTTCGATAAGTAAGCATGTATCCTTTTGTTCTCCTAAAGAAACATCACGCTTTCACCGCCCAACGCCGTGATTCGGGATCATAAATACCTACCTTAAACTCCCATAAAAAGCGAAATTGACGATATAAAACTTGGCGTACATTAGACTCTCCACCGCCGATAGCCATAAGGAATCTTTTATTCATTTCTTTCTGAGGTCATTGTTGGGGGCCTTTACTGAGACTAAATTTGTCTCTTAGTTTAAGGGTATCCCTAAGTTTCTTATCTTTAAATGTCAATCTTTCTAAAGACTTTTGTCGATATAGTTCTCTCAGAATAACCTTTAGGATCTTTGAGAATGATCTGTTAGTATCTAAATGCATGTCAAAAAGAAGCTTCCCCAAGATCTTTATCCTAAAAATTCTTCGTCGAAATCTCTGGTTTCATGCAATAAGCCTCGATCACTACTAGCAAGAAGATATCATCGACATATAGCACCAGAAATATGTATTTATCCCACTAAACTTGTGATATACACAATCATCAACACATTTGCCTCCCGAAATCATACGGCGTGAATGACTTTGACGGAACTTGTGATACCATTCACTTAAAACCTATTTTAGGCCATACATGAATTTCTTTTAGTTTGCATACCATAGACTTAGATTCATTTGAAGCAAAGTTTTTATTTGCATCATATAAATTGTTTCGCTAATGTCGGCATTTAGAAACGCAAATCTTAATATCCATCCGATGTACTCTTAATCAAAATGAGCTACTAGGGTCATCATGTGCTCTCTAAAAGAATCCTTTCAAGATACCGGAGAAAAGGTGTATCAGAAGCCAATGTCTTCCTTTTCGAAGTAAAGTCTTTAGCAACTAGATTTGAGCTTTATATCTTTTGATATTACCTTTAGAATCACTTTTTGGTTTTAAATATCCATTTGCAACCATAGATTTCATGCCTTTAATTAATTCGGCGGATCCCAAACGTCGTTGTCTTTGCATAGACTCCAACTCATCTTTCATATGATCAACCCATTTTTGAGAGTTAACTTTCATAGTTTGACAAAGTTGATCGATCATCTTCGTTAAACCAATGTCATCCTCATGTTCTTCGAGAAAGACAATGTAGTCGCTGAATCGCATCTCTTCTCTTTGACGGACCCTTAACGACCAATTTCGAGGTTGTTTGGGGTTGCTCATTGGTGTTCGAGAAGAGTCTTATCATAGTCTTGTTCCGGGAACAATGTCAAGAACAATAGTTTGAACATTGTCTCCTATTACCGGATTGTTTTCTTGAACACTAACAGCCTGGACCGACTCGAATTCAACGCCATCGGGAGATTCTTCCTCAAAGACAACATTCCTATGTTCTCTTCCCCCAAACTCAACTTCCTAAAGCACTCTTCAGATTTCCGTCTCAAAAAAGGATCTTGTGTTGGGATCATAAAACTTATCGCCTTGGTAGCATTCAACATAATAACAAAATAACAAAGCCTAACCTGCTCTTAAATCTAGCTTTTCTTTCATGTGAAATTTATAAGGTCAGGTTCGCCTGACAACCCTAAATCACAGAATGATTTATGTTGCTTTTCAGCTCCAAAGCTCATAAACTTTAATACAAGACCCTGGCTAACATGCGAGCAATGCTTCCTTAAAGCTTCTCCCATACGATTTAGAGTTAAGAATGACTAATCATACTTTACCATATTCCTAAGTAGCTTCCTGCTTCGGCTGCTCGCCATTAACACCGCTCATGCTAGGTTTTCCGCATGACAGACATGAACAATTCTACACTTCCTCCGAGAAAAGTTAGAAAAGCGCCTTTGACGCTGCTCTCCCCGATCCATCATATCTACTATAGATTCACTATCACGATCAGATTTCGACAGCCTTTTAATTTTCTTTCCAAGTTCAAGTTCAACTTCAAATTTTAAAAAGACTCAAAACGCCTGGTGATCGGACTTCCTACGATCAAACATGTGTAACCGTGATCTAGAAAGTAATCATCTGCTTAAACGTAATAAAATTTGGTTGCTCATTCCAACGGGGGTTCAGTAGGAAAGGACCACAAATATTTGTAGTGATAGTTATAAGACATCCTTACTCTTTTCAAGACCTAATTTTCTTCATTGGTACACCCTCCAACACCCTTAATTTTTTCCCTTTTCTTATTCCTCGGGAGGCCAAAGCAAAATGAAGATTTGCCCAAATTTCCTCTCGCAACCTCTTCCTCTCGCATTACAAGGATATAAATTCACCAAGAGACCATTTATCCTTTCCGAGCATTATACCTCACTTTGAATTATCCAAAGCCATACAAGGGAAGTGATCAAAAACCAAAACTGACAATCAAGTTTTCACCGTACTCTAACTCGAAATGACTAACTTTGTCATGACAGACATCTCCATGTACTTTCTCTTTTATTTTCTTTACCTTTGACTCTAAAAAAAAAGCGCAAACGCTTTCTAAAATCAGCGCTTCACGATCATAAATTATCATTCAGTTGGAAGCGTTTTCATTTCTCAATTTTAACCTCTCAAAGGTTATCCTGAAAGAAGAATAGAGTTCTTACCCGAGCTAACTGAGATCCAAATCCATATAAGCCGAAGTCTTTATTCTTCTTACTTATTTCGGACCACTAAATTGGCCCCATTCAAAGATCGGATTGGGATACTATTATTTGATAGATATGTTGACCACACTAAGTAGCGTGATTGAAGTTATAACGTTGGAAACAAAACACAATTAATCTTTTTAGCGATAAATTTAAAGACCTAAACAAGATACCCAACGCACCATTAATCCCTCAATCGTTGAATTGATGTAACTAATCGTAATTAAGACTCTCAACCAACGATCAAACATCAGTTGATAAGTCTTGTCAAATAATGATTGTCTTTTAACCTAACAATTTGTTTACATAGAAAAACAACCTTATAATCACCATACATTTCTCACAAAGACGTAATTATTTGGTCAAATCAAGTCTTGTTTGAATGATCATGATTCACATGAATAATTCACACAACATTTATGTAAATTTAATTAAACTAATCTACACAACAAAATATTACTTTAAATACGTTGTTTCAATTAATCCAACAAGCATTCTTTGACAATTTAATCAAATAGCGCCTTAAATTTATCTGAAGTTTCAAGAAACCCAAAAAGTGTACATTTATTTATTTCTTTAAGAGTTAGATATTTTAAGTATATGTAAAGCATTAAAAATATATATGGCGAGGCATTGTAGATAAACTACATAATAATCATTTCTGAATCACTAAAGACAACATTAATTTTTTTCTTGACGGAAAATTTAATTTATAAGTGATCTTTCTCAACATAATAATTAAATATTGATGAATTAGTTCTATCAAATAATAAGCGCTTTTGTTGACTGACTATTATTGACATGAAAAATTAAAATTTTATAATTGTCATATTTATTATCACATGTATATTATTATTTAGTAAACTATTTCTTCCGCCAATCTCAATTGCATAAATAATTAAATACAATACATATAATTTAAAATAAATCAATTTTCACAATAGACATTACGTTGATAATTTATTACTTGATTAATTTAATTTTTAAAAATTACTTAGAATGTAAAAATTAATGAGCCCAAATTCAAATATTGACATGATGTAGTACTTTGCATGTCTTTTTATATCATATATTATTATTATTTAATAATAAATAATAATAATAATAAAAAAAAAATGAAATTCATGAAAGGAAAAACATGTGGGCTTAATAAAATATTAGAACCCCGCAGAAGACTGCAGGAAGCTGGGTCCAAAAAAATTAAAAATTAAAACCCCTTTCTAAAGACCCCTCTGGCTGTGGCTAATCTTCCAATTAAAGAGTTTTAAAATAAACCTCCGATCTGAATCCAAATTGAAAATTTTGCAGAAATGCATGAAACTTCCAAATTTTTTTCCAAACTGATCCAATTAGTGGCTCCAAATTAAATTGCCAAACATGCTCCAAATTGGAAACGTGGTGACAAATTGAATGCACGTATTGAAAAAACCAGAATTCAATGCAAAAAATGCTCTGCCATTTGAAACCGGAAATTGAATTTAAAAATGAATCCAAATTCCTGTTTGCGGATAATGCACGTTCACCACATCCAAACCGAAACTGGAAAACTAATGATCGGTTCCAGAAACTAATATAATAGAAACTGCCAAACAGCAAAACATTAAGTTGCTGTTGTGCAGTGGTAACCATTAGTCTAACATACTAAAGGTTTTCAGTTTGAGTTTGGGTGATGCCATTTTTTTTTCGATTCTTTTTCGCTACCAGGTTGGTAGCATTCAGAACGTCCATGAATAAAAGTAACTGCTGAATGCGGAAACTGGATCCCAAAACTACGAAAATGCCTGGAAACCGCACAATGCAGGACTGGATCCAATTTTTTTTTGGAATTTTTGACGAAATCTTAACCAAAAATTCAATAGCAGAAACCAATCGCGGAGCCTCTCACTGGATCCAAAGGTAGAACACCATAAAAAAAAACTTGCTGATTTTATAAAACAATACGTAAT
>JAENHJ010000320.1:0-39553 GCA_025330945.1 Mucuna pruriens
TGTAAGATCGTGTCTGGCCGGCCGCCCACACACATCAAGGTTCCTACCAATCAGCTTCCTTTGCGCTCTACTTGCTTATCTCGCCTGCTGACTCTCGCACATGTCGACTCTGGTCCTGCGTTTCCAAGATCTCGCCGAACGTGGAGCCTCAATCGCCGACGCCGAGCGCAGAAAAGCTAGCACGCCGAGACGGGCGCTACGCCATCCACAATCGTGATGATGACGCCCGCGACAGCATTTCGAGACACCGGGCTTGGGCCACCATCACAATCTGCTGCCGGCTCAATGTCCCTGAAGTCGATCTGGGCGACCGGCTTTCACTGCTCCACATCCGACCGACACATCACGCACTCCCCATCCGCTCCCTCCCGACACTTCTCAAGCACTATTTGACTCTCTTTTTCAAAGTCCTTTTTCATCTTTCCCTGCGCAGACTGTCGCATTCTGCTCTCGCCATTTAGCCTCGACTCGAATCTTACCGCCCGTGATGTCAGATTCTAAACAACCCCGACTACCGACAGAAGCGACATGGTCCGGCACGACTTGCCTCACTTCTCTCGGCGCCTCTTCCAGGACTTGGGTCTGGCCCGCCACCGAGGACGCTTTTTCTCCAGATTATAATCTCTGACAGGCGACCGATTATGGTGGCTCTGCCCTGCTCACATTGCCATTGTGGAATCCTCTAGTCCTCCGCTTATTGATATGCTTTAAACTCACGTGTAGCCCCGCCTGACCCGAGGTCCATTGAGCGTCCGGACTGCAGGGCCTGGGAGTCCGACCTTGGCCTGTCCGGGCGCGATCGGTCTCGAGCATCGCCATCCACCATTTTGTCGCGATTTAGCTCCAGCTGACTCGATTTTTCAACCAGCCACGAGCGATGCTCGCTGGAGGTCAAGATCCACCTCAGACGCAAGACGCACGTGAGGCGCTTTAGCATTTGGGGTAACGATGGTGACACCAGCAGCGTGCTCTGCCTAATGGCTTTCTGGGCGAACTTATGCTCAAAGACTCGATGGTTCACTGGATTCTCGCATTCACACCAAGTATCGTGATTTCGCCACGCTCTTCATCGATGCAAGAGCCTAGATATCCGCTTGTGCAGTCATTTTGTATAGTCAGGTGTCAGCAGCACCACTGGGTCGCCTGCCTCCGCCTGAAGATTGCACTTAAATGGGCTGAGTTCTGCCATCTAGCTGGTCTTGTGCCATGGCAGGAGGGCTGGGCGACCGCTGCCTCTGCCCGGGAGGATCTGGCTCTGTTCGAGAACAGCCCCGAGCCAGCCCCGATCGAACTTGTCCTCAGTGATGAACTAGTTCGCTTTGGCCGAACTTGTTATGAGGCAACGACAATGATCCTTCCAGAAGTTCACCTACTTGAACCTTGATATGATTTCTCCTTCCTCTAGATGATAAGGTTTCAGCCGACTTCACAACGTCATGGCAAATGAACCTGCACGTGCCGCATCCGAACACTCTCACCTGACTCATTCAATCTAGAGATTTAATTTGTGTAGCGTGTAGGACGCAGTTAACGCTGAGCCGATGACTCGCGCTTACTAGAATTCCCTCGCCACGACCAACAATTGTAATGATCTATCCCTCATCACGATGAAATTTCAAAGATTATCTTGGCCCGTTGCCTGGCTATGACTCGTGAATACATCGAGCTGGCGGCCTGTAACATCTGGCATCATGTGCATCTGTTATTGCCTCAAACTTCCGGCCTAAGCTGCCATAGTCCTCTATAGAAGCTGTAGGTTACTCCACATAGCTATTTAGCAGTCGAGGTCTCGCTCATAATCTACTCAACTGCATAAATCGCTTCCACCAACTAAGAACCAGCCATGCACCACCACCCATAGAATCAAGAAAGAGCTCTCACCGATCAATCCTTACTATGTCCTGACCTCGTAAGTCTCCCCGTGTGAGTCAAATTAGCTCTGTGCTCCACTCCCGGGCTGCTTCCACAATCTTTGTTTCACACTATGACCATATCTCTGAACCCAAAGACTTTGATTTTCTCATAAGGTGCCACGGAGTCCCAAAAGCAACATCCGCTGATCCCTCGGCTCCAGATCGCTATGGTCGGGAGACTGGTGATCAGATCCCGATCGCTCGAGCCCCTCCCAACTTTCGTTTGACACGAAAACATCTCGCAATGCTTTCAGTAGCTTGTTCGCTCTTTCATAAACTCCAAGAATTTCACCTTCCGACTATGAAATACGAATGCCTCGACTCGTCCCTCAAGTACTCATTACTCCGATCCCAAGGCCAACACAATAGGATCAGAACCTGCGGTGTTATCCCATGCTATGCATCCAGAGCGAGGCTTGCTTTTCGAGCACTCTAATTTCTTCAGTAATCAAAGACCGAGGCACGACTCCGGCCAAGTATGTCAGAGCGCATCGCCAGAGGATGAGCCGACAGACATTCCAGGCGACCGATCGACTCCAACCTGCAAGGTCCAACTGAAAGTAATCGGAAATAACTTAAATATACGCTATCGAGCTGAATTGTCACGCACTGACTTGCCTCCAATGGATCCTCAAGTATGGATTTAGATTGTAATTATTCCAATTACTGCACTCAATGAGTCTCCAGATTGCTATTTATCGTCACTACCTCCCCGTATCGATCAGACTGGGCTTTAATTGCGCTTCTTCCTTGGATGTTGCTCGTGCCCCTCCTGAATCGAACCCTACTCTCCACACTCGTCACCACCATGAGGCCACTATCCTACCATCGAAAGTTGATAGGGCAGAATTTGAATGATGCGTCAGTCAGACAAAGGCCGAGTGATCCGACGTAGTTATCATGAATCATCAAAGCATACAGAGTCAAGAGCTCGACCTTTTATCTAATAAATGCATCCTTCCAGAAGTCGGGGTTTGTTGCACGTATTAGTCTAGAATTACTTACTGTTATCCGAGTAGAGATACCTATCAAACAAACTATAACTCGATTTAATGAGCTATTGCAGCTTTCACAGCCCTGAATTAGTTCATACTTACACACGCATGGCATTAATCTTCGGCATAAGCATACGACCACCGGGCAGTGATCAACCAGTAGCATTCAGCTACTGACTCGCACGTGGCGCTGGTGCCGCCGTCGCAGATGGTCGATGTGACCTTGGCCAAGGCTAAAAGCCATCTCAGGGCAACCGAGATTTTCAGCGGAACGCAGTTTGGTAAGCACTTGCGTGACCCCGCTCGCACGCACTGTGATTCACAAAAGAATGCACGCACGTGCTACCGAGGCCGATGCGCCCGACGTGGACCGCGGTGTGACTCTCAAGATCCCTCGACTCCCCGAAGAGGTCTCGAAGGGAACTGCATGCAATTCACAAAACCCATACCGCTTTGGTAGGTAGGCAACACAGAACCGACAAGACGCCTCAACGCCTATGGAGGCGTATAGGTGACGATTGATGATGATGAGGATGCATGTCGACTGCTCGTGCACAAGCACGGAGCCGCATAACAAAAACATCCCGAGCACAACTCACATCAGCCTCGCTGCTCGCCATAACCTAAAGACCACCGAACGAATCCACACCCCGCAATGCCGAGAGGCATGCAAGCATATGGAAGACGCATGGCGCCTAAGCCTCGCATCGCTAGGCATGTATGTAGAGACCCGGGCCTAAAACAAGAGCAAATATTGTGCCCACCTAATGCCCTCTCCACAAAATAAAACCAGTGGACCGCTGGTGGCCGATTTAGGAATAAGAGGCACACCATGCCCATTTTTGCTTTGACAATGAACCTGGGCTATGGGAGGAGGCAGCGCTTTCATTCATAAAGAACGATGCCATCAAGGAGGAGGCAACGCATTGTCAAGGTCGTATGAGAAGAAAAAGACACTCAGACCGAAAGCAAGAGGACGGGGTGGTTCGGGAGTAAGAAAACACCGTGTCGAAAGCAATGGTGACGGAAGTGACGAAAAAGACACCGGCGATGCCGAGCACATCGGTAGGAAGTGGACGATGCCCCAACCCCTCGGCTTAGATACTTTAGGAGGAGGAGGATGGATGATGCTCAACCCCGATCAAGTTTAGCAAGGCCCACAAAGAACACATAAAGCAAGCAGCATCTGCCCTCCCAAGATAGTGATCCAAGAAAATCAAGGACAAATATAAAACCGGGACCATGGATCACACAAGGAGGCTCGCCTACATCGTGGTGTTAGACCAAGACCAACCCTGTGGTTTATCTACTGAGATCACGAGACAAGCGCATTAATTGCAGTTAGCGCTTGTTGGTCAGGGGTGGCACCACCAACCGATTGCTATCACCTGACAATGGTAGAACACCCACGCCGAGCATGTCGGACGTGGGGTATCGACTACGTAGATTTGCAACCCGCCCGACACTAAACAAGGGCAACGCTGGAATTTGCGCATCGCCCGGAGAATCACCCAAGAAAAGCATTGCCCAAGCATCACGGTGCTAGACTAAGCCATCACGAACCCACAAATTGAGGACGACTAAAAATCGGCCGAAAACACAAGATTCGGCATGGATGATCAACGAATTAATCACCCAAAACCATGGGAAAATAAATCTACAACAAGCATGGGAAGCTTGTGAATGGGAGGAAGTCCTTATGGAAGTCTCTACCAAATTGATCATGTGGGCGGTTTGTTTTGGTATAGCCCCTCATAATAGATAATATGCAAACCAAAATTGTACAAGCAGATACCTTTTTGAAAGTAGACATAAGTCCAAAATCGACCGAGGTCGAATTTTAAAAGATTTTTGCAGGATTGCCTAGAATAATCATATCTCCTCGTCCACCAAGTTATAGAATTTTGACAAGGGAATGAATTTAAAAGTTTTTAAAGTGGTTAAAATACATAAAATCGGGAAAATGGAAAAGGGTACCTAGAGATCGAATTTTGACGTAGTTTTTGCATGGTGAACTCACAATACTATAAACAATGTGTCCACAAAATTCGAAAGTTATTGATAAGGGATTGATTTAATGATTTTAACTAAAACAGCAAAAACGCAAAATATCCAAAAATGGAGGATGAAGCGCTTTGTCACTGCTCTCCCTAATGTCATCTGTGTCAAGGAAAGTATTTTGACACTAAGAGCTAAGTTTTATGGCCAATGGCTAAGTTTTGGCACCAACGCTAAGCTTTCGACCACGTCTGTTTGGCCCCGTGGCTAAGTTTTCTTGGCACCGTACTCAAAAATCGCCAAGTTTTCTCGATCACGCTTTTGGCACCGTGGTTGAAATCTGACCACGCTTGGCACCGCTGGCTCAAAATCTGGCTAAGTTTTCTGATCATGTTTTTGGCACCGTGGCTGAAAAATCTGACCACTGCTTTTGGCACCGCAGCCAAAATTTGGCCAAGTTTTCGATCACGCTATGGCACCGTACTGACACAGCTTTTGGGCAATCATGCGCCAAAATCAGCTAAGTTTTCTAATCACGCTTTTTGGCACTCGGGTGGCTGAAAAATCTGACCACGCTTGGCACCGCGGCCCAAAAATCCGGCTAAGTCTGATCACGCTTGGCACCGTGGCTAAAAATCCGACCACGCTTGGCACCGCTGCCCAAAAATCCGGCTAAGTTTTTTCCTGATCATGTTTTTGGCACCGTAGCCGAAATTTCGACCACGCTTTTGGCACCGCTGCTCAAAATCGCTAAGTTTTCGATCACGCTTTTTGGCACTCGTGATTGAAATCTCGACCACGCTTTTGGCACCATGGCTCAGAAAACTCGCCTAAGTTTTCTGGATCAGTTTTTGGCACCGTGGGTCGGTAATCTGACCACGCTGGCACCGCGCCTCAAAATCCTGGCTAAGTTTTTCGATCATGCTTTTTGGCACCGTGTCGAAATTGACCACGCTAGCACCGCTGACCAAAATCGCTAAGTTTTCCGATCACGCTTTTTGGCACCGTGGTTGAAATTCTGACCACGCTTTTGGCACCGCTGCTCAAAATCCTGGCTAAGTTTTCTCGATCACGCTTTGGCACCGGGGCTGAAATTTCCGACCACGCTAAGCACCGCTACCAAAAATCTGCCAAGCTCGATCACGCTTTGTGCACCGCACTGAAATTCGACCACTGCTTGGGCATCGCACCAAAATCGCTAAGTTTTTCTGATCACGCTTTTGGCAATCGCGGGCTGAAAAATCGACCAATGCTTTTAGCACCGCGGCCAAATTCTAGCCACGCTTTTTGGCTCATGGCTCACCTCAGGGCTAAGTCTTTCGATCACGTTTTTGTCACCGCTTTCAAATCCTATAACGTTTTTGGGATCGTGACTCATTTTTGGCTAAGTTTGTTACCATGCTACCATGGCTTTAAAATTTTGCCCGACTGGTACTCTGAGCCTCAATGACTAACGCAAAGAAAAATGATGAAAATTTAGAATGGCTCGAGGACGAATCAAAGCTTGACAGGGCTCAATCTCAAGGGATCGTGGCAAGAAGGCCACTCGCCACTTACAATACCTCGTCACAGTATTTAAGTCGCTCCGCAAAGGATTCAACTCGCCGCTTGATGGGAATTACGCCATGGCGCCTACAGGCCAATCGCCTTGCAAGGTTCACCAACCAGACGTGCCTCTGGGCCTAAACCCCTACCGCTGGCTCAAGAACTAACACTGCCGACGCTGTCGCTTTCTAGTCCTGATCTCCGACTTCAGAGGCATGCTCACCATAATCCAACGCATCTAGAAGCTTCACACTAACGCTTTTTCAACCAAGCGTGATGCACCAATCAGTGCGAATCAACTGCCTCCTCCTCGACTCAGGTTGAATTACCATCGCTTACATCGCACACGCAGGGTAAAACTAACCTGGCTCACGACGCTCTAAAACCCAAACTCACGCCTCCCTATCAGCGGGTGAACAATCCAACACTTCTGGTGAATTCCGCTTCACAATGATAGGAAGAGCCGACATCGAAGGATCAAAAGCAACGCGTTTATGAACGCCAGTTGCCATTATCCCCGTGGTAACTTTTCCTCGACACCTCTAGCTCAAATCTCGGCTGTCTAAAGGATCGAGAAAGCCACGCTTTTCACTGTTCAGATTCAGACCGGAAATCGAATCAAACGAAGCTTTTTACTCTTTGTTCCACTACCGAGATTTCTGCTCGCTGAGCTCATCTGAAAGACACTCAAGTTATCTTTTAACAGATGTGCCGCCTCACCTAAACTCCCACCTCGACACTGTCTCCGGACGACCAAAATTGCCAGCCTGGTCCAAAGAGTGCGTCATCCGATTCACTCGAATAAGTAAAATAACGTTAAAAAGTAGAGCGTATTTCACTTTCGCTGCTTTCCAGCCTCCCACTTATCCTACACCTCTCAAGTCATTTCACAAAGTCTGACTGTAGTCAAGCTCAACAGTGTCTTTTTCCTCGCGATTCCGCCAAGCCCTGCTCCTCTGCTCGTGGTTTCGCTGGATAAGAGACATGATACTGGGAATCTCAGTAATCCATTCACTGGCCACCAATTAGATGACTAGGCATTTGCTACCTTAAGAGAGTCATAGTTACTCCCGCTAGCTTACCCGCCTTGGTTGAATTTTCACTTTGACATTCGAAAGCATCAAGTAAATCACATCAAGGCCAACATCCGCAGGACTCATCGCAATGCTTTGTTTTTAATTAAACAGCCCGATTCCCCTTGTCCGTACTCAGCCTGCAGTCGACTCGCTCGACGCCCGGGAAGAGGCCCCGGCGGTCTGCTTCAACTGCCTCGACGGCATCGCTGATGACCCGCCTCGCCATGAGTGAGCTCGAGCAGTCCATCGACAAACTGACGGGTTCTGACCGGACCCCGTGCACTCCCCTCAGAGCCAATCTTTTTCCCCGAGGTTACGTGATCCATTTTTGCCGACTTCCCTGCCTTACATTGTTCCATCGACTGCAGGCCGTGTTCACCTTGGAGACCTGATGCGCTATGAGTACGACCCATGGAGGCACCTCTGGCCCTCCTGATTTTCAAGGGTCACTGGGGCGACCCTGACACCACGCTGACGTATGGTGTTCTTCCAAATTACCGGACCCTACCTCCTACTGAGCTGCCTGTAGGTGGGCAGTCATAAACAGAAAAGATAACTCTTTCCTGGCCCTCCCGACGCCTCCTGACTCTAACGCTGCTGCCACCGCCACGTCCCTTGGCTCAGAATTTTTAAACTCGATTCCTTTGCACGCGCCGCAAAGCGCTATCGACGCAGCCTCGCCCCTTAGGATCGACTTCAACCCATGTGCAAGTGCCGCTCACATGGAACCTTTCCTCTTCGGCCTTCAAAGTTCTCATTTGAATATTTGCTACTACCACTAAGATCTGCACTGACGATCGCTCCGCCTCGGCTCACGCCTGGTTTTGCATGACCGCCGCGCCTCCCACTCATCTGGGAGTTCGGTCCTTGCCTGACGGCACGGTAGAGGTCGCTGCTATACCATCCATTTTCTAAGGCTTGATTCTAAGGAGTTGTTAACACTCCTTAGCGATTTCGACTTCCATGACCACCGGCCCCGCTGTCTTAATCGACCAACACCCTTTGTGGGGTCTAGGTTAGCACAGTAGGGCACCGTGAACTCAGCCTCCTGGCTTCATCCCGCATCGCCAGCCTCGCTTACCAAAAATGGCCCACTGAGCTCTCGATTCACGTGGCGCTGACTCAACAGAGCAGCACACTGCCCACCTATTTAAAGTTTGAGAATAGGTCGAGGCGTTGCGTCCCCGATGCCTCTAATCATTGGCTTTACCCGATAGAATCCGCCTCATGGCTCCACCTATCCCGAGGGAAACTTCTGAGGAACCAGCTACTAGACTGCCTGATTAGTCTTTTCGCCTCTATACCCAAGTCGATTTAACGATTTGCATCGCCAAGATCGCCAGGCCTCCACTCAGAAGTTTCTCCGCCTCGCCTGCATAGTTCACCATCTTTCTGTCCCGACAGTATGTTTCACTCGAACCCTTCATGCAAGATCAGGTCTGGCTCTGCGTGCTGCCCCACACATCAAGGTTCCCACCACCGCCTTCATGCGCTTTACAGGGTTTACTGCCGCCTGACTCGCACACATGTCGACTTTGGTCCGTGTTTCAAGACTGGGCCGAATTGGGAGCCCACTGGCCGACGCCGAGCGCCAGCAGTGCTTAGGCACGCTGAGACGGCTCGCCGCCATCCACAATCGGATTTGATGACGCCCGCGAGCATTTCGACACTGGGCTCAGGGCCACCATCACAATCCGCTGTTTGGCCAATGTCCTCGAAGTCGATCGGCTGACCGGCTTTCACTGCTCCACATCCGACCGGGGACACATCGCCGCCCCCATCCGCTTCCTCCCGACAATCTCAAGCACTATTTGACTCTCTTTTCAAAGTCCTTTTCATCTTTCCCTCGCAGATTTGTTCGCTATCTGCTCTCGCCAAGATTTAGCCTTGACTGAATTTACCGCCTGATTGGGGCTAGATTCCCAAACAACCCGACTGACGCGCCATGGAGTGCGACAGGTCCGGCTCTTCCTGCTTGCTCACAAGCATTAGGGGAATTTGTTAAGCTTTTTTTTCCTCCCGCTTTATTGATATAAAGTGAACTCTCACGGTAGCCCGCCTCAATTCGGGAGGTTCCGCTGGGAGTTGGCCCGTGACGCTGCAGGTCTGAGTCCGACTTGGCTGTCCGCGCTGACTGGTCTCGCGCATCGCCATCCACCATTTTGTCGCGACGAGCCCGGGCCATGACTCGATTTTTAACCAGCCATTTAGACGATGTCATGGAGGTCAAGATCCACTCCCTGCGACGCACGTGAGGCGCTTGCATTTGGGGTAACGATGTGTGACACCCAGCAAAGGCGTGCCCTCGGCCTAATGGCTTGGGCGCAACTTATGCGTTCAAAGACTCATGGTTCACTTCGGATTCTCGCAATTCACACCAAGTATCGCATTTCGCCACGTTTCATCGATGCAAGAGCCGAGATATCCGCCGGAGAGTCATTTTGTATGTTGTGTGTCGTGGCAAGAACCGCTGTCGCTGCCTCCTCGGCCCGCGAAGATTGCACTTAACAGCTGAAGTTCCTTGCCATCTAAGCTCTTGGGAACAGGTTTTGGCTACATCACTGTCGGGGAGACTCCGGTCGGTGTTCGAGAACAACCCCCGAGCCTCCGATCGAACTTGTCCTGCGGATGAACGGGTTCACGGCCGAACTTGTTGTGAGGCAACGACAATGATCCTTCCGCAGGTTCACTCCACGGAAACCTCAGCACGACTCTCCTTCCTCTATGCCGATAAGGTCGGGATCTCACAACGCCGCTGGCAGTAACCGCCAACGCCGCCGTTAACCAACACTTCACCGACCATTCAATCGGGTAGGAGCGACGTATGTGTGTACAAAGGGCGGGGGATTTAGTCAATGCGAGCCGATGACTACAAGCATTAGAATTCTCGCCAAGACCAACAATTCGCAATGATTCATCCTCATCACGATGAAATTTCAAAGATTACCCTGCCTGCCGGCCAAGGCTATAGACTCGAATACATCAAGCTGCCAGGCGCCCAGAACATCTGGCGGCATCACTGCACTGTTATTGCCTCAACTTCCCGTGGCCTGGGCGGCCATAGTCCTCTAAGAAGTCGGGCCGTGGCGGTTACCTCCACATAGCCTATTTAAACAGGCCGAGGTCTCTGCTCAACTTTTAATTAACTGCACAAATCGCCTCCACCAACTAAGAACTACCATGCACCACCACCCATAGAATCAAGAAAAAGAGCTCTCAAATTGGCCAATCCTTACTATGTCTGACCTGGTAAGTTTCCCCTGTTGAGTCAATCAAGCCAGCAGGCTCCACTCCCCGGTGGTGCCCTTCCGTCAATTCCTTTGGGTTTCACCATGACCATACTTCCTAACCCAAAGACTTTGATTATATGCGCCAATGAGTCCTAAAAGCAACATCCACCCATCCCCTGCCCCAAGATCGCTTATGGTGAGAGACTAGACGGTATCTCGATCGCCTTCGAGCCCCCAACTTTCGCTTCTGACAATGAAAAACATCTCGCAATGCTTTCGGCAGCTTGTTCGCCTTCATAAATCCAAGAATTTCACCTCCGACTATGAAATACTAATGCCCCCGATGGCCCCTCGTTAATCATTATTCCGATCCCGAAGGCCAACACATTAGGACGTGAATCCTGTGGTGTTATCCCCATGCTAATGTATCCAGAGCGGTAGGCTTGCTTTTGAGCATCCACTTTTCAAAGTAACATCGAGGCACGGTTCTACCGCCATGCCAGAGTCGCATCGCTAGCAGGAAGGACAGGCCGACCGGCACACCGTAGAGGTGGACCATCGACCCAACCTTCAAGGTCCAATCATTTGCTTTTAACCGCAACAACTTAAATATACTTATTGGAGCCGGAATTACCGCGGCTGCCGGCACTGCATTTGCCTCCAATGGATCCTCGTTAAGGGATTTAGACAGACTATTCCAATTACTGTGACTCAATGAGCCCTAGATATATTTATTGTCACTACCTCCCCGTGTCAGGATTGGGTAATTTGCGCTCACCGCTGCCTTCCTTGATGGTAGCCGCTCGTGCCCTCCCTAATCGAACCCTAATTCTCCGCCACCCGTCACCACCATGGAAATACTATCCTACCATCGAAAGTCGATAGGCAGAAATTTGATGATGCGCCGCCTAAGACAAAGGCCGCAAGGATCCGATTTGCAGTTATCATGAATCATCAAAGCAACAGGCGAGCCTTCATACGACCTTTTATCTAATAAATGCATCCTTCCGTAAGCTTCCTGGGTTTGTTGCACGATACTCTAGAATTACTACTAAGCATCCGAGTAAGAGATACCATCAAACAAACTATAATCCCATTTAATGAACCACCAGCTTTTCACGCCTGAATTAGTTCATACTTACAATACGCATGATGATCTTGAGACAAGCATATGACTACCGGGCAGATCAACTGTGTAGCATTCAGCACGACTCGCACGTGAGCAAGAAAGTTGCCGACGCCAGATGGTCGATGCGACTTTGCACGCTTGTCATTCTGCTTAAATCGGCATTTCATAACGAAGCGAGGCACTGCATTCCCCGCCGCTGCACCGATTCAAAAGAATAGTTCTCACAAGACGTGCCACGAGGCCGACCTGCCTGACGGACCGCGTGTGACTTCAAGATCCCGACCAAGAGGCCCGAAGGAACGCCAGGCTATGTGCAATTCAAACCCATACCGCTTTGGTAGGTAGGCAACACAGAACCGACAGTACGCCCCCAACGCCATGAGGAGCAAGAAGGACGCATTGATGATGATGAGGATGCATGTCGACCGTTCCTGCACAAGCACGGAGCCAGACAACAAAAAACATCCCGAGCACAACTCACACGCCTGTCATTATAACCCAAGACTCACCCCAACGAATTCACCCCTCGCAGAATGCCGAGAGGCATGCAAGCATATGGAAGACGGCGCTAAGCGTGACGCTAGGCATGTATGTAGAGACCCTTCTAAACAAGAGCAGTGGTGGTGCCCACCTAGTCGCCCTTCCACAAAAAATAAAAACCAAAGGGACCGGCATGAGGGTCGCATTAGGAAGAAGAGGCACACCATGCCCATTTTTGCTTTTGAAATAAACGCAGCCGCGGGAGGAGGCAGCGTTATGCAAGAAAATTACAGCAAACGATGCCATCAAGGAGGAGGCAACGTTACATTGTTGGTCAAGGAGAAGAAAAGACACTGCACCGAGCACAAAGAGTACGGGTGGGTTTGGGAGAAAGAAACACTGTACGGTGCACGAGGATGGGATGGTGGATGAGAAAAGACATCGGGCGATGCCGAGACACGAGGAAGGGATGATGCCCCAACCCCGGGCCGGGGCTTAGATATTTGTGAGAGGAGGACGGGATGATGCCCCAACCCCGACTGGAGCCGAAGCTAAGGCCCACAAAGAACACATAAAGCAAGAGTATCGCCCCCAAGAGTGTGATCCAAGAAAATCTAAGGGACAAATATAAAACTGAAGGGACCATGGATCACACATGAGGCGCCGCCAAAGCATCAGCTGCACTGCCAAGACCAACCCGGTGGTTTTCATCGGGCGGTATGTATGAGACCGCTGTGACGCTGCCATGGCTAAGAATACATTGTTGTTGGTCAACGGTGGGCACCACCAACCGATTGCTATCACCGACAATGGGTAGAACACCCACGCCGAGCATGTCGGGGGGTGTATCGCCCACTGACAGAGATTTGCAACCCGCCCGACTTTCAAACAAGGGCAACGCCTGCTTCAGAATTCCTCTGGACGGCCCGAGAATCACCCAAGAAAAGCATTGCCCAAAGCATCCTCGGTGCTAGACTAAGCCATGCCACCTAAACCCACAAAATTTTGAGGGACGCACTGTAAAATCGGCCGAGTTCGGCCTAAGATTCTAAGATGGATGATCAACTTAATTAATCACCCAAAACCATGGGAAAATAACCCACAACAAGCACGGGAAGGCTTGTGGGGAAGTCCCATGGAAGTCCCGCACTAACCATGTGGGCGGGTTTGGAGTGAGGAGAGCCCCCTATAATGGGGGATAATACGCAAAACCAAAATCAGCATGCTAGATACCTTTTTTTTCGAAGACATAAGTCCAAAATCTGACCTAGAGGCCTAATTTTGCGAAGTTTTTGCAGGATTGCCTAGAATAATCATATATCTCCGCCCACCAAGTTATAGAATTTTTGACAAGGAATGATTTTTAAAAAGTTTTTAAAGTGGCTAAAATACATAAAATCGGGAAAATGGAAAAGGGTACCTAGAGATCGAATTTTGACGTAGTTTTTGCAGGAACTACACAATACTATAAACAATGTGTCCACAAAATTCGAAAGCCATTGATAAGTGGGATTGATTTTAATGATTTTTAACTAAAAACAGGCAAAACGCAAAATATCCAAAAAAATGGAGGATGAAGCGCTGCTTTGTCACCAAGCCTTCCCAATGTCATGGGGGTCTACATGGAAAGTAATTTTGACACGAAGAGTGCTAAGTTTTATGGCCAATGGCTAAGTTTTGGCACCAACGCCAAGTTTCTCACTCACGTTTTTGGCCCCGCATAAGTTTTTGGCACTGCATGGCTCAAAAACCGCCAAGTCTGATCACGCTTTTGGCACCGTGGTTGAAATTTCGACCACGCTGGCACCGCTGCCAAAATCCTGGCTAAGTTTTCTCGATCATGTTTTTGGCACGTGGCTGAAAATCTGACCACGCTTTTGGCACCGCAGCTCAAAATTTGGCTAAGTTTTCCGATCACGTTTTTGGCACCGCTGCGAAAAACTGACCACGCTTTGGCAAGAAGGCTCAAAATCCGCGCAAGTTTTCTAATCACGTTTTTGGCATCAGGGTGAAAATCTGACCACGCGGGCACCGGGCTCAAAATCTGGCTAAGTTTCTGATCACGTTTTTGGCACCGTGGCTAAAAAATCCGACCACGCTTTTGGCACCCGCGCCAAAACCGCTAAGTTTTCCGATCGTTTTTGGCACCGTGGGTGAAATTCTGACCACGCTTTGGCACCGCCAAAATCCGCTAAGTTTTCTGATCACGCTGGGCAACCGGTTGAAATTCTGACCACGCTTTTGGCACCATGGCCAAAAATCCGTTCAAGTTTTCCTCGGGATCAGGTTTTTGCACCGTGGCTGAAAATCGACCACGCTTTTGGCACCGCTGCCAAAATCTGGCCAAGTTTTTTGGATCATGTTTTTGGCACCTGGCTGAAATTCTGACCACGCTTTGGCACCGCTGCTCAAAATCTGGCTAAGTTTTCTGATCACGCTTTAATCTTGGTTGAAATTCGACCACGCTTTGGCACCGCTGCTACCAAAATCTGGCTAAGTTTTCTGGATCACGTTTTTGGCAACCGTGGCTGAAATTCTGACCACGCTTTGGCACCGGGCTCAAAATCCGCTAAGTTTTCGGGATCACGCTTTTGGCACCGTGGCTGAAATTCTGACCACGCTTTTGGCATCGCAGAGTCAAAATCCGCTAAGTTTTCTGATCACGCTTTTTGGCACCGCGGGCTGAAAATCTGACCACGCTTTGGCACCGCTGCCAAATTTAGCCACGTTTTTGGCTCATGGCTCAATTTCAGGGCTAAGTTTTCTGATCACGCTTTTGTCACCGCTTTCTCAAATCCTATAACGCTTTTGGATCGTGACTCATTTTTTTGCTAAGTTTGTTACCATGCTACCATGGCTTAAAATTTTGCCTGAAACTGGTACCTTTCAGACTCAATGACTAACGCAAAAAAAAAATGATGAAAATTTAGGAATGGTTGGGAGGGATTTAATCAAAGCGATAAGGCTGACAAAGGATCGTGGCAAGAAGGCCACTCGCCACTTACAATACCCCCGCCGCGATTTAAGTCGCCTGCAAAGGATTCAACTCGCCGCTTGATGGAATTACGCTCATGGCGCCTTACAAGGCTAATCGCCTTGCAAGGTTCACCAATCCAAGACGTGCCTCCTGGGGGCCTAAACCCCCATCGCTGGCGGCAACGAAACTTAACGACGCTGCCGCTCTAGCCCAGATTCTCGACTTCAGAGCTGCTCACCATAATCCAACGCATCCAGAAGCCTTCGCGCCACGGCTTTTCAACCAAGCGTGATGACCAATTGTGCGAATCAACGTTCCTCTCGCATCAGGTTGAATTACTATCGACACCGGGTCATCAGTAGGGTAAAACTAACCTGCCTCACGACTCTGCCTAAAACCAACCACGCTCCCTATCAGGTGAACAATCCAACACTTGGTGAATTTAAGCCACAATGATAGGAAAGAGCCGACATCAAGGATCAAAAGAACGCCGCTTATGAACGCTTGGTCGCTACAAGCCAGTTATCCCTGTGGTAACTTTTCCGACACCTCTAGCTTCAAATTCCGAAGGTCTAAAGGATCGACAGGGCCACGCTTTCACTGGGCTCAGATTGCATTGAAATCAGAATCAAACGAGCTTTTACCCTTTTGTTCCAATACTTAGATTTCTCTCGTTGAGCTCATCTTAGACAATTGCTATCTTTTTAACAGATGTGCCGCCCAAACTCCCACCTCGATAACAAATCTTTCCGCCCGTGGACGACTCACAGCCGGCTGGTTCAAAAGAGGGCAGCGCCCGCCCGATTCACGGAATAAGTAAATAACGCAAAAGTAAGTGGGTATTTCACTGCTGTTTCCAGCCCCACTTATCCTACACCTCTCAAGCCATTATTTCACAAAGTCGGACTAGAGTCAAGCCACAGGTCTTTTTCCTCACGATTCCGCCAAGCCTGTCTCTCAGCTGTGGTTTCGCTGATAGTAGACAGGACAAGGGGAATCTGGCAATTCATTCATTACTAATTAGATGACGAGGCATTTGGCTACCTTTAAGAGAGTCATAGTTACTCCCCTTACTACGCTTTGTTGAATTTCTTCACTTTGACATTCAGAGCACTCAGAAATCATATCATACAACATCCCAGGGACCATCGCAATGCTTTGTTTTAATTAAACAGTCGGATTCCCTTGTCCGCATTCAGCCTGAATGATCAAGCTCGACGCCCGGGGAAGAGGCCCCTCAAGGCCTGCTTCCTAACTGGCCCTCTCGACGTAAGACGACGCATGCCTGGCCTCAGCCATGAGCAAATTTCGAAGTGAGTCCATCGATACTGACGGTCGGACTGGGACTTCGTGCTCAAATTTCGAGCTAATCCTTTTCCCCGAGGGTTACGGATCCATTTTGCCGACTTCCCCTTGCCTACATTGTTCCATCGCACTGCAGGTCGTTTCACCTTGGAGACCTGATGCTAGCGAGTACGACCGCTGGAGACTGTCCTCCGGATTTTCAAGGTAGCTGGGCGCACTCTGACACCACGCGACGTGCGGTGTTTCTCCAATGATGGACCTACCTGGGCCGAAAGCTGTTTCCAGGGTGTGGGCAGGCTGTTAAACAAAAGATAATCCTCTGCCCCCGCCGACGCCTCCGACTCCTTAACGTTGCCACCACGCCCTGCCTCAGAATTTTAACCCGATTCCTTTTGTACGCTGGCCACGCAAGCGCCATCGACTTTCCCCGCCCCTTAGATCGACTAACCCATGTGCAAGTGCCGCTCACATGGAACCTCTTCGGCCTTCAAAGTTCTCATTTGAATATTTGCTACTACCACCAAGATCTGCACCGACGATCGCCCGCCTCCGGCTCACGCCTGGTTTTGTAACATCGACCGCCGGGCCTCCTACTTCATCTAAGCCTGGTCCTGCCCCGACGGTCGGGTATAGGTCATACGCTTTAGCGCCATCCATTTTCGGGGCTAGTTGATTCGGCAAAGTTGTTACACACTCCTTAGCGGATTTCGATTCCATGACCACCGCCCTGTTGCCTTAATCGACCAACACCCTTTATGGGTCTAGGTTAGCCAAGAAGTTGGGCACCAGAACCCAGCTTCCTGCTCATCCCGCACGCCAGTTCCGCTTACCAAAATGGCCCACTTGAGCTTCCGATTCCTGGGTATGCTGATCAACAGAGCAAACCTGGCCCTACCTATTTAAAGTTTGAGAACAGTCCAGGCGCTATGCTCCCCGATGCCTCTAATCATTGGCTTTTACCCGACAGAACTCGCCTCCATGGTTAAATTTTATCCCGAGGGAAACTTCTGAGGAACCACTACTAGATCTGCTCGATTAGTCTTTCGCCTCTATACCCAAGTCGATTTAACGATTTGCACGTCAAGATCGCAGTGGCCTCCACCAGAAGCTTTCTCCGCTCGCCTCGCCGCATAGTTCACCATCTTCTGTCCCGATGTGTATGCTTTCACCGAACCCTTCACGTAAGATCGTGGTCTGGCCTGGTGCTGCCCACACATCAAGGTTCCCACCAATCAGCTTCCTTGCGCTCTACGGGTTTACTTCGCCTGCTGACTCAGCATACATGTCGACTCTTGGTCCGTGTTTCAAGATCGGCCGAATGGGAGCCCATCGGCCGACGCCGAGCGCAAGTGCTTAGGCACGCCGAGATCTGCCACCGCCATCCACAATCGTGATGATGACGCCCGCGAGCATTTCGACACTCGGCTTGGGCCACCATCACAATCCGCTGCTGGCCAATGTCCCCGAAGTCGATCGGCGACCGGCCACTGCTCCACATCCGATCGGGACACATCGCCGCCCTCCCATCCGCTTCCCTCCCGACAATTTCAAGCACTATTTGACTCTCTTTCAAAGTCCTTTTCATCTTTCCTCGCAGCATTTGTTCGCTATCTGGCTCTCGCCAAGATTTAGCCTTGACGGAATTTACCGCCCGATTGAGGGCTGATTCCCCAAACAACCCGACTCGACGAGCCAGCGGGCGCGACATGGTCCTGCACGACTGGGCTCTCACTCTTCGGCGCCCTTCCAGTGGGACTTGGGCCCTGGCCCGCCACCGAGGACGCTCTCCAGACTACAATCTGACGCCGAGGGCGACCGATTTTTCATGGGCGGGCTTTTTCCTGCTCGCCACTGCTACTAGGGGAATCCTTGTTAGTTTCTTTTTCCTCCGCTTATTGATATGTTTAAACTCACCGGTAGTCCCCGCCCGACTGAGGTCTGCTGGGAGCGCCCGTGGACGCGTAGGGTCTGGGAGTCCGACCTTGGTCGGTCGGGCGCGATCGTCTCGGAAAAGCATCGCCATCCACCATTTTGTCGCGACGAAATGGGTCACGGACTCGATTTTTTCAACCAGCCACGAGATTTATGTCAAGGGAGGTCAAGATCCACCAAGACGCACGCCAGGGCTTTGCATCTGGGGTAAATGCGGACACCGGGCGCACCCTATGTTTCAAAGACTCGATGGTTCACGGGATTCTGCAATTCACACTAAGTATCGATTTCGCCACGCTCTTCATCGATGCAAGAGCGAGATATCCGCTGCCGAGAGTCATTTTGTATGTTGCGTGTCGTGGCAAGGTCCGCGGGTCAGCTGCCTGCCTCGCGAAGATTGCACTTGGTCAGCTGAAGTTCGCGCACGGCCGGCTCAGGTTTGGCGAGAGGAGGCATATCACAGCCGCCAGCTCGGTCGGGGAGGATCGGCCTGTTCGAGAACAACTGAGCGCCCATCGAATCTTGTCCCCGTGATGAACGGGTTCGCCGGTCGAACTTGTTGTGAGGCAACGACAATGATCCTTCCGCAGGTTCACCTACGGAAACCTTGTTACGACTTCTCCTTCCTCTAAGTGATAAGGTTCGGCGGACTTTCACAACGTCGCTGGGCAGCGAACCGCCTAACGCCGCCGCAATCCTCAACACTTCAAACCTGGACCATTCAATCGGTAGGAGCGACGGAGGTATAAAGCGGCAGTGATTTAGTCAACGCGAGCCGATGACTCGCGCTTACTAGAATTCCTCGAAGACCCAACAATTGCAAATGATCTATCCCTCATCACGATGAAATTTCAAAGATTATCCTGCCTGTGGCCAAGGCTATAGACTCGTTGAATACATCGCGCGTGCGGCCCATGTAACATCTAAGGGCATCACGCACTGCTATTGCCTCAAACTTCCGTGGGCCTAAGCGCCATAGTCCCTCTAAGAATGGGCCGTGAGGTTACCTCCACAGCTATTTAGAAAGCCGAGGTCTCGTCGTTAACGGAATTAACTGCACAAATCGCCTCCACCAACTAAGAACGCCATGCACCACCACCCATAGAATCAAGAAAGAGCTCTTGGCCAATCCTTACTATGTCCGGACCTCGGTAAGTTTCCCCTGTGTTGAGTCAAATTAGTTTGTGCTCCACCCCCCGGTGGTGCCCTTCCGCCACCTTTAAGTTTCAGCCTATAGCACCATACCCCCCTGAACCCAAAGACTTTGATTCATAAGGTGCCAAATGAGTCCTAAAAGCAACATCCGCCGATCCCCGGTCGGCATCGCTTATGGTGAATTAGATTTGATCCGGGATCGCCTTCGAGCCCCCAACTTTGCCTCTTTGATTAATGAAAAACAAATCCAGTTGGCTCACAACCAAGAATTTCACCTCCGACTACAGAATTTGCATGCGGGACCGTCCCTCGTTAATCATTATTCGATCCCAACAACACACAGGATCAGAATCCTGTGGTGTTATCCCATGCTAATGTATCCAGAGCGAGGCTTGCTTTTGAGCACTCTAATTTTTCCAAAGTAACAGCACCGAGGCAGACCCGGCCCTAAGGCCAGAAAGACGCTTAGAGGATTGAGAACAATCCACACCAGAGGTGGACCGATCGACCCAAATCCCAAGGTCCAACTACGAGCTTTTTAACCGCAACAACTTAAATATACGCTTATTGAGCGTTGACCAGACTTGCCCTCCAATGGATTTATGGGATTTGATTAAATTATTCCAATTAACAGACCAAAATGAGCCGGTATTGTTATTTATTGTCACTACCTCCCCTTCAGATCGGGTAATTGCTACCGCCTTCCTTGGATGGTAGCCGCCACAAGCTCCCTCTCCTAATCTAACCCTAACCTCCCACCCGTCACCACCATGGGCCACTATCCTACCATCGAAAGTTGATAGGCAGAAATTTGAATGATGCGTCCGCACAAAGGTCAGGCGATCCGATTTTAGTTATCATGAATCATCAAAGCAACAGGCGTAGCCTCCGCCGACTTTTTATCTAATAAATGCATCCTTCCAAGCTGGGGTTTGTTGCACGATTAGCTCTAGAATTACTACCGTTATCCAGTAGTAGATACCATCAAACAAACTATAACTGATAATGAGCTATTGCAGCTTGCATGCCTGAATTAGTTCATACTTACACATGCATGGCTTAATCTTGGAGACAAGATATGACTACAAGCAGTGATCAACCGTAGCATTGATTCACGACTCAGACGGCGTTGGTGTCACCACGCCTAGATGGGTCGACAGGACCTTGCCATGGGGGGGCTATCTGCTGCAACCGAGATTTTGTGGGAATCGAACAGCACCAGGACCTCAAGGCTCGCCTCAGGCACCGCATCAGATCACACATGCCACGTGAAGGGGCCCTGGAAGGTGACTTTCAAGATCCCCATCAAGACTGGAGGAAGGCTAACCAAACCCATACAGAAACCGACAAAGATGCCTCAACGCCATGGAGGCAGAAGGTGACGATTGATGATGATGAGGACGATGTCGACGGCTCTAAGTGTACAAGCACTAGAGCCAGACAACAAAACATCCCAGCACAACTCACACGCCTGCTGCTCGGCTTATAACTCAAAGCACCACCGAACGAACCACACCCCGCAATGCCTAGGCATGCAAGCATATGGAAGCACGGGCGCCAAGCCTCGTGATCGCTAGGCATGTATGTAGAGACCCGCCTAAACAAGAGCGCGGTGGTGCCCACCCAGTCGCCCTTCCACAAAATAAAACCAAAGGACCGGAGGAGGGTCGCACTAGAAGAAGAGGCACACCATGCCCATTTTTTTGACAGTTAATCCGCGCTTGGGAGGAGGCAGCGCTTTAAGAAAAATTACAAAAACGATGCCATCAAGGAGGAGGCAACGTTACATTGTTGGTCAAGGAGAAGAAAAGACACCGTGACCGGCACAAGAGTACGGGGTGGCCTGGGAGAAAGAAAACACTGCAAGCCGAAAGGCACGAGGATGGATGGCGGATGAGAAAGACATCACATGCCGAGCACACAGGAAGGGATGATGCCCCAACCCCGGCCGGCTTAGATATTTGTGAGGGAGGAGGACGGATGATGCCCCCAACCCCGACGGTTTAGCCAAGGCCATAAAGAACACATAAAGCAAGAGCATCGGCCCCCCAAGAAAGCGATTCAAGAAAAATCGAAGGGACAAAATATAAAACCGGGGGACCATGGATCACACAAGAGGCGCCGCCAAGCATCGGCCAGTTGCATCAAGACCAACCCTGGTGGTTTCTACCGTGCTTAGATGGCTGAGACTGCTAGACGGCTAATGGCTAAATATGGCGTTGTTGGTCGCGGTGGTACCACTAACTGACATATTACCTGGACATCAGAATACCCACGCCGAGCATGTCAGACGGGGTGTATCGTCACCGGCGAGATTTGCAACCCAGCCTGACACCTGTCAGTGTATAACGCTGCTTGAGAATTCAAGACGCCTGAGACCACCCAAGAAAAGATTTTACATCACTGTGTTAGACTGCTTTCATGCCACGAACCCATAACTTTTGAGGACGACTAAAATCGGGTTTGTTCTATTTACATCTCAGATGGATGATCAACTAACTAATCACCCAAACCATAGTGTCAAATCTACAACAAGCATGGAAGGCTTTGTGTGAGCGTGGAGTGGAAGTCCCATGGAAGTCCTGCACCAACCACCTGTGGGCTGGTTTTGAGTGAGGAGTAGCCCCCTATAATAGGATAATATGCAAAACCAAAATTCAAGTAGATTTTTTTCGAGTAGACAAGTCCAAAATCGGACCTAGAGGTCGAATTTTGGTGCGAGTTTTTGCAGGATTGCCTAGAATAATCATATCCCCGTCCACCAAGTTATAGAATTTTTTGACAAGGAATGATTTTTAAAAGTTTTTTTTAAAGTGGCTAAAATACATAAAATCGGGAAAAATGGAAAAGGGTACCTAGAGATCGAATTTTGACGTAGTTTTTTGCAGGAACTCACACAATAATATAACCAATGTGTCCACAAAATTCGAAAGCCATTGGATAAGGGATTGAGTTTTAATGATTTTTTAACCAAAACAGGCAAAACGCAAAATATCCAAAAAAATGGAGGATGAAGTGCGTTTGTCACCAAGCCTTCCCAATGTCATCAGGTCTAAGGAAAGTATTTTGACACGAAGAGTGCTAAGTTTTATGGCCAATGGCTAAGTTTTGGCACCAACGCCAAGTTTCTGACCACGTTTTTGGCCCCGTGGCTAAGTTTTTGGCACCGTGGCTCAAAATCTGGCCAAGTTTTCTGATCACGTTTTTGGCACCGTGGTTGAAATTTGACCACGTTTGGCACCGCGGACCAAAAATCTGGCTAAGTTTTCTGATCATGTTTTTGGCACCGTGGCTGAAAATCTGACCACGCTTTTGGCACCGCAGCTAAAAAATCTGGCTAAGTTTTCTGATCACGCTTTTTGGCAATCGGGCTGAAAATTGACCGTTTGGCACCGGTGCCAAAATCCAAGTTTCTAATCACGCTTTTCAAAATTTGGCTGGAAAATCTGACCACGTTTTGGCACCGTGGCCAAAAAATTTGATCACGTTTTGGCACCGCTCAATGGGCTCAAAATCTGGCTAAGTTTTCTGATCACGTTTTGGCACCGTGGCTGAAATTCTGACCACGCTTTGGCACCGGGCTCAAAATCTGGCTAAGTTTTTCGATCACGTTTTTGGCACCGTGGTTGAAATTCTGACCACGCTTTTGGGCACCATGGCTCAAAATCGCCTAAGTTTTCGATCGGTTTTTGGCAGTGGTTAAAATCTGATTACACGTTTGGCACCGCTCAAAAATCTGGCTAAGTTTTCTGATCATGTTTTTGGCACGTGGGCTGAAATTCTGACCACGCTTTGGCACCGCGGCTCAAAATCTGGCCAAGTTTTCCGATCACGTTTTGGCACCGTGGTTGAAATTCTGACCACGTTTTGGCACCGCGCCTAAAAATCCGGGCTAAGTTTTCTTTGATCACGCTTTTTGGCACCGCGGGTTGAAAATCTGACCACGCTTTTGGCACCGCGGCTCAAAATCTGGCTAAGTTTTCTGATCACGTTTTTGGCACCGTGGTATGAAATTCTGACCACGCTTTTGGCATCGCAGCCCAAAATCCCTTAAGTTTTCTGATCACGTTTTGGCACCGTGGTTGAAAATCTGACCACGCTTTTGGCACCGCTGCTCAAATTCTAGCCACGCTTTTGGCTCATGGCCCACTCCAGGCTAAGTTTCTGATCACGCTTTTGTCACCGCTTCTCAAATCCTATAACGTTTTTTGGATCGTGACTCATTTTTTTGGCTAAGTTTGTTACCATGCTACCATGGCTTAAAATTTTGCCCAATTGGTACCTTTGTAGCCTCAATGACTTTAACGCAAAGAAAATGATGAAAATTTAGGAATGGTCGGGAGGGACTAATCAAAGCGACAAGGGCCGAACCAAAGGATCGTGGGCAAAGAAGGCCACTCGCCACTTACAATACCCCGTCGCAGCATTTAAGTCGTCTCAGAAGGATTCAACTCGTCGCTTGACGGGAATTACGCTCATGGCGCCTTACAAGGCTAATCTGCCTTGCAAGGTTCATTAAATCCAAGACGTGCCTCCTGGGCCTAAACCCCCCTACCGCTGGTCGGCAAATCCAACGACGGCAGACGCTACGCTTTCTAGCCCGGATTCTGACTTAGAGGCGCCTACCATAATCCAACGCATCTGAGCTTCACTAATCGCTTTTCAACCAAGCGTGACGACCACCAGCGAATCAATCTGCTCCTCCTGCACTCAGGTTGAATTACTATCGCGACACCTCGGCCATCGTAGGGTAAAACTAACCTGTCTCACGACCTGCCTAAACCCAAAGCTCACGCTCCCTATTGGTGGGTGAACAATCCAACACTTGGTGAATTCTCGTCACAATGATAGGGAAGAGCCGACATCGAAGGATCAAAAAAGCAACGTCGCTTATGAACGCTTCGCCACAAGCCGCTTATCCCCTGGTAACTTTTTCCGACACCTCTAGCTTCAAATTCAAGGTCTAAAGGATCGAGAGGCCACGCTTTCACGGTTCAGATTCGCATCGGAAATCTAATCAAACGAGCTTTTACCCTTTTTGTTACACTTCCAGATTGCTCGCTGAACATCTTAGGACACAAGCTATCTTTTAAATGATGTGCCGCCCACCAAACTCCCCACCCGACAATGTCTCCTCCGCCCGGATCGACCAGCCGAAGCCAAATTTGTCCAAAAAGAGGGGCACCGCCTCGCCCGATTCACGCCTGAATAAGTAAAATAACGCTAGCAGGGTTTCACTTCGCTGTTTCAAATTCTCCCACTCTATCCCACACCTCTCCTGTCATTTCACAAAGTCGGACTAGAGTCAAGCTCAATGTGGTCTTCTTTCCTCACTGATTCCGCCAAGTCTGCTCCCTTTGGTCAGTATTTCACTGATAGTAGACAGACAAGAACCGTTAATCCATTCACGCAAGCGTCACTAATTAGATTATGTACTGGCTACCTTAAGAGAGTCATAGTTACTCCCGCCTCGCTTACTCCGCTTGGTTGGAATTTCTTCACTTTGATATCGCAGCAATCGGGCGTGAAACGCCATCATGTCAACATCCGCAGGGACCACGCAATGCTTTGTTTTAATTAAACAATGGATTCCCCTTGTCCGCATTTCCAAGCCTGGTCGACTGCTCGACGCCTGGAAGAGAGCCCCGGGCGGGCCTGCTCTAACTGCCTCTCGACGGGCAAGACGCTGACGACCTCGCGGGAGTGGCCTCGAGCGCCTCCACCGACAAATGACGGGCTCGGATCGGGACCCCGTGTTCACCCTCGAGCCAATCTTTTCCCGAGGTTACTGATCCATTTTGCCGACTTCCCTTGCTCTACATTGTTCCATCGACTGCAGGTCGTCTCACCTTGAGACCTGATGCGTATGAAGTACGACGGCGCTGGGAGGCACTCTGGCCCTCCTGATTTTCAGGGTCGCCGGGCGCACCTGACACCACGCGACGCATGGCTCTTCCAAATTGGCTGACCCTACCTCCTACTGAGTCAGCTTCTGGTGGGCAGGCAGTTAAAACGTAAAAGATAACCTTTCCTGGCCCCCGCCGACGCCTCCCGATTCCCTAACTTGTTGCCACCGCCACGCCCCCTGTCAGAATTTTAACCCGATTCCCTTTGTACGCTACGCAGCGCTTATCAGACAAGCTTCCCCGTCCCTAGGGGATCGACTAACCCATGGGCAAAGGCCGCTCACATGGAACCTTTCCCCCTTCGGCCTTCAAAGTTCTCATTTGAATATTTGCTACTACCACCAAGATCTGCACCCGACGATCGCTTCCGCCCGGCTCACGCCTGGTTTTGCGTACAATCGTCAGCGCTTCCTCCTACTCATCTGGGACCGTCCGCCCCGACCTGGCCGGTATAGTCGCTTTTAGCGCCATCCATTTTCTGGGGGCTATTGATTCTACAGTGAGTCGTTACACACTCCTTAGCTTGGGATTTCGACTTCCATGACCACCGGCCCCCGCTGCCTTAATTCGACCAACACTTTCATGGGGTCTAGGTTGGCCAAGGTGGGCACCGTAACCCAGCCTTCCGTGGCTCATCCCAGATCGCTGGGCCTTCGCTTACTCAAAATGGCCCACTGAGTTTCGACCTCCGTGGCGCGGCCAACAGCAGCCACGCCTGGCCCTACCTATTTAAAGTTTGAGAATAGTCGAGGCTGCGCCTCGATGCCTCTAATCATCGGGCTTTTACCCGATAGAACTCGCCTGCTGGCTCCAAATCTATCCCGAGGGAAACTTCTGAGGAACCAAACTACTAGACGCTCGATTAGTCTTTCGCCTCTATACCCAAGTCGATCTAACGATTTGCACGTCAAGATCGCCGCGGCCTCCACCAGAAGTTTCTCTGCTCGCCTCGCCAGCATAGTTCACCATCTTTCTGTCCCGACATGTATGCTCACTCGAACCCTTCACTGTAAGATCGTGGCTTTGGCGGTGCCGCCCACACACATCAAGGTTCCCACCAATCGCCTTCCTTTGCGCCTTACGGGTTTACTTTCCGCCTGGCTGACTCGCACACATGTCGACTCTTGGTCCGTGTTTCAAGACTCTGCCAATCGGGGAGCCCACTCGCCGACGCCGAGCGCGAGTGCTTAGCACGCCGAGACGGCGCCGCTATCCACAATCGTGATGATGACGCTCCGCGAGCATTTCGACAGCCCGGGCTTGGGCCACTCATCACAATCCGCTGCTTGGCCAATGTCCCGAAGTCGACGGCGGACCGCTTTCACTGCTCCACATCCGACGGACATCGCCGCCCCTCATCCGCTTCCTCCCGACAATCTCAAGCACTATTTGACTCTCTTTTCAAAGTCCTTTTTCATCTTTCCTCAGCGATTTGTTCGCCATCTGCCTCGCCAAGATTTAGCCTCGACTGAATTTACCGCCTGATTGGGCCGCATTCCCAAACAACCCGACTCTGACTGGCCAAAGCGACAGGTCCTGCACGACGTGGCTCTCACTCTTCCTCGGCGCCTTCCGGGACTTGGGCCCGGTCCGCCACCGAGGACGCTTTCTCCAGATTACAATCTGACGCCGAGGGCGACCGATTTTCATGGCGGGCTCTTCCCTGCCTCGCTCAGCCATTAGTGGGAATCTTGTTAGCTTTTTTTCCTCCGCTTTATTGATATGCTTTAAACTCACGGTAGCCCCCGCCTGACTCGAGGTTCGCTGGGAGCGCCCGTGGACGCTAGGTCTGGGAGTCCGACCTGGCTTGCCTGGGCGCGATCGTCTCGAGCATCGCTCATCCACCATTTTGTCGCGACTGAGCCTGGCCACGGACTCGATGTCAACCAGCCACGAGACGATGCTCAGTGGAGGTCAAGATCCACTCGCGCACGCACGCGAGGCGCTTTTGCATTGGGGTAACGATGGTGACACCCTAGCAGCGTGCTCTCGCCTAATGGCTTTCAAGCGCAACTCATGCTCAAAGACTCGATGGTTCACTGGATTCTCGCACTACACAAGTCATCGTATTTCGCCACGCTCTTCATCGATGCAAGAGCCGAGATATCCGCTGCCGAGAGTCATTTTTGTATGTCAGGTGTCGGGCAAGGTCCCGGGTCGCCGCCTCCGCCCGCCAAGATCAGCACTCACAGCTGAGTTCCTCGCGCACGAAGCCTGGGTTTGTGTTTTTGGCAGAGAGGCGTGGCGATCGCCTCGCCACTGCCTGGGAGGACTGGCCTGTGTTCGAGAACAGCTCCCCGAGCCAGCCCCTCGATCGAACTTGTCCCGCGATGAACGTTCACGGCCGAACTTGTCTGGAGGCAACGACAATGATCCTTCCGCAGTGTTCACCTACTGAAACCTTGTTACTGACTTTCTCCTTCCTCTAAGTGATAAGGTTCAGCTGACTTTCACAACGTCAGCGGCAGCGAACCGCCCACGCCGCCGCAATCCGAACACTTCACCTGACTCATCTCAATCTGCAGGAGCGACTGCAGTGTACAAGGGCGTGGATCGTAGTCAACGCGAGCCGATGACTCGCGCTACTAGAATTCCTCGTCAAGACCAACAATCGCAATGATCTATCCCCATCACGATGAAATTTCAAAGATTACCCTGCCTCGCTCTGGCCATGTGACTCGTGAATACATCGCTAGGCGCAGCCCTGTAACATCTAAGGCATCACTGCACTGCTATCGCTCAAACTTCCGTGGCCTGCTGCCATAGTCCCTCTAAGAAGTCGGGCCGTGAGGTTACTCCACATAGCTATTTAGCAGCCGAGGTCTCGCTCGCTAATCTGAATTAACTGCACAAATCGCTCCACCAACTAAGAACGGCCATGCACCACCACCCATAGAATCAAGAAAGAGCTTTCAGCCCCATCAATCCTTACTATGTCCGACCTGGAAGCTTTCCTGCTGAGTCAAATTAGCCGCAGTGCTCCACTCCCCGTGGTGCCCTTCCGCCACCTTTTAAGTTTCAGCTCATGACCATACTCCCTAACCCAAAGACTTTGATTTTCATAAGGTGCCAGGAGTCCTAAAAAGCAACATCCGCCGATCCCCTGGCTCAAGATCGCTTATGGTGAGACTAGACGGTATCCGATCGCGTTTCGAGCCCCAACTTTCGCTCTGGATTAATGAAAACATCCTTGGCAAATGCTTTCAGTTGTTCGCCTTTCATAAATCCAAGAATTTCACCTCCGACTATGAAATACTTAATGCCCCCCGACTGTCCCTCGTTTAATCATTACTCCGATCCTGAAGGCCAACACAATAGATCGTAATTGGTGTGTTATCCCATGCTAATTTTATCCAGAGCGTAGGCTTGCTTCTGAGCACTCTATTCTTCAAAGTAACAAAGACCGAGGGCACCTAACCCTACCTAAGGCCAGATGCATCGCCTAGCAGGTGGACGAGCCGATCTACAGACACCCGGAGGTGGACCGATCGACCCAACCCAAGGTCCAACATACAGCTTTTTAACCGCAACAACTTAAATATACGCTATTGAGCTGGAATTTACAAGGCCGGGCACGCATTCTTGCCTCCAATGGATCCTCAAGTAAGGGATTTAGATTGTACTATTCCACTACTGCACTCCAACGAGCCCAGATTGTTATTTATTGTCACTACCTCCCCGTGTCGCCGGCAATTTTGCGCTGGCCGCTGCCTTCCCTTGGGATGTGGGTAGCCGTTTTCTCAGGAACCCTAATCGAACCCTAATTCGCCACCCGCCACCACCACAGTAGGCCACTATCCTACCATCGAAGTCGATAGGGCAGAAATTTGAATGATGCGCCAAGACAAAGGCCAAGCGATCCGACGAGTTATCATGAATCATCAAAGCAACAGGCGTAGCCTCAAGGCCGACCTTTTATCTAATAAATGCATCCCTTCCAGTAAGTCCGGGGGTTTGTCAGACGATTAGCTCTAGAATTACTACTATTATCCGAGCAAGAGATACCATCAAACAAACTATAACTGATTTAATGAGCTATTCAGCTTCACGCCCGAATTAGTTCATACTTACACATGCATGGCTTAATTCGAGACAAGCATATGACTAACTGGCAGGATCAACTGTGTAGCATTCAGCATCGACTCGCATTTGGCGCTTGGTGCTGCCGACGCAGATGGTCGATTGTGACCTTGGCCAAGGTGTCATTCAAGGTAACCGAGATTTTAGAACGAAGCGAGTACCAGACCTGCTCGGGCCAAGGCACTGTGATCCAAAAGAATCACGCTACATCGCCACGAGTCGACGGGCTCGACGTGGACCGCGTAGACTTCAAGATCCCGACTTCAAGAGGCCCGGAAGGAACGCAGGTGCTATGCAATTCAAACCCATACTGCTTTTGGTAGGTAGGCAACACAGAACCGACAAGTACGCCTCAACGCCATGGAGGCGTAATGCCATTTACTGATGATGATTTAGATGCATGTCGACTGCTCGGTGCACAAGCACGGAGCCACAACAAAAAACATCCCGAGCACAACTCACACGCCTGCTGCCATAACTAACCCAGCACCACCGAACTTAACCACACCCCTGCAATGCCGAGAGGCATGCGCATATGGAAGTAAGACGTGGGCGCCAAGCCTCGCATCGCTAGCATGTACGTAGGGAGAGACCACTTAAACAAGAGTTAAATAGGTGCCCACCTAGTCGCCCTTCCACAAAATAAAACCAAAGGGACCGGCTGGTGGGTCGTGATTTGTGAAAGAAGAGGCACACCATGCCCATTTTTGTTTCTGAACTGCTGGAGGAGGCAAAGGCTGGCTGTTTCACAGCAAACGATGCCATCAAGGAGGAGCAACGTTTACATCATGGGTCAAGGAGAAGAAAAAGACACTGCAGACCGAGCACAAGAGTACGGGGTATCTGGGAGAAAGAAAACATCGTGTTGAAAATGAGGATGGGATGGTGGATTTGAGAAAAGACACCTGGGCGATGCCGAGCACACGAGTGAAGTGGATGATGCCCCAACCCTACTGCTTAGATATTTAGAGGGGAGTGGAGTGACGGGATGTTCCCAACTCGATCAAGCGAAACAAGGCCCACAAGAACACATAAAGCAAGAGTACCGGCCCCCCAAGAGTGTGTGATCCAAGAAAAATCAAGGGACAATATAAAATCAAGGGACCATGGATCACATTGGAGGCGCTTGCCTAAGCATCGTCAGGTGCAAGTACTCAAGACCAACCCGTGGTTTTCAACGCGCCAGATGATGAGACTGCCAGACGGCTAAGCACAGTAAGAGTCGTCGGGTGGCACCACTCAACCGGATATATCACCTGGACAGCTGGTAGAACACCCACGCGAGACATGTCAGGATGGGGTGTATCGCCCCACTGACAGAGATTTGCAACCCGCCCAACGTCTTCAAAACAAGTGGCAACGCTGCTTGAGAATTCTCCGCACGGCCCGAATCACCCAAGAAAAGCATTGCCCAAGTGGACCGGGTGTTAGACTGCTATGCCACAAACCCACAAATTTTTCGAGGGACGCATCAAAAATCTACTGAGTTCTACTAAGATTCTGCATGATGATCAACGAATCAATCACCCAAAAACCATGGGAAAATAACCCACAACAAGCAATGGAAGGCTTGTGAGGTGGGAGAAGTCCCATGGAAGTCCTGCACCAACCACTGTGGGCGTGGTTTGAGTTTGAGGAGCAGCCTATATAATAGGATAATATGCAAAACCAAAATTGTATAAGCAGATACCTTTTTTTTCGAAGTAGATATAAGTCCAAAATCGACCCAGAGGTCGAATTTTGTGCGAGTTTTTGCAGGATTGCTTAGAATAATCATATCTCCTCGTCCACCAAGTTATAGAATTTTTGACAAGGGAATGATTTTTAAAAGTTTTTAAAGTGGCTAAAATACATAAAATCGGGAAAATGGAAAAGGGTACCTAGAGATCGAATTTTGACGTAGTTTTTTGCAGGAACTCACACAATACTATAAACAATGTGTCCACAAAATTGGAAAGCCATTGATAAGGGATTGATTTTTAATGATTTTAACCAAACAAAGAAAACGCAAAAATATCCAAAACGGGAGGATTAAGTCTTGCCATTACCAGTTCCCTCCCAAATGTCATCGTGGTCTAAGGAAAGCATTTCGGTTAATGAAGAAATGGGCCAAGTTTTATTACCAATCACTAAGTTTTAAGACCAACGCCAAGTTTCTCGACCACGCTAGTCTCGTGGCTAAGTTTTTATAACCGCTGCCTCAAAATCCCACGGTTTCTGATCACGCTTTACATTCCGTGGTTGAAATTCTGACCACGCTTTTGCACCGCTACCAAAATCTGGCTAAGCTTTTCTGATTAAGGCGCAGACTGCTATCAGTAACTGACCACGCTGCAGACCGCAGCCTCAAAATTCGCTTGCTCGACGCCTTACAATCGCCGTCGAACTGACCATCGCTGGGCAATCATACCGTAAAATCCGCTAAGTTTTCTAATCACGCTTTTGGCACTGGCTGAAAAATCTGACCACGCTTTGGCACCGCGCTCAAAATCGCTAAGCTCGATCACGCTGGCATCGTAGATAACCGACCACGCTTTTGGCACCGCGCTCAAAATCCCGCTAAGTTTTCTCGATCATGTTTTTGCACCGTGGTCGAAATTTGACCACGCTTTTGGCACCGCTAGCCAAAATCTGCAGCTTTTTCGATCACGCTTTGGCACCGTGTTGAAATTTCGACCACGCTTTTGGGCACCATGGCTCAAAATCCGCCTAAGTTTTTCCGATCGTGTTTTTGGCACTCGTGGCTGAAAATCTCGACCACGCTTGGCACCGCTGCCCAAAATCTGCTAAGTTTTCTGATCATGTTTTTGGCACCGTGGATGAAATTTGACCACGCTTTTGGCACCGCTACCAAAAATCCTGCTAAGTTTTCTGATCACTTTTGGCATCAGTTGAAATTTGACCACGCTTTTGGCACCGCGTCAAAAATCTGCTAAGCTCTGATCAATAGTTTTTGGCACTGCGGGCTGAAATTCTGACCATCGCCAAGACCGCTACCAAAATCCACAAAGCCTGATCACGCTTTTGGCACCGGTGGTTTGTAATTCACCATCGCTGCAGATCGCAGCCTCAAAATCTGCCAAGTTTTCCGATCACGTTTTTGGCACCGTGGTGAAAAATCTGACCACGTTTTGGCACCGCGGCCAAATTCCTAGCCACACTTTTTGGCTCATGGCCCACTGTGGCTAAGTTTTCCGATCATTTTGTCACCGCTTTCAAATCCTATAACGCTTTTGGATCGTGGACTCATTTTTTTTGGCTAAGTTTTTGTTACTACGCGCCATACTTAAAATTTGTCCGATTGGTACTCTTTGTAGCCTCAATGACTCGAACAACGCAAAGAAAATGATGAAAATTTAGGAATGGCTGAGGGGACGAATCAAAGTTGACAATGGCTGAATCTCACGCGATCGTGGGCGTAGTCACTCGCCACTTCATACCCCACAAGGTATTTAAGTCCGCTCCGCAGCGATTCAACTCTGCCGCTGACGGGAATTACGCTCATGGCGCCTTTACAGCGCTAACCGCCTTTGCATAAGGTTCACCAACCAAGACGGCTCAAAATTAAACCCCAACGCTGGCTCAAGAAACGGCGACGCGGGCGTACGCTGCCGCTTCTAGCCCCTGATTCTCGACTTGGGGAGGCTACTACCATAATCCAACGACCTGCAGAAGCCAAGGCTATCAAGCCTAAACTGCCGTGATGACCACCAGCGAATCAACTGCCTCTCGTACTAGGTTGAATTACTATTGCGATTAATCGCCATCGTAGTGGTAAAACTAACCCGTCTCACTACCTGCCTAAACCCACCACGCTCCCTATCGCAAGGGTGAACAATCCAACACTTGGTGAATTCTCACTCACAATGATGGGAAGAGTGACATCGAAGGATCAAAAAGCAATGCCGCTATGTGAACGCTTGGCTACAAGCCGCTTATCCCCTGGGTAACTCCTTTTCCTCGACACCTCTAGCTTCAAATTCAAGGTCTAAAGGATCGATAAATAATGCGCCACTCGTCAGATTGCATGGAAATCGAATCAAACGAAGCTTTTTACCCTTTTGTTCCACACGAGATTGCTCGCTGAGCTCATCTTAGACACTCGCAAGTATTTTTTAACAGAGCAAAGGCCTAGCCTAAACCCCCACTGACAATGTCTTCCGCCTCCTGACCGACTTTCAAATTAAGCCAGCCTCAGTCCAAAAAGAGGGCACCGCCCTCCGATTCACTAATAAGTAAAATAACGTTAAAAGTAGTGGCATTTCACTTTCAATGCTTTCCCAGCCCTCCCACTTATCCTACACCTCTCAAGCCATTTCACAAAAGTCTGACTTGAGTCAAGCTCAACAGTATAGCTTCTTTCGCTGATTCCGCCAAGCCTGCCTCGGCAAGGTGGGTTTCACTTTTACAGATTATGACAGCTGAATCTGCATCCATTCAGGCTGGCCACTAATTTGACGAGGCATTTGGCTACCTTAAGAGTCATAGTTACTCCCGCCTTACCCGCTATTGAATTTCTTCACTACATTCAGAGACCGGGCAGAAATCACATCAAGGCCAACATCCGCAGTGGACCATCGCAATGCTTTTACCTGGGCTCGCCTGACCCCCTCGTCTGCATCTTTACCGAGCCGACTGCTCGACGCCCGAGAGCCTGGCGGCCTGCTCTCAATCTGTCCCCTCGACGCAGACGCTGACGCGCTCCGCCGCGTGAGCAGCTCGAGTAGCCCATCGACAATGACGGGTTCTGGGATCGGGACCCTCGTGCTCACCTCGAGCCAATCCTTTTCCCCGAGGTTACTGATCCATTTTGCCGACTTCCCTTGCCTACATTGTTCCATCGACTGCAGGTCGCTCACCTTGGAGACCTGACGATGCTATGAGTACGATCGGCGTGGAGGCACTCTGCCCTCCTGATTGGTCACGGGGCGCACCTGACACCACGCGACGCAGGTGCTTTCTTCCAAATACTGACCCTACCTCCCTACTGAGCTGTCTCTGTGGGCAGGTGTATAAACGTAAAAGATAACTCTTTCCTGGGCCCCTCGCCGACGCCTCCCGACTCCCTAACGTTGCCGCCACCGCCACGTCCCCTGCTCAGAATTTTTAACCCGATTCCCTTTCTGTACGCTACGCAGCGCTTATCGACGGCTTCCCTCGCCCCTTAGGATCGACTAACCCATGTGCAAGTGCTGCTCACATGGAACCTTTTCCCTCTTCGGCCTTCAAAGTTCTCATTTGAATATTTGCTACTACCACCAAGATCTCAGACCGACGATCAGCTCGCCCGGCTCACGCCTGGTTTTGCAAATGACTGCCGCGCCTCCTACTCATCTGGGCTCTGGTCCTTGCCCCGACTGCCGGGTATAGGTCGCGGCTTTAGGCCATCCATTTTCTGGCTAGTTGATTCAGCAGTGAGTTGTTACACACTCCTTAGCTGGATTTCGACTTCCATGACCACCGCCCTCGTCTGCCTTTAATCGACCAACACCCTCATGGGGTCTAGGTTAGCGCTAGCATGGGCACTCAGAACTCCAGCTTCCTGCTCATCCCAAGACGCCAGCCTCGCTTACCAAAAATGGCCCACTTGAGCTTCTCGATTCCGTGCGCTGACTCAACAGAGCAGCCCACGCCTCTACCTATTTAAAGTTTGAGAATAGTCGAGGGCGTTGCGCCTCGATGCCTCTAATCATTGGCTTTTACCTCGATAGAACTCGCCTCATGGCTCCAAATTTATCCCCGAGGGAAACTTCTGAGGAACCACCATTAGATCTGCCTCGATTAGTCTTTCGCCTCTATACCCAAGTCGATTTAACGATTTGCACGTCAAGATCGCGTGGCCTCCACTCAGAGCTCTCGGCTTCGCCCCGCCAGCATAGT
Source organism: Mucuna pruriens (assembly GCA_025330945.1). Taxonomy (NCBI): domain Eukaryota; kingdom Viridiplantae; phylum Streptophyta; class Magnoliopsida; order Fabales; family Fabaceae; genus Mucuna; species Mucuna pruriens. Next base: position 35,602 of record JAENHJ010000320.1, read on the forward strand.
TCACCATCTTTCTGGGTCCCGACAGTATAGTTTCACTCGAACCCTTCACGTAAGATCGGTCTGCCATGGTGCTGCCCACACATCAAGGTTCCCACCAATCGCCTTCCTTGCGCTTACTGGTTTACTTCCGCCTGCTGACTCAGCACATGTCGACTTTGGTCCGTGTTTCAAGATCGGCCGAATTGGGAGCCCATCGTCGACGCCGGAGCGCGCAGTGCTTAGGGCACGCCGAGATCGCGGCTCGCCATCCACAATCGTGATGATGACGCCCGCGAGCATTTCGACAGCTCGGGCTTAGCCACCATCACAATCCAGCTTTGGCCAATGTCCCGAAGTCGATCGGCGGACCGGCTCACTGCTCCACATCCGACCGACACATCGCCGCCTCCCATCCGCTTCCTCCCGACAATTTCAAGCACTATTTGACTCTCTTTTCAAAGTCCTTTTCATCTTTCCTCGCAGATTTGTTCGCTATCTGCCTCGCCAAGATTTAGCCTTTCGATCTGAATTTACCGCCTCGATCGGGGCTGCATTCTCAAACAACCCGATCGCCGACAGCCGTGCGCGACATGGGTCCGGCACGACTGGGGTTTTCACCTTCTTCTGCGCCTCTTCCAGGGACTTGGGTCTGGTCCGCCACCGAGGACGCTTTCTCCAGATTACTAATCTGACGCCGAGGGCGACCGATTTTCATGGCGGGTTTCTTCCCTGCTCGTCACGCCATTGTGGAATCCTTGTTAGTTTTTTTCCTCCGCTATTGATATGCTTTAAACTCACGGTAGCCCCGCCCTGACCTCGAGGTTCATTGAGCGTCCCGTGGACGCGTAGGGTCTGGGAGTCCGACCTTGGTCGTGTCCGGCGCGATCGGTCTCGAGCATCGCCATCCACCATTTTGTCGCGACGAGCTGTGCCATGGACTCGATTTTTCAACCAGCCACGAGACGATGCTCATGGAGGTCAAGATCCACCTCGCGACGCACGCGAGGCGCTTTGCATTTGGGGTAACGATGTGTGACACCCTAGCGTGTCTCTGCCTAATGGCTTTCAAGCAACTTATGCTCAAAGACTCGATGGTTCACTGGATTCTCGCACCACACCAAGTATCGCGATTTCGCCACGCTCTTCATCGATGCAAGAGCCGAGATATCCGCTGCCGAGAGTCATTTTTGTATGTCAGTGTCGGGCAAGGTCCGCTGGGTCGCTGCCTCCTGCCCGCGAAGATCTGCACTTAATCAGCTGAAGTTCCTCGCGCACGGCCGGGTTTGTGTTTTGGCAGAGGAGGTGGGCGATCGCCTCGCCACTGGTCTGGGAGGATCTGGGTCTGTTCGAGAACAGCCTCCCGAGCCACCCTCGATCGAACTTGTCCTCAGGATGAACGGTTCACGGCCGAACTTGTTGTGAGGCAACGATAATGATCCTTCCGCAGTTCACCTACTTGAAACCTTGTTACGACTTTCTCCTTCCTCTAAATGATAAGGTTCAGTGACTTCACAACGTCAGCGGCAGCTGAACCGCCCATCGCCGCCGAATCCGAACACTTCACCCGACCATTCAACTCTGAGGAGCGACTGGGCAGTGTACAAAGGGCTGGACGTAGTCAACGCGAGCCGATGACTCGCGCTACTAGGAATTCCTCGTGAAGACCAACAATTGCAATGATCTATCCCCATCACGATGAAATTTCAAAGATTATCCCTGCCTCGCTCTGGGCCATAGCACTCGCTGAATACATCAGCATAGGCGGCCCTGTAACATCTAAGTGGCATCACTGCACCTGTTATTGCCTCAAACTTCCGTGGCCTAAGCTGCCATAGTCCCTCTAAGAGTCTGCCGTGAGGGTTACCTCCACATAGCTATTTACAGGCCGAGGTCTCGCTCGCTAACTGAATTAACTGCATAAATCGCTTCCACCAACTAAGAACTGCCATGCACCACCACCCATAGAATCAAGAAAGAGTTTCCGCCTCATTAATCCTTACTATGTCCGGACTGTAAGTTTCCCCTGTTGAAGTCAAATTAGCCGCAGTGCTCCACTCGCTGGTGCCCTCTTCCACACCTTTAAGTTTCAGCCTATGACCATACTCCCCTGAACCCAAAGACTTTTGATTTCTCATAAGGTGCCAAACTGAGTCCTAAAAAGCAACATCCGCCGATCCCCGGCTCAGATCGCTTATGGTCGAGACTAGATCGGATCTCGATCGCTTTCGAGCCCCCAACTTTCGCTCTTGATTAATGAAAAACATCTCGCAAATGTTTTCAGCTTGTTCGCTCTTCATAAATCCAAGAATTTCACCTCCGACTATGAAATACTTAATGCCCCTCGACTCGTCCTCTCAGATCATCATCTCGATCCCAGGCCAACACAATAGGATCGAACTCGTGTGTTATCCCATGCTAATGTATCCAGAGCGTAGGCTTGCTTTGAGCACTCTAATTTCTTCAAAGTAACAAAGACCTGAGGCACGCATCTACCGTTAAGGCCATGAGCGCATCGCCGATGACGCCGACCTATGCACACCCGGAGGCTGACCGATCGACCCAACCCAAGGTCCAACTACGAAGCTTTTTAATCAGCAACAACTTAAATATACGCTATTGAGCTGGAATTACCATGCTGCTCGGGCACTCAGATTTGCCCTCCAATGGATCCTCGTTAAGTGATTTAGATTGTACTATTCCACTACTGACTCAATGAGTCTCAGATTGTTATTTATCGTCACTACCTCCCCGTGTCGATTGGCAATTTGCGCACTGCTGCCTTCCTTGGACTGTAGCTGCTCTCCCTGACCGAACTCCCACTCTCCGTCACCCGTCACCACCATGGTAGCTACTATCCTACCATCGAAAGTTGATAGGGCAGAATTTGAATGATGCGCAGCACAAAGGCCGTACGATCCGACGAGTTATCATGAATCATCAAAGCAACAGCAGAGCTCGATGCCGACCTTTTATCTAATAAATGCATCCTTCCAAGTCGGGTTTGTTGCACGATAGCTTTCTAGAATTACTACTGCTATCCGAGTAAGAGATACCATCAAACAAACTATAATTGATTTAATGAGCTATTCTAGCTTCACAATCAATTAGTTCATACTTACACATGCATGGCTTTAATCTTTTGAGACAAGCATATGATCTATCGGCAGATCAACTGTAGCATTCGTCAATGACTCCGCACGTGGCTGGTGCCGCCGACGCAGATGGTCGACAGACCTTGCCAAGGCAGTGTCATTCAAGGCAACCGAGATTTTGTGAACGAAGTAGGCACTGGGGACTTCGCCGCTGCAAGGCATCAGTATCCAAAAGAATCAGCTGCAAGACGTGCCACTGTGAGGTCGACCTGCCCTGACGTGGACCGCATGGACTTCAAGATCCCCGACTCCTCGAAGAGGCTCGGAAGGAACGCAGTGCTATGCAATTCAAAACCCATACCGCTTTTGGTAGGCAACACAGAATCCGACAAGACGCCTCAACGCCCATGAGGCGTAAGGTGACGATCGATGATGATGAGGATGCATGTCGACTGCTCTGCACAAGCACCTGAGCCGACAACAAAACATCCCGAAAGCACAACTCACACGCCTGCTCGCTATAACCCACACCACCGAACTGAACCACACCCCGCAATGCCGAGAGGCATGCAGATATGGAAGCATCATGGCGCCTGGCCTCGCATCGCTAGGCATGTATGTCAGGAGACCCGCCTCAAAACAAGAGCAGCGATGGTGCTCCATCCAGTCGCCCTTCCACAAAAATAAACCAAAGGGACCGTGAGGGTCGCATCTAGGAAGAAGAGGCACACCATGCCCATTTTTTGCTTTTGACAAATGAACTGTGCAGTGGGAGGAGGCACTATACAGTTCACAAAGAACGATGCCATCAAGGGAGGAGGCAACGCTACATTGTTGGTCATATGGCACTTAGCAATACGTAACTGAACGAAGCATACGGA
>JAENHJ010000321.1:0-75740 GCA_025330945.1 Mucuna pruriens
GAGCGTCGTTCGGCCTTCCCCAATCGGCCCAATTTTTAGCTCTTGGGCCATTCAGCATGACTCCAAGTTGAGGCGGGCCTAGACCACTGAGTCCACGCTTGACTCAGTCTACCCTTGACTGAGTCTTCCCACATCCCAGTGGACCCAAGCGTCATGGGAGAAACAAAAAGAAGGAGAGGATAATATCTGAGAGAATCTTGGGATTCAGTTGTTATGCAGCCACCCCCAAGCTCTATATAAAGCCCCAAGACGAAAGAGAAAAGGACAGTGACAAGGAGAGAGGGAGCAGAGAACGCTAGTAGGGACGAAGAGAGAAGAACAACCTAGGAGACAAGCCGGGGAAAAGCTGACGACGGCGGCCCCAAGAAACTTAAAAGGAGAATCGTGGGGCTGGCAGAAAGAGAGGATCAGACGTCGGGCTAAGACAGGGAAGACACGTCCACCATCTTCGAACACCAGGTTAGTACTCTAATTCCACCCTTGCATCAGTCCAGGTTAGATTCCCCGTTGCCCATCTCAGGCCTAAATCCCCCACCTTGCTACGTGGCCTGGGCCGAATCCATCTCGGCCTTGGATTGCTAGCCGATATGACCTGAGCCCCACAACCCCGCCTTCCACCGAAGCCGACTCGGCCTCGGCCACACTTGTTGGTCAGGGCTGACTCGGTCCCTTCCATAGCAGAACCCAGCTAGGACGAGTCGGCTTGGCCCCCGATCCAAACACCCACGTCCAATCCGACTCGGCCCTAGCAGAGCCGAGACGGGACGAATCGTCCCTTCTCCTCCTAAACTCACCTTCCTCTAAAAAGCCAAACTCCCCCACTGGAACTACGTAGACTTTGAATCCTCTAGACCCGAGGTACGTAGGCCTAGGGGGCACACCCCTATCAAGTCAAATCCTAAACCCAGAATACCTCACCCAAACCTTTTCCATCCCTAGACAAAACCAAGTCCAAGTGTCATCCCTCTCCCCATGTAGCTAGCCAAGGGTAACTATCAAGTGATAGGCATGTTGGGGTGCTCCCCATGCTCCCTGGTATGTAACCAACTCCCGAACCCACCTCTCTGATCCAAGACCAGCCTTCCCACCGGGTTTCCTGGTGTTCCCTAAACCAAAACGCCGGTGGCGACTCCTACCTGGCCGACTCAATTTCGGCCTACCCCGTCAGACGTCACAATCTAGGTTGCGACAGATGGCGACTTCACTAGGGACCTGTCTTATGTTGAAAGTTGAGCCCTGATAGGCTAGTGTGAGGGAGAGACCAGATAGGCCAAGGGACCAGTTTTCTTTTGTTATATTTCAGCACATCTCATGCATGGTTTTTTATTTCTTTTATGTACTGCATGCACAACTCTAGGATAGACGACTAAGCACTATCATCATAATACTGTGGGGTTTGCATGGGCAGAGTGAGGTGAGATGTGAATGAGAGGGGCCTTATTCCCAGGCCTGTGAGTTAGGGAGAGAGGAATGTGTAGTGGTCTCCATACTAGAGGTGTCTTAGTACTGGGGATCGTGATAGTTCCACTTGGGCTGACCATCCTATGGGGGTAATCATGTTCTGGGAAATCTATCCTGTCCATGGTACCGCCCCCCAGGGAAGGTCTATAGACCCAAGAACCTGTTGGAAAAGATGATTAGAAAGATCTTAGAGAGAGGGGGTAACGCGGCCCATCCAACTGTATGCCTGATTAAGGGACAACCTAATAAGCCGAATTGGAACCGACTGACAGAACCGAAATGGAATCGGCCCAAATAAAAGCCCTCATACTAACTCATCACGCATGCATCTCATACAAAACCAAAAAAAACCAAATGAAAACAAACAAAAATCATGCATCATGATACATTGATCACGAAAATTTCAGATAATGGAAGCAAGGTCACAGTATTGGGCTAGACCACCTCGGCACGTCCAGGCCAAGGCACCAAATGTCCAGACACTTCGCTATTGGGGCAGTTGCTTGAAAGGCCCATGGCGCAGGCGCTTCGAGAATCTCCACGGCAACCTTCTGAGCCTACTAGAGGTTGAAACTCAGCCAGCCGCATTGGAGGCCCTCGCCCAATATTACGACCCACCGATACGGTGCTTCACCTTTAAGGACTTCCAAATGGCGCCAACCTTGGAAGAATATGAGCGATTGATGGGATTACCACTGACCGAGTCCCCACTTTACTTCCATCAAGGCGAACCCCCGTCTTGGGCCACCATCGCCAAGTTACTAAAGGGTGTCGGACAGGAAATGGCTAAGCGGAAAAGGAACCACAACGGCGCAGAAGCAATACCGAAAGTATACATAGAGGAAAGACTGCTCCAGTTTCAGGACGACCAGGATTGGGAAGCCATGATAGACATACTGGGCTTGCTCCTCTACGGGGTGGTGTTGTTTCCCTACATCGAAGATTACATCAACCTCGCAGCCATAGAGGCATTCTTGGCTAAAAAGGATAGAGGGGAAAACCCCACCATGGCCCTCCTAGCTAACACCTATCACACACTCAACTACAGTAGTGGGCGAAAGATAGGGAACCTTAGATGCTGCACCCCCCTATTCTACCTGTGGCTAACCGCCCACCTCTTCCAATGCAAAACCAAGACCGCTTGCCCGATAGAAGATTTCAAGTAGAGCTGCATAAAGAAAATGACTAAGGAGCAGTGGGTAAAGCAACTAGGGGAGGCCACCGAAAGAACAATTCGTTGGTACCCCGCCTGGAACGAAAGACAAGAGATTATCACCAGTTGTGGGGAATACCCCAATGTCCCCCTCCTCGGAACTTAGGGGGCTATCAATTATAACCCAGAGCTGACCGCCCGACAGGGCGGGTTCCCCATGGTTTCGAGCCCCGTCCAAGAAGTTCTCACCCCCCTCTGGGTGGAGGGTACGCAAGCCCACAGGGGAGAACATCACAGGAAAATCCGACAGGCTTGGGCTCGCGTCGTTAGGCAAGGGGCAACATGGCGAACTAGAAGCTGTGGGGCCTCACCAGAGTACAGAGTCTAGCTCGAGCAACGTGTCCACCTCGTGGGCCTGCCTTGGGGGAGTATCCAACATCAAGACCAAGCAACCCAGGTTTATGAGATACAGGAGACGCTCCATGTCGAAGCACTCTAAGGCACCCTGGAACAGATGAAGACAGAACGGGGAACGTTGAAGAGAAAATTGGAAACGGCTTTAGAAGAGGCACGATAGGAAAGGCGGCTGAGCGACGAATTTAGCAAGAAAGCCCGAGCAGAGAAGGAGAGCCGCTTGAAAATTGGCTAGTGCCTAAAGGCCGCCGACCAGGAAATGTGCTCAAGCAGGCTAGAACTCGACCAACTGGTGGCCGAGAAAGAACAGCTGGAAAAGGCCGCTGCGACCCTCAAGGCCAGAGACGTAGAGAGGGAAGGTGAAATGCGTGCCCTCCGAGAAAGGACACGCCTACTCGAGGAATGCACGCTTCATATCTCCCCAGGTGTTGAAAAGGGCCGGCTGAAGGTACAGCCAATCCTTTGCTGCCCCATCTAGGGAGAATGGGAATGCCTTCATCTTGATATAGTCCTCCGATATCCCCTGCGGCCTCATGGTAGAGCAGACCACATGGAACTCTTTCAGGTGCTTGTGGGGGTCTTCTCCTGCAAGACCATGAAATTTGGGCAACAGGTGTATAAGACCAGATTTCAACTCATATGTTTGAGCTGGCTCCAGCTGTGGGTATTGGATGCACCAGGGTTGATACACCACGTCTGGAGTAGCTAACTCCTTCAACGTCCTATCGTTATTCTCCATTTGTCCTGATTCTGCAAAAACGTTAGAACTAGACACAAGATTATCAGTACAAAGCTGGTTAGAATTAGCTACAGATTCTATATCAGCACTACTATTTACTACAGTGTTCCTAATTTTTCGTAATCTACGTAAGGTTAATTCTATTTCTGGGTCAAAAACAGTCAATGGATCAGTACTACTCCTAGTCATGCATCATGCAGATTATGCAGAAAAGAAAGATGCAGTAATGTATGCAAACAAAATGCTACCTCTAAGTACTACAAAATGGTTTTACACAGAAAAATTATTGATATAGGGCATGCTTTTTATTCAGGATCCAGAAACAACATAGAAAAAATAGACAAATTCAAAATACTCAAGACTGACTTACACTTCACAGACTCGGGATTCGACCTTATTTAGCTTGGCACACACTTACACAAAAGAACTTGCATCCCCGGCAACGGCGCCAATTTGATGATGTGCGTTTTTACAGTCGTTTTACGCGCTTATCAAATAACTAAAGCTAACTATAGCATAGTCAACCCTAGGTCATTCTTCTCAAGGACACAGTGTGCTCAATTGTGATTTAGTGTCAAGTTAAACAATGCAGAATCTGAGATGTGAAGTGTTGACTCGTCTCGGCTGTGGCCGAGTCGTACTCGGCAGAGACTGAGCAGAGATGGTCTCGGCAGAGACTATCCGGCTTGGTCTCGGCTGAGTGCAGACAGACGCTACAAAGGGGGACTACCTCTGTCTCAACCAGAAACAGTAAAAAAGCAGATAAGCGGGGGGGTTTTGAATGCAGTAACATGAAATTAAACTAAGACTATGAATGCAGTAAATGTATACTATTGTTACTAATTATCTATTAGTATTATATAACTGTATTCAGATTCAGTTCCATTAATTAAGTCCAGTCCAGGTTCCAATCTCCAGTTCACAATCCATATCAGCCTTGGGTAGTCATATGGCAATCGCCAAAGGTTAGATCCATTGTCATCCGAGGATTTATGCAATCGCTACCTCATCGGTTGACGGGATTAAGTTCAGAGCTGATTTTAGGTTCCCTATTATCAATCGTTAAATGGTTACCTACTATATTAGTTAAACCAGTTCCAATCGGCTTAGCTTAACATTGTTCACAGTTAAATTGCAATCGGGGATTCAACGTGAATTAAAGTAGAGGAAGGAGAACAGAGGTATAAAATGCAGAACGAAATCAATTAACAGAAACAAAATACAAATACAGTGGTCCGAATTCAGATGGCTCCATATTCCTCAACGATCGCCAAGTTTGATGGTGGTGGTTCACCTCCGTTAGCCTAAGCGCTGAGGATCAGTTCCACCAGAGTGCGTCAGTAGTCTGATCGGTCCCCTCTGGTAAACGTCCAGCTTCCCAGTCTTAGACCTGCACTTCCTCAATCGAGAGAAGCACCAGTGCAACACTGTGTACCACCAGAAATGGAGAGAGCGAGAGCGAGAAAATGGAGTAAAATGTTGTGTGAAAAGAGTGAATTCAAGGAAGTCTAAACAGTGCGCAGCTCCTCCTATATATACACGAGCTATGATTAGCTAATCCTAACGAATCCTAACAGAATTATAGTGAGTGTCCTATTCTACCCCTATGCAGATCTTTTCACGTGACATGGCAGATTTCCTAGGAGTGACATGGCAGATGAATTGGCATTGAGGTGGCCTCCAAGCTGGATAGCTGATGTGGTCAATACATTTGGGCCACTCTCTTCTGGGCTGCTGGGCTGCAAGTCAGCGGGCGGCGTAGAGGCGGCTTCATCTCATTTGAGACTCTTCTGTTGACCTTGGTCAACTCGGCTTGACCTGCAAGAAGAAGAGTTACTTTCATCTAGCTAAGAAATCTGAATTAGCACAAATTTGTATTTTCTATATGTTTGAGCTCATAAAAGGAATCTTAGCTAACAGTTCATTCTTAAGCACAGAATAGTCTTGCAAACCTCCTTCTTAGGTGTCTAAAAGATGTATAAATTGTGACTCATCACACCCCACACTTACCCTTTTTTGCACTCCTGGGCAAAATAAGATGAAAATCTTAAGAGAAGAGTTTTTAAAGATAGAAGAGAATTTTTCACTTGGCTTCCTTTAGTTTGGCCGAGACAAAGTCGGCTCTCATTCACTCACTGAGCTTGAGATGCTCTTTCACTCTGAAATTACTCCTTCTATGCTCTAGGCAATTTAATGACCTGCGAATCTAGAAGACAACCAAGAGTGACAGAGCTTTTATTTGGACAGAGTACTCCCTTACTTCTCTCGTGCACTGGGCTTGTATTTACACTCAACATTCATGGAACTGAATTCACCATATTTTGACAAAGCTCTCTTTTTACACCTGTAAAAAACACAGTTATGATCACTAGGACTTCTTTTTTGGCAAGCGAGGCTGGTTCATGGGGTGGATAATATATGGGAAAAATTGGTTTCAGGACCCATGAGGAAGAGAGGAGCAATGGGGAGTAAGTTTAAATCAGCCTGAGGGTTACTCAGGTTGCTGCCAATTTCTCCTTCTTGCTGCCACCAGCTCATTTTCTTTTCTTTTTCTTATACAATACATTTATGCAGCTGCTTTCTTTCTTTATTTGTTTCAGCTCAGATTTTAGCTGCTGCTTTCCACTTTTCTTTTTCTTCCTTTTGCTCGCTTTATTTCTTTATTGCTCTTTGAGCTTGGGAGAGTGTTGAACAATGTTTTGCTTCCTGGAGTTTCCCCCACACTTGATCATGACTTACTCCCAAAACAATTCCAAAGCTCCTCTGCTCCCATAGGGTAAGGTTAATTCATGGTTTTTCTGGCTTTGGCTTGTAGTGAGCTGTCAAAAGGAAGAATGGTTAGTTAGGCTCAAATGGGGAAACAACAGATACATTTGTTCAGGTAGGCTTTATTTGGCTCAGGGCTCATGAGAAACATGGCCTAGATCATGTCATTCCTGCATGTGAAAACAGTTGTATCTAGAGAGTTGAGGCAAAATGCAGAATATACAGTTATCGTGAATGCAAAAATTACAATAAAGAACAAGACGAGAATGACAAGATGCAAGCCATCCGTATTTACAAGGCTCAAAATCTCACACAGGTTGTATCAGCTCTGACTCAAGGTTTTTATTTTCAATTTTTCAGTCGATTACTGCCTAGAACACAAAAGTTTCATTCTCTTGAGCTAGAGAATTCTCTTGTCAAAGTTGCAGATATGCTTTCACTGACTTTATTCAAACTTTCAGAAACCAATTCAAAATTCTTTTCATGACATTTTTATTATTGACACTCCACTTGGAATTCTGTCCAGATGAAGAAACAGAAAATTTTAAGTTCTGCCAGGTCGAGTGTGTTCCGGATCCGGCCGAGATGGAACAGGACCAGAATGGACTTGGCTTGGCAGTTTTTTATTGAAAACATAAAGTTTGAAATGACACGTAGCTTGAAATAAAACACACGGAAGCAGAATCAATTCAGCATCCTATAAAAGCCTGAAAATCCGAAGAAAGAAAAGAAGCGAGAGAAAGAAATAACAAAGTAATTTAAACTAGCAGAGTTCAGGATGATGGGGATAGAGACTGTGATCATCCCCCCCCACACTTAAAATCTGCATTGTCCTCAATGCAAGGAGGTCATCATCTGGGCTGTTGGTTCCATCAATGATATGTCCTCCATTTCGGAATGATTGACATTGGGCTTTCATGGAATGGCTTAATTTGGTGCCCATTGACCTGGAAGGTGCTGTTGTTGTGTTCGTCTTTTTTAGCTGTACTGCACCATGGGGAAACACATTAGTGATAACAAAGGCCCATCCCATCTAGAGCGTAGTTTACCTGCAATGAGTTTAAGGCGTGAGTTAAACGGGGAGGACTTTCGGCCGACTCGGAATTCTTTTCTTAGGATCTGCTGGTCATGGAATCGTTTGATTTTCTGCTTGTAGATCCTAGAATTTTCATATGCTTCAAGCGGAGTTCATCTAATTCTTGCAGCTGAAACTTTGTCTGTTCTCCAGCTTGGTCATAGGCCAAATTGCCTTTGCTTAACAGCCCAGTATGCTTTGTGTTCTAGCTCCACGGGGAAGGTGACAGGCTTTACCGAAAACAATCCTATAGGGGAGACATCAGAGAGGTGTTCGGTAGGCAGTTCTGTGTGCCCAGAGAGCATCCTCAAGGAGGCGGCTCCAGTCTTTCCTGCTGGGATTGGTCATCTTTTGCAGTGTTTTCTTGATTTCTCTGTTGAACACTTCTGCTTGACCATTTGTGCAGGGGATGGTAGGCTGTAGCAATTCTGTGTGCTACCCATATTTCTGAAGAAGGAAGCCATGGCTCATTCTGAAGTGACTGCCTTGGTCACTTATGGCGCTTTGGTACACCAAACCGGCAAAAGATATTTGACTTCAAGAAGTCCACTTACTACTCGTGCATCATTGGTTCTGGTGGCAATGGCTTCTACCCACCTTGATACATAATCTACGGCCAGTAGAATGTATGAATAGCCATTGGAGGCTGGGAATGGTCCCATGAAGTCTATTCCCCAAACATCAAAGATTTCACAGAATTGGATGGGTTGTTGGGGCATTTCATGCCTTACATTCATGGCCATTCTGCTTTTTGGCAGTTCGCAGGTGGAGGCAATTCATGCGGCGTCTCTGAAGATGGTTGGCCAGTAAAGACCCACAGTCTAGCACTTTCTGGCAGTCAGTGGATCCATAATGGCCGCCTCAGGTGTAAGTGGCAGAACTGGAGGACCGAATTGAACTTCGGCCGAGGGAATGCACTGCGGATGACTTTGTCCTGCACGATCTCCAAAGGTAGGGATCATCCCAAATGTAGTACTTGGCATCGCCGGATTTTATCCTTGTACAGCCGAGATGCCTCTGGTGGGAAGCTGAGATGTTGCCACAAAATTACAAATGTCAGCAAACCATGGTGAAAGGCGTTTTTATGTGCATAAGGTGCTCGTCTGGAAATTCATCTCGGATAGGCATCGGTTCACTTTCTTTTGGGATTCTGCTTAGGTGGTCTGCTACTGAGTTCTCCGCACCTCTTTTATCTCTGATTTCAATGTTGAATTTTTGAAGGAGAAGCATCCACCGAATCAGTCTCGGCTTGGCATCCGGCTTCTTCAACAAGTATCTCAAGGCCGCATGATCAGAGAGAACACAATTATTCTAGTCTTGAGAAGGTATGGGCGGAACTTGTCGGGGCAAACACAATTGCCAACAGTTCCTTCTCGGTTGTTGTGTAATTCCGCTGGGCGAGTCCATAGTTCGTGATGCATAAGCAATTACCCGCACTTTGGGAGGCCGACTCGCTCTTTGGCCGAGAACAGCTCCTAATGCCGAGTTGGATGCATCACACATTAATTCGAATGGAAGGTCCCGGTTTGGTGCTTGCAGAATGGGAGGCGGACGTGAGTCTGGTCTTCAACTCCTGAAATGCTTCGATACGGTGTTGATCAAAGTTGAATTCCACGTCCTTCTAGCAGCTTGGGACAGAGGCAAGGCAAGTTTCTGAAGTTTTTATGAATCTTCTGTAGAAACCTGCGTGTCCTAAAAATGGCGAACCTCCCTCACGGAAGAGGGGTTTGGAAGGGAATATATGATGTCTATCTTGGCTTTATCTACTTGATGCCTCTATTGGATACCAGATGACCCAATACTATTCCTTGAGTCACCATGAAGTGACATTTTCAAAATTGAGCACGAGGTTTGTGTCAATGCATCTTTTCAACACCCTTGACAGATTATTCAGGCATGCATCAAATGAGTCAGCATATACGGTAAAATCATCCATGAAGACCTCCATGCAGTCCTGTAGCAAGTCAGAAGATACTCATCATGCAACGCTGAAATGTACTCGGCGCATTGCACAGGCGAGCGGCATGCGTGTATACGCATAAAGGTGCCAAATGGACAGGTAAAAGGTCGTCTTATGCTGATCTTGGTGCAATATGTATCTGCATGTAGCCTGAGAATCCATCAAGAAAACAGTAATGGGATCTCCTGCCAATTTTTCAAGCATTTGATCAATGAAAGGCAGAGGAAGTGATCCTTGCGAGTTGCTTTGTTTAATCTTCTATAATCAATGCACGCTTTCGCCGGTTATTCTGAATCCTTGTTGGTACCAGCTCATTCTGCTGGTTTTTCGTGACAGATTAGCCGGACTTCTTTGGCACCCTTGCACGGGGCTCACCCATTGGCTATCCGAGATGGGGTAGATGATCCCTGCTGCAAGGAGCTTTGTGACTTCTTTCTTAACCACGTCAGGAGTGTCGGATTCAGTCTTCTTTTCTTTGCTGCCTTATGGGCTTGATCTCCTCCTCCATTAATATTTTATGCATCAGATGGAGGGGTTTATGCCAGGAAGGTCAGAAAGTTTCCACCCTATTGCCTTCTTATGCTGCCTTAGGACCTCCCAACAAATTTTCTTCTTGCTCTCGGTTGAGGTTGCTAGCAATAATAACCGGGAGCTGCTGTTCCCTATCCAAGTAGGCGTATTTTAGATGACTCGGTAATTGTTTTAATTCTAAGGGTGGTGGTAATGGAGATTTTTCAATTTCTGAGTTCGGATCCGACTGGCCGACTTGGTCTTGACTCGGCACCAGGTGGGCCGACATGATTTTCGGCCTTTGGCTGCTTCAGCCGGCTCGACTTCATGGACTCGGTCAATATGGGAGTGGAGTCGGCCTTTTCTCCGTGTTGTTCTTCCGAGTCGGATCCTGATGGAACCTTCAATTGTGCTACACTATGAGTCGGGTCTTCTTTGGCCGAGATGATCTCGGTGGGCTTGTCGGCCTTGGTTTCTTTGGCCGAGTTGACTATGGCTCCTTCATTGACTCGGCCTTCTCTGGCCGACTCGGTTGCGGCTGAAAAGATTGTTGCCAGCTGTGCAAATATGTATTGGTTAGTTTCGGCAACTTTAGCCTCTTCACTTTCTGAGCACTCCGGGTTTGTCTGATTGCATGCTTGGTTCATTGTTTTGAATAATTGACTTTGAATTCCAAGTCAGCGATGTCATCATATTCATCCTCGGGCCCGGAGAGGGGTATGTACTTCTTCCTTTGTCGGCTTCTTCATTGGCTCTAAGCAACTGATAATATCGGTGTTTCAGCAAGATCTTTGGTGCTTCCACTGCAGCTGTCTAGTTGAAGATATTCTTCAACCAGTTCTTCAATAAGGTCAACGCCAAAGAGGGAATGGTCTTGATTGGGGTGCTTCATAGCTTCAAAAATGTTGAATTGCACAGTGTCACTTAAATTCCATTGAGAGAGTCCGGAGTATACATCAATCTTTGTTCGTGCCGTCATTAGGAATGGTCTTCCCAAAATTAAGGTTGATTCTTTTCCGGATGTCTCGTCCTCCATGTCAAGAACATAAAAGTCAGCTGGAAAAATTAGCTCATTAACTTGAACGAGAACATCCTCAAGAACTCCCAGGGGCTGGAATATACTCCTGTTAGCAAGTTGAATGGTCATCCTTGTGGGTTCTAAATCTCCGAAATTCAGGGACCTATAGATTGATGCCGGCATGACATTGATTGAGGCTCCTAAATCCAGCATGGCATCGGCAAAAGTGCATTCACCAATGGTTCATGGAACAGAAAAGATTCCAGGATCTCTGCATTTCTTTGGCAGTGTTGCTGTCCCTGTGGTGGAAGTTTCGTTCTTAGTTAGGGCCGACACCACACCTCCAACCTCACACTTCCTTTTATCTTCTTAAAACAGGCACACACAGAGTTCATGAGGAACTGCGTGCATTGGGAGCTTGCTTGATGGCATCAAGGAGTGGAATGTTGATTTCCACCTTACGGAACATCTTCAACTTTCGTCATCCGACTCTAGCTTTCTTGCTGAAGTGGGCGAGATGGAAATGGCAATGGAACAGCTTTTTTCTGGCCGAGACTATAAGTCAGCATTATGCTCTGAGTCGGCTTCTAGTGATCTCGGCGCTGCGGTGTAGGTTGAGGTAGTTCTTTTCCACTTCGGGAGTGACTACACTGGCGTTACCTCTCGATTTGGAATGCTTTGAGAGGGAGATTGCTAGATCCTGCCGGCGAAGTTGGCTCAACTTTGTGTTAGCTAGCTGACCAATTTGCGTTTTTGAGGTCTGGATGGTGGCGGTCATATTTTCCTGAAACTGCATGTTCTGGAGCTCTGATTCTGGAACTCCAGTTATTGGTTGCAAGTTGCTTCATTAGGTCCTCAGAGATGGAGGTTGCCTTGAGTAGGCACTCTCTATTGTTGTTGTTCTGAAAGGTGGTGCTGGGTATTCTTTGAGTAGAATTTGGCGATAACTTTGCTTTCAGCTGATAAGTGTTAGGTGCGGATCCGAATTGTTGGGCTGCATATGGCCCTTGATTCGGTCTGGCGAAAATGGTTGTCTCCCATGCTGCTGATTATCAAATGGCCGATTACGATCGGTTGCTTCGTGCTTGAATTCCACCTATGCTCCAACATTCTGGCTGGTATTCAGGCTCGGTTTCTTGAAAGAGTGGGGGGGCACATATCGGTGGGGTGCTCCACGAAAGTACATATGCCACATAATTTTGCTTTGCCATGGCGGGTTGGTGTTGTCCAATAGCAAGCTGTCTCACCAATGATGTCAACTCGGTCAGCTGATTTTCAAGCCTCGATTGGGCTGCAGATTTCATTCACCATCGGGATTGACTCGGCCCTCGATTCCGAACTGCTGTGTGTTACCAGCCATGTTGGAAATCAGGTGCCTTGCTACTGCTGGTGTCTTGTCCATTAAAGCTCCACCACTAGCTGCATCTATCATACTCTCCTGTCCATTAGAGATAGTCCTTCATAGAAATATTGGATCGTGGTTGTTCGCTGATCGATGATGTGGACAGGTGGCGCTTGAGTTTATTAAACCTCTCCCGGTATTCATGTAATATTTCACCTGTATGCTTGCCTTATCCCCATATCTCTTTTCTAATGGTCGCAGTTCTGGATCGGGAAAGAACTTCTCGAGGAATGCGCTTCATATCTCCCGGTGTTGAAAAGGGCTGCTGAAGGTGACAGCCAATCCTTTTGCCCCATCCTAGGGAGAATGGGAATGCCTTCATCTTGATATAGTCCTCCGATATCCCCTACGGCCTCATGGTAGAGCAGATCACATGGAACTCTTTCAGGTGCTTGTGGGGGTCTTCTCTGCAAGACCATGAAATTTGGGCAACAGGTGTATAAGACCAGATTTCAACTCGTATGTTTTGGCTGGCTCCGGCTGTGGGTATTGGATGCACCAGGGTTGATACACCACGTCTGGGTAGCTAACTCCTTTAACGTCCTATCGTTATTCTCCATTTGTCCTGATTCTGCAAAACGTTATAACTAGACACAAGATTATCAGTACAAAGCTGGTTAGAATTAGCTACAGATTCTATATCAGCACTACTATTTACTCTACAGTGTTCCTAATTTTTCGTAATCTACGTAAGGTTAATTCTATTTCTGGGTCAAAACAGTCAATGGATCAGTACTACTCCTAGTCATGCATCATGCAGATTATGCAGAAAAAAATATGCAGTAATGTATGCAAACAAAATGCTACCTCTAAGTACTACAAAATGGTTTTACACAGAAAAATTATTGATATAGGGCATGCTTTTTATTCGGGATCCAGAAACAACATAGAAAAAATAGACAAATTCAAAATACTCAAGACTGACTTACACTTCACAGACTCGGGATTGACCTTATTTGGCTTGGCACACACTTACACAAAGAACTTGCATCCCGACACGGCGCTGTGATTTGATGATGTGCGTTTTACGAGTCGTTTTCGTGCTTATCAAATAACTAAAAGCTAACTATAGCATAGTCAACCCTAGGTCATTCTTCTCAAGGACACGGTGTGCTCAATTGTGATTTAGTGTCAAGTTAAACAATGCAGAATCGAGATGTGAAGTGTTGACTCGTCTCATTTGTGGCAGTCGTACTCGGCAGACGGCGAGATGGTCTCGGCGAGACTATTCGACTTGGTCTCGAGTGCAGACTTGAGACGCTACAAGAGGGGACTACCTCTGTCTCGACAGAAAACAGTAAAGAAAACAGTAAAAGAAAGTAAGCAGGGGGGTTTTGAATGCAGTAGCATGAAATTAAACTAAGACTATGAATGCAGTAAATGTATACTATTGTTACTAATTATCTATTAGTATTATATAACTGTATTCAGATTCAGTTCCATTAATTAAGTCAGTCAGGTTCCAATCTCAGTTCACAGTCCATATCAGCCTTGGGTAGTCATATGGCAATCGCCAAAGAGTTAGTCCATTGTCATCAGAGGATTTATGCAATCGCTACCTCATCGGTTACAGGGGATTAAGTTGAGCTGATTTTAGGTTCCTATTATCAATCGTTAAATGGTTACCTACTATATTAGTTAAACCAGTTCCAATCGGCAAGCTTAACATTGTTCACGGTTAAATTGCAATCGGGGATTCAACGTGAATTAAAGTAGAGGAAGGAGAACAGAGGTATAAAATGCAGAACGAAATCAATTACTTGAAACAAAATACAAATACAGTGGTCGAATTCAGATGGCTCCATATTCCTCAGCGATCGCCAAAGTTTGATGGTGGTGGTTCACCTCAGATTAGCCTAGCGGCTGAGGATCAGTTCCACCCAGAGTGCGTCGAGTAGTCTGATCGGTCCCCTACAGTAGCGTCCAGCTTCCGGTCTTAGACCTGCACTTCCTCAATCGAAGAACACCACTGCAACACCATGTACCACAGAAATGGAGAGAAGCGAGAGGCGAAAATGGAGTAAAATGTTGTGTGAAAAAGTGAATTCAAGGAAGTCTAAACTTGATGCGTGAGCTCCTCCTATATATACGAGCTATGATTAGCTAATCCTAACGAATCTAACAGAATTCTGGTGAGTGTCCTATTCTACCCCCTATGCAGATCTTTTCATGTGACATGGCAGATTTCCTAGGAGTGACATGGCGGATGAATTGGCATTGAGGTGGCCTCAAAGCTGGATAGCTGATGTGGTCAATACATTTGGGCCACTCTCTTCGGGCTCTTTGGGCTGCAAGTCAGCAGGGCCGGTAGAGGCGGCTTCATCTCGGCTGAGACTCTTACATTGACCTTGGTCAACAAACTTGACCTTTCTTAGAAGAAGAGTTACTTTCATCTAGCTAAGAAATCTGAATTAGCACAAATTTGTATTTTCTATATGTTTGAGCTCATAAAAGGAATCTTAGCTAACAGTTCATTCTTAAGCACAGAATAGTCTTGCAAACCTCCTTCTTAGGTGTCTAAAAGATGTATAAATTGTGACTCATCAGGTGGAGGGTACGCAAGCCCACAGGGGAGAACATCACAGGAAAATCCGACAGGCTTGGGCTCGCGTCGTTAGGCAAGGGGCAACATGAGAACTAGAAGCTGTTGGGGCCTCACCCAGTCAGAGTCTAGCTCGAACAGCGTGTCCACCTCATGGAGGCCTGCCAGGGGGGGAGTATCACGTCAAGACCAAGCAACCCAGGTTTATGAGATACGGAGGCATTTCTAGTGTCGAAGCCTTCTAAGGCACCTGGAGCAGGATGAAGGCAGAGCGAGGAGCGTTGAAGAAAATTAGGCGGCTTTAGAAGGCACGATAGGAAAGGTGAATTTGGCAACATTTAGCAAGAAAGCCCGGCGAGAGGAGAGCCGCTTGAAAATTGGCCAGTGCCTAAAAAGGCCCGACCCGAAATGTGCTCAAGCGAGCTAGAACTCGACCAAGCGGTGGCCGAAAAGAACAGCTGGAAAAGCCCGCTGCGACCCTCAAAGGCAGAGGCGTAGAGAGGGGAAAGGTGAAATCGTGCCCTCAGAAAGGACACGCCTACTCGGGGAAGAATTAAAAGCAATGACTTTCGAAGGAACCCCTACAAAACCAAAGCGTCAGGACTACTAGCTTTGGTCGAGGCTCGGAAAGATTGACGAGGAGGTCACTGCTTCGAGGGCTAAAACGGACCTAGAATTTGGAAGTAGAGATGCCAAGATATCGCGGATGAGGCAGAAATACAAGTGCGAGCATACTGGGTAGGCGTCTGATTTTGGAAGGACAGGTATGTCAAACTAGCATGGCTCGCTAACCAGGCAGCGTGAGGCATTCCCGAAGGCTCCTTGTGGCAGAAAGGCATGATGGATCCCATTTAAGACACCAAGAGAAATCAAAGGAATTCTTAGAACATTATAGGGCGTTGTATGATATGGTGAAGGAATTATACGCTTATTTGTAGGGAATTATTTTGTCAAGATTCACATGCCCACTTTAGGCTCAATAAATATTATTTTGAATTTCCGTGACTCAATGTTATCATTCATATAGCACAGTTAAATACATATTCCCCAAGCATGAAAGCAAAGAATATAATAAATGAAAAAAGACATAAACTAGTCTAAAAAATACCAGGAAGAAGAAATTATTTGCGTTCCACCGATACACGCACGATCGGGACCAAGAACATGGAGCAAGCAATCGAAGAACTAGAGCAACTGAACTCAGAAATAAGGGCAGAGATGAGGATGGAGATGGGAAAATGAAGGAACAAATCAATAAAATGTTCAAGATCATCACTCGAAATGCATTTGACCCAGCGGTGGCAACTCAGGGGACTCTAACCGACCACATCTAGAACACCTACGCACCTCGGGGTTCACACCCCCGCATGGAGCATGCCACTATGGAAAACCCGGCTCCCCAAGCGACCAACGGGGAACACCTCGGGACTAGGGCGGGGGCAAGGATCGGGATCTGGGCCTTTCCCAACTCCAGGGAGCCCAGGTCTACTATCACCCCCAGGAGCGGGTAGGTGTGCTTAGGTCACCCAGGCCAATCCTCTGGCGGCGACAAGATCAATGCACTCGAGGAAAGTATGCGGGCCATCGAGGGCAAGCGGCCATGTCATCGTATTTGTCAATTTATGCACGGTCCCCGATATCAAGCTACCCCCAGATTTTTAAAGGTCCTCGAGTTCGAAAAGTACATGGGAAGTTCTTGCTTGCATGCACTATCCATGTACTGTCGAAAATATTATACCCAACGAGGACAAAATCTAATGCATTGCTTCGGGACGGCGAGGGGGCCAGCGGTGATGCGTCAGCTTGGACAAACGGGCACATAAAAACATGGGAGATCTGGCGCCTTCCTCCGACGGTATAAATACAAACGAGGACATGGCCCCAGGATCGCTCACTGCCTACAAAACTTTGTCCAAAGTAGATCGAAGGCTTGAGGACTATGCTTAGAGATGGTGGGAGTTGGCGTGGGTTCAATAGCCCCGAAAGAAATGGCCTACATGTTCATCGACACCCTCCCTCCCTTGCGATAAAGTCGTGAGGCGTGGCTTCCAACTTCAAACGGGCACGGTGGGTCATAGGGGAGAGGATAGGAGGCATTAAGTGGAAAGATTCGCCGGGACCAGGAAACACGGAGGCTTTTGTCAGAAGGTAGAAGAGAAGGGGAGATCACGAATCTGGTGATCACGAGGATCCCCTCGCCCCGACTGAGGGCAAAGCTAAATCTGAGCGGCCCGGGAATAGTCTCTTTGACTCCTACTTTGGCCCAGGGCAGCAAATGCAAGACCCAGCCCCGCTTTGGCATGTCAAGGAGGTCTTTACTCCCGTTCAATGCCTTGCCTCGACTTTGTTCCCCACCACTTGCTCCCATGGCATGATGGCGATAAATGCGGGTTCAAAGCCCGTAGAGCCTCCTTACCCCAGATCTTACGACCCCCGATGCGAAATGGGCTATCACTAAAGAGCGTGGGGCATTCCACTGAAAGGTGCTGGGCTTGAGCATAAGGTCGGGGGGATCGATAGAGAAGCGGGGTGGCTCGGATTTGAGGGAATAAGCCCCGATATCAACACCGATCACTCCCATGCCCTTACGAAGAGGCGGACCATGACACTACGAGCCATGGCCAGGTCGCCCTGTGAGTCAAGGAGGAGGTAGTGGATTATGGGTCGGCAAAAGACCCTCGTTTCAATAGCTAATCATCGGTGTGGTCAGATCCGTCCCCGCCATTGATCATAGCGGCCCACCTAAGCCTTCCTACAAAGATAATCCGATTTGTTGGTGGCATTACGACCCGGTGCACGAGGAACTCCTTGGAAGCAGGCCGAGAACCCCCGAGTAGAAGAAATCACAAATATCGTAGAGGCAGAGGGAATGGCACAGTGGAAGAATCTATACCCACAGAGCCTCGGAGGAAAGGAACTGGGAGAATCAAAGGCGCCTAAGGGAAAGGAGGTTGAAGAAGAGTTCACGAAGCTCATTCGCTTCTGGCCCGAATATAATTTGTTGGACCACGAACAAGACCTCGGCGCGCATCTCGCTCTGTCCCTTATGAACTCAGAAAAACCATCGTAACCTCCCCCTCTTGAAAGTCTTAAAAGAAGTCGGATATCACCATGGAAAGATTCGGAGGCATCGTTAGCAATCTCACCAGCACAGGGCGATTGACCTTCTCGGACGAAGAAATCCCGGCAGAAGGAAGACAGCATAACCAGCCCCTTCACATTGCCATCAAATACGGGGCCTACCTAATCACCAAAGTACTAATTGACAATGGCTCTTCCCTCAACGTCCTGCCAAAGGCTACCCTGGACAAATGGGTTCCATCCATGTCTGGTTGAAAGCTAGTCATTAATAGTGAGGGCGTTCGTGACTCTAGAAGGGATGTCATGGGAGAAGTTACTCTCCTGTTACATTAGCCTACCTTGTTTCACATTCTCTTCCAAGTCATGGATATCCACCCATACAACTGCCTTACAGGGAGGCCTTGGATCCCATGGGCGAGAACAATATACTCTCTTGAAATCAAAGGTCAAGTTCGCCGCAGACTAGCGGTTAATTGACATAATAGGGGAATAGGAATTGTTAATCAGCACCCACACGGATGAATACATCGAAGAAAGAGGAAGAGGCCACGGAAACCTCCTTCCAAGCACTTGAACTCACAGCAACTTAGGAGGAGCCCTATCTCGGTAGGAAATATGGCATTAAGCGTCATGGTCAGGAAGGGTACCAGCTTTGGCGAGGGGCTCGGCCTGCTCCAGAGGAATCCCGACTCGATCGAGATTCAGGAAAACAAGGGGAGAGTTGGACTCAGTGCAATGACGACGAACGCGCCCAACCTGGGCGTGGGGCAATATTTTGACCGGGGAAAGTGTGGCGGTAATAGGCAGTCAGCCCAGAATCCAATCCGAGAAAGTCTGCGTTTTCGAGGGGCGATTGGCTAATTGGGACGGAACCACTCGCGGGCCAATTTCTCTTTGCAATGTAATTCCTTTTTGTAACTTTCGTCTTTGGGCGACTTTGAATTAATAAAACTCAGCATGCATTTTCATCCATTTCCAGTCATTCTCTTTGTTTTTTCTGCGTTTTCTATACTTAAATTTCGCTAAAAATAAGACTCCTTAAAAATCACCACCAATAACGGACTGTCCCAAACAGCGATTGGCCTGCGTATCACGAGGACCCTGGTCTATTGAGGAGCTGGCGGGGAAAGGAGGACACGTAAACCGAGGCTTTGGCCGAGGTAGAAAGGCAGATAGAACAAGAAAGACCAAAGTTTCAACCTTGACCAGGAGTTAGAAAGCATGAACTCAGGCGATGAGGGAATAAGAAAGAGGTGTGAATAGGAAATCAAATGTCGTAGGAATAGAAAAAGCCTCATAGAACTCTTACAAGAGTTCTCAGACATATTTGCATGGTAAATGCCGAGACATGCCAGGTCTTGACCGCAGCACAGTGGAACAAGACTCCCCATGCTCCCAAAAGCGGTCCCTGTTCGCCAGCAGCGAAGAATGAAGAATGAACATGGCCTTAAAAATCAAGGAGGAAAAAACAATGGGGTTCGGGTTCTATCCATACTCAATGGGTGGCAAACATCGTGCCAGTACCTAAAAGGACGGAAAAATGCATGTGTGCAGCCACTATAGGGACTTCAAACAAGGACCCCAAGGATAATTTCCCTTTGCCCCTTCATTGACATGCTGGTAGATAATCACGGCATGTCACGCCTTCTTCTTCTTCATGGGCGGCTTCTCAAGGTATAATCAAATTCTAATGGCAAAGAAAGATTAGGAAAAGATGACATTCGTCACCCTACATGGAAGCGTTTTTCTTCTGGTAATGCCATTTGGTCTCAAAAGATCCGGGCAACCTACCAAAAGTGATGGTAACCTTGTTCCACGACATGATGCATAGGAAATCGAGGTATATGTCGGCGACATGATTGCAAAATCAAAACTCCGGAGCAGCACATCAAACACCTCTGAAAATTATTCGGTGAGGGCTTCATGAAAGTACAAGCTAAGACTTAACAGGCCAAATGCACTTTCGAGGTGACGTCGGAAAGTATTAGGCTTCTTGGTAGCGAAAGGGGTATTGAAATAGACCGGACAAGGTGAAAGTCGTTGGGGAGATGCCTCCCTCAAACAGACTCGAGGAAGTGCAGGGCTTCCTAGAGACGGATAAATTTCATAGCAGATTCATTTACCAATTAACTAAACATGCAACCCCATGTTATTCAAACTCCTCGAGCGGCAAGATAAGTTCGGTGGGATGCGGAATGTCAGAAGCCTTTGAGAAGATCAAGCAATACTTGGAATGCCCTAGGTCCTCATCCTGCAGACCCTGGGAAACCTCGATCCAATACATCATGGTGCTCGCCGAATCCATTGGTTGCATCTTTAGGACAACAAGGCGAGGCTGGGAAAGAACGAGCGGCCTACTATACGCCAAAGGTTCCGATCATGGGAGAAGATACTCGACCTTGGAGCGGTAACTTGTTCTGTCCTTAGTGCCGCCAAGAGGACTCGACCATACATGTTGTCCCATTTCGAGTCGACTAGTAGCCAAGGTGACCCCATCAATATATATTAGAAAGAAAGCACGCCTTGTAGGACGCATGTACGTTGGCAAATGGCTCTATCGAGTTCGACATCACTTTATGTAAGTCGTCACTTGCTGTTAAAGGGCGCTCTGGCAATCACTGGCTATCACCCGTGGCAGATCCAGCTGACCTCACAATTCCCGAGACGAGACAGCATCATGGTAGCAGACAACGAGTCGGCCGAGGGCGAATGGTCGAAATGTGGTTTGGCGGGCATCTAGCAGTATTAGAGGAAATGGGATTAGGCGTGATCACGGCCTCTCTGGCCGATCGATGCTTGCATTTTGCTAACACGAGGTTCGGGTTATGCAGACAACATGGCGAAGTCTGAGGCTTGCACCATCGGGACTCGCCATGGCACTGAACACAGTCGAGAGACTCAGAGTCTCGGAGACTTCGAGCCTTGCAGTGATGCTATCAGCCCGCGAGAATGGGAAACGCGGATAGCAAACTTATCCTATACCACGACTACGTAAAAGAGATGACGAAGCCTTCGACGCCCATCACATTCCACCACGCACACGTGAAGAAAATCAAATGGCTGACGCCTTGGCAACCCCGTCAGCTACGGACTGCAAACGGTGGCCAAGATGACCATACATGTCCCAGCCTCCTCAGACCTACCTATCACACCAATTCGGTCTTTGGGAGCACCCCAAGAGGTAATTTGGAAAGTGGGAATACTCCTAGGGGGCATCGTAGTAATAGCAAAAGGACGTTGAAGAGGCAAGATCCAACTACTCTTTCCGAGTTTTAAATGACTGCATAACAGGAACACAGACATGACACTTAAGACTGAGCTGTGGATCGCCTGCAGAAGGTCGAGGAGGTCCACGGCTGAACCTTCACACTCCATGCAAGCTGGGCCATACTGCTCGCAAAATACTCCGTGGTACTACTGCATCAAGCTGAATCTGACCGCCATCAACATGTCCAAGGTGTTTGAAATGCCAGTGCGTCGCCGACCATATCAACGTCGCTCCTTCCTCCTACACAGCTTAATCGCCATGGCCGTTCTCCATGTAGAGGCATAGATGTGATCGGGCCCCATCGAGCCCAAGGCTTCTAGCGCACCTGGGTTCATACTGGTGGCCATCGACTACTTCACTAAGTGGGTGGGCCTTGGCGTCGATTCGGCCGTAACACGGCGTAATGGTAAATTTAAAAAGGGACATCATCTGCCGTTTCGGATCCCATCCCACGTCATTACGGATAATGGCACCAATCTGAACAACAAGATGATGACGGAATTGTGTGAACAATTCCAGATGCCATCATCACAATTCTACCGCCAGATGATGAACCGGGCGGTGAGGCTGCCAACAAAACATCAAGAAAATAATACGGAAAATGGCGGTAATCTATAAAGATTGGCATGAAATGTTACCTACACGACACATGGGTATAGGACCTCCGACGAACCTCCACCGAAAGCAACACCTTATTCCCTAGTTTCTGATACTGGCAGTCCTCCCGATAGAGATTGAGATACCTTCTTTAAGGGTCCTGGCCAAAGCAGAATTAGAAAACGCCGAATAGATTCAACGACGCCATGACCAACTAAACTTGATCGAGGAAAAACGTCTCACGGCCCTATGCCATGGTCAGCTCTACCAGAGCAGGGTTAAAAATGCCTTCGACAAAAAGGTGAAACCTCGGATGTTCCGGACAGAGACATGGTCCTTAAAAAGGTAAAAGGCCTAACGCCCGCGATCCGAGAGGAAAAATGGGCACCCAACTAGAAGGGCCATACGTGGTGAAGTATGCTTTCTCAGGGAGGCGCTACTTAATCGGGCTGAAGGACGCGACCTCAAACACCTCGTCAACTTAGACTCAATCAAGAGGTTCTTCCCTTGAAACCTTGCCTCAAGAAGTGAGGAAAGTCGTCCGCATCCAGTAGGAGCAAAATAGGATTGGGAAGCCAAATGCTGGGGTTACCCCTGGTCCCAACAAAACACCATCCTGCACAAAAACGCGAAAAATCATGACTCCATTGTACATATATGTAAATCATGCATTATCAATAAAGCCTTTTTTTTATCTTCTTTACTTTGCATGCTAAGCTCTATTAATTCAACAAAAGAATTCATGCCTAAGAACAGTTCGCGACCAAAGGTACCATCAGATCACATGCACCTGCTGGTCCCGAGATAGCTCAACAATGCGGTGACAACTGGTTCGAAAGTGGTCGAGCGCAAAAAACTAAAACGAAAAAGAAAGAGAAAATAATAATAACAAGCATTCAGTGCCTTAAGATAAATACGCACTCCTTAAGACTGCCCAAGGTTGATTCCATTTGCCTCTGTTAGGCAAAGCTAACCTAGGTTAGGTACCCTTAATAAAGCCCTCATTCCGGTGCACGATCTCTCGCCACCAAAAAATAAAAAATAAAAACAACAAACAAAAGAAGGAAAAAGAGAAGAAAGAAGAAAAATAATAAACAAAAACACAGGCCAATTTCATTTCATAATATAAGTTCTTTTTATATAATTACAAGGAAGGGGATCAAGCAGTTTTAAGCCATCCGTCCTTAATCTCTAAGGTAACCGAATATGGGCTCAAGTCAAGTTTTGGCGCTGTATACATTTATTGCTGGGCTTTTTCAAAGCCATGCCTAATCCACATGGCATTCTCTAAGTGCTCCACCCTGTTAGCAAGGCACTGCCTTTCCTTTGTCGGAGCAACCTCGGCCTCAGAGGGCAGTCGCCCCCCGCAATTTTTAGAGAGGTCCCCAACTTGGCCTTGATCTCCTTGTCACGGGCCACGCATCCTCCGTCGAAGCTGCTCGGAGGCGGGCTGCGTCAAGTCCTTGGACAAAGTCTCAGACTGATTGCGCAAAGCGCCAAAGCCGCCCTCAACCTCGCCACTTCAGAATCAGACGTCGCCGCTTTAATCTTCCAGCTTGCGGCCTCGGCCTCGCCTTTCGCTCATCTTCGGTCATTTGGGCAACCGGCTTCAGCTGCGGCTTTACCCCTATGGGCGCCGCCTCGACTTAGACTTCGCCAAATCAGCCCATAAACCTTCTCGGTCAGTCCTCAACTTGGCCGCTTCATCCCTTGACCTCTCCACCTCAGCCCTCAGGTCTTGATTGGTCTTGGCCATCCTATCAAACTCTTTCTTGTGCAAGGCCTCCTTCAGCACAATTTGTTCGGCCTTCTTCACCAAACCTTTGGATACCTCCAAGGAAGCCAGCGACCTGAGATGATATGCCTCCAGCATCCCAAACGTCTCATCTACCCCGGCTGCGACCAGCCCACGGTCATACTAAGGGATCGGGCTTGGGGAAACCAGCTTTGGAGGAGTCGTTGGGCCCCCACAAAGACTTCACATTGTAGGGGCCTTGAAGAAGTGAGCCTCCCAAAGGTAGCTCGAGGGCAGTAGTTATGGTCACCTACTGCGCTCAGTCAGATTAACTAGAGATGAACAGGGGGGCACTATGCTTTTCCTTTTTCTTGGCAACCTCTTCAGCGATAATGGCCTCGGCTTTCCTCTTGGCCCTCGTGTCATGACCTGCTGAAATAGGGGGTCCCAGTGTCGCTGAGCAAGCAGCCACCCTTGACTGCTTATTGTCAGTGTTATCACGGCAGTGTTGAGTCCTTCGCCGGCCTCAGTGCCCGTTAGTCTTAGGCCTGTAACGGCCATGAATCGACTCGGTTAGCTGTCATTTCCCGGCCGTGGGGTACCGACTCATTCGATTTAGCTACATTGCCGGTTCATTGCCGGACTCGGCCAGTCAGATAACTTCACCTTCTTAATCGGGCGGCCATGGCTCCCTCATCTTCAATCATTTCTGACCTGGCATGGATAACAAAG
Organism: Mucuna pruriens; assembly: GCA_025330945.1. Lineage (NCBI taxonomy): Eukaryota > Viridiplantae > Streptophyta > Magnoliopsida > Fabales > Fabaceae > Mucuna > Mucuna pruriens. The sequence continues at coordinate 24,454 of JAENHJ010000321.1, forward strand.
CAGACTCAACTTTTTCCCAAGTGGGAAATAGGTTTTCTCCCAAGAACTAAGGCGGCAGATTTTTCATTCGGTTCATCCTCGAACCATTTCGTCGATGGTTAGTCACTTTCTCCACGGGAAAGTAAGCTCCTTCGTCCCCTCGAGGCCTTCCGGGGTAGCCTCCAATACATGGCATGGGGGGACCAATCAGACATAAGGACCCCAATGTAGCCCTTATCTTCACAAATCGTCCTTGAAACCTTTATAGGGCGCTCACGTCGTAAATATACTGGTGTTGGGGAGGGCGCCACAGACCCAACCCACCTTCTTCCCCACTCGGATGGTGTAATGACTCAGGAACACAGGGGCAGGGGGAGTCATGGTCAGCACCGCGCACACCACCTTGAACGCTTGGAGAGCCGCCCACTCGTTGGGATGAAGTTGCGAAGGAGCCACCCCCACCAACCTTAGCACATCCGCCGTGAAACGGTCTAAAGGGAAAGTTACCCCCAAATCCTAGAGGACGGTTTCGTACATATACACGAAATCTCCCTCTCCCTCTCTGCACACATGGCAGACCCACTCTGAGGGGGAACAGTGGGTCATCTCTAGTTGAGGGACATGAGGCCCACAGACCCAATCCCCTTTGACAGCCAAAGACTCCACTTCTGTGGGGGTCATCTTCGAGCCATGAGATAGAACATCCTCATGGACCCACTCAAAATGCTCCTCCCCTGACGGAATGGGAGTATTAGGACTGGCCTCTGCTTGGTCTGCCATAGCCACAGGTATGGCAGCTATGGCCTCGGGGCTGGAAGTCGAAGTGAAAGAGGAGGATGAAGAGGACCCAACAGTACCTGACATCTCCGAATACTAAAGCAGAGAAAGGAAACTGTGCTTTGAAGAAGAAGAACTCGAAGAGTAGAAAATGAGACAGCTCCGAGCGCAAACTTGAAAAGGGAAATTAGGCCACAAAGAGGTGGGTCGACGCCTATTTATAGCAATCAAGGGTCGCCGGGGAACAAGGCGTAACGCATCATTAAAGAGGCGCAATCCCCAGGGTTGCACAATCATCGACCTAGAGTTATTGCGCCCCAAGAAACGAAAAGACGCATTAATGCGCCCGAGGAATGAAAAAGGTGCCATCAATGCGCCTCCAAGAAATGAAAAGACAAGCCGCAGAGGCGTACACTTCAAAGCAACTATTGAGTTTCCAAAAAGAAAACAAATAAAAAAAATGAAGAAATGAAATGAAAAAAGGAGCAAAAAGAAAATAAAAAGGAAAGTATTAAGTTCAGTCAAATTAATCCGCCAACATCCAAGTCGATTCTGGCCAAGACTAATTCAATTCAGCCCGCACTCAAATCGTCTCTCGCCACGCTTAATCCGCTCGACCAGCATCCAGGTCGACTCGGCCAGTACCAACTCAATTGCCCAAGACTCAAGTCGCTCCGGCTAACGCTAATCCGACTCTGGGCCAGCACCCAAGTCATCTCAAGAAGTACCAATCTGACTCAGCCAGCATCCAATCTGTCCTGGCCAGCATGAATCCATGATGACTAATAGCAGGGAGCTACAGCCAACATCCGTCATTAAATTAGATTCAACCTACCTACCCAATACCATACCAAGTTCCAATAGACGATTCGCCTCTCCAAATCTGGACCAAGTAAGGCAGGATCAGAAACATTATCAAACCTAGGCGCCCAAAGGAAAGCCTAGCAAGTCACCCTCAGACATAGACAGCCCAATGGCCGCTCTCAAACTGAGCACTTAATGGAAAGCTCAAAGGCCAATCAAGTCAGAGCAAGTTAGCAATATCATCAAACCTAGACACCAAGCAGAAAGTCTAGCGATCACTCGAAAACAAGTACCCCAATGGCCATCCTCAAACCTGAGCACCTAATGGAAAGCTCAAAGGCCAATCAAGTCAGGGCAATTCAAAAAAGACCATCAAACCTAGGTGCAAAGCGTAAAGCCTAGTGATCACTTGAAAGCAAACATCCTGATGGCTTCTTCAAATCTGAGCACCCAATGGAAAGCCCAACAGCCATTTACTCCCAAGCAGCTCACTACTCGAAGCTCAGCCCTAGGACCACCCCGTCGTACCGATTCCCCAGAGAGCTTAGAGTCTTTATCCGCATTCATTATCACAAACCCAATACTGAATGCAAATAAAGAGGGACAACTATATACCCTCATTATTGGGCTGGAACGTTGTTCCAGCCTTCCCCAAAGCCGGCCCAATTTTTAGCTCTTGGGCCATTCCCGCATGACTCCAAGCTGAGACGGGCCTAGACCACTGAGTCCACGCTTGACTCAGTCTACCCTTGTCTGAGTCTCCCCACATCCTAGTGGACCCCAAGCGTCATGGGAGAAACAAAAAGAAGGAGAGGATAATATTTGAGAGAATCTTGGGATTCGGTTGTTATGTAGCCACCCCCAAGCTCTATATAAAGCCCCAAGACGAAAGAGAAAAGGACAGTGACAAGGAGAGAGGGAGCAGAGAACGCAAGAAAATAAGAGAAAGAACAACCGGAGACAAGCCAGGAAAAGCTGACGACGACGCGCAAGAAACGAAAGGAGAATCCCAGGGGTTGGGAGAAAGAGAGGATCAGACGTCCGGCTAAGACAGGGAAGACACGTCCACCATCTCCGAAAAGCAGGTTAGTACTCTAATTCAACCCTTACAACAGTCCAGGTTAGATTCCCTGCCCATCTCAGGCCTAAAATCCCCACCCAACTACGTGGCCCGGGCCGAATCCATCTCGGCCCTGATCGCTTGACGATATGACCTGAGCCCCACAACTCCGCCTTCCACCGAAGCCGACTCGGCCTCGGCCACACCTATTGGCCAGGGCCGACTCGGTCCCTTCCATAGCAAAACCAAGCTGGGACGAGTCGGCTTGGCCCCCGATCCAAACACCCACGTCCAATCCGACTCGACCCCGGCAGAGCCGAGATGGGACGAACCGTCCCTTCTCCTCCTAAACTCACCCTCCTCTAAAAAGCCAAATTCCCCCGCCAGAACTACGTAGACTTTGAATCCTCTAGAGCCGAGGTACGTAAGCCTAGGGGGCATACCCCTATGAAGTCAAATCCTAAACCCAAAATACCTCACCCAAACCTCTTCCATCCCTAGACAAAACCAAGTCCAAGTGTCATGCCTCTCCCCATGTAGCTAGCCAAGGGTACTATCAAGTGATAGGCATGCTGGGGTGCTCCCCCTGCTCCCTGGTATGTAACCAACTCCCGAACCCACCTCTCTGATCCAAGACCAGCCTTCCCACCGGGTTTCCTGGCGTTCCCTAAAACAAAATGCCGGTGGCGACTCCTACTGGCCGGCTTCGGTTTGCATTTACCCCGTCTGACGTCACAATCTAGGTTGCGACATATATATATATATATATATATATATATATATATATATATATTGTTCTATATATTTTCTTATTTTGTATAGATATTATATATAAATTTATATTATATAATATATATGTTATTATTATTATATTTTTTTTTTTATATATGTTATATTATATAAATTAATATATATTACATTATTTTTTGTATTTTTATCATATATATATAAATATAATATATGTATTTTGTGTATATATATGTATATAGAAGTAAAGTAATATCTTAAGCAAATATTCTCCCTAAAATTGGGACAAAAATGCAATTATACAAATTAACCTAATTTTATTACTATAGTCTATCAAAATTTTAATTTTACAATAGTTATTGATTTGATGCAATTAAATTCAATTATTTATTACATTTAATTGCAACTGAATTCGATGTGAATAAATTTAGCCATTAATTAGATTTAATTTTCCACATTAATATTACTAATTATACAATTTGAAAAATTTTAATTGAGTTAATAATATTTTTTTCTAATCAAGTGACGCCTAGTTAAATTTATTTATTAACCAAATATTCCAATAACATATAAAAAACAAAGAAAATTAAAATTATTGAATCAACATAACAATAATTTTAATCGAATCATGTTACTCAATATATATATATATATATATATATATATATATATATATATATATATATATATATATATATATATAAGAATTTGCGTAAGAAAAATATAAGAACGCAACTAAATCACAATAACCTTGTATTGATAAGAGAGAATAGTTTTCAATGGCCATTGATACAGAAAACATAGCACAAGTATAAACAAAATCCAAAATAGAAGAAAGAATAGAGAAATGAGAATAGAGAGGAAACTTGTGATCCATGAAACCTTTAAAACAATTGTAAAAGTCATTAAAACTAATAAACTAAATTCTAACTAACTAAAAACTAACTCTAACTAACCAAAATTAATCGTCGAACCCAACCCATTAACCGCGTAAGCAATGGCTATCATGGTGGGGTACCCCGCTTTCCCTCGAAAGAGAAACAGTGATAGGGGAGTCACCACAAACCTTTAGATCGGATAAGGTAGGTCTGTGAATAGAGCATGCATCCGGGAGTCAGTTACGCATGAGAGTGAGACACCCCATACGTCTGCCAAAAGACAGTTACCCTAACCCAATGCATGGATCATGATGTAATCTCCTTTGTATGTTTTGTTGCTTTGCAATACATTGAGGGTGATGAAAGATTTTTAGTTTTATGAAGGGATAACTTGACAAGAATTACCTCTTGCTCCTACGTATCTCCTAAGCAATAGAGAAGTCAAGGTTTGCGTAGTTCTGGCGAGAGGCTTGGGGTGTATTTTGGGCAGGGGTGGACTATTCATTGATGTCCAACAATGGTTTTGGATGAAAACGGGCTCTCCGTTGGTGCCTAGAGAGGATTGGATGGGGGTGTAGCTTTTTACGAATGTACCTAGATGGTTTGAACATAGGTAGACTTTCCCTTGACACCTGACTATGGTCATTTTGAACATGGGCTATCCGTGGTTGTGCAAACACCCTTGAAGAGTGTTTTACAGGATGTGAGGCAAAAGATCGAAATCACCTTGAGGAAGTGATGGTCGATCGCATGTTGGTCAAGCTTTCTATATGACAAAAGGGAGACCGAGAGTATTTCGGCTTAGCCGGCATAGGCTTTTTGGTGTTGGTTGGCGTAGGCCCACGAGGGTGACATACCACACTAAGGTTGGATGGATGCATGGTTAATAAATGGGGAACCGAAACTGGGCTAGAGAGTATAAACCCTCAGCCCTGCATGATTTTAAATAACATGGACTTGCATTATGAATTCATACTTCTCACGAAGATGTCCATGGACTTGCATGCATTTATTAAAGACTCTAATTACACTTACCTAGTATCCAGCGGTTGTCTTTCAAATGAGACTTAACATAGTATCTTCTCTTTTCTTCTAGTGCTACGTCTAGGTTACACCTCTTGATTATGGCTCTTTCACTCAAAGTGGCTGACTTTAACTTCTTTTCTTTTCTTCCTTAAGATGTTGAAGGCACACTCCTTTTTCTAAGAACTATCTAAGATGTTGGGCTTCAATTGTTGAAGGCTCGTTCTTGGCTATAAATAATAAAACCGTCACCTTTCTCATTTTCGCTCGTCTTACAACCTCTTCGTATTCTTCTGTGCTTGAATTCTTTTCCTCCTCATCCTCTTTGTTCAAACTTCTTTGCGTTACACATCATGTCAGGTGCTCAAGAATCTGGCAAAGGAAGTCGTTCCCATTCTAACATTGGTGAGAATGCCCCTCCATTGGAGGTTTCTTCTTTTTCTTCTTCTTCCTATTTTTCTAGGGCAGAGGCTCTTGCCATTGCCCCTGAGTTTAGTGTTAGAGCTTAGGAAATCTCCTCCCCACCCCTTGTTTACTGTCCCCAAGAGTGCTACGAGTGGGTGAGTGACGAGGTGAGAAAGTACCAATCTGTTATTCCCCTAACAGATGTAAAAAGCATGGCCGAAGATGGTGGTTGGGTCGAATAGTTGTTCAAAACCCATTTCAAAATGACATACTGCTCCCTTGATGAGTGTGTATGCTATTCGGCGAAGGATGGGAATCTGGACTTCCTTTATATGTATGAGACATTTTTCAAGGATTTGAGGGTTACCCTTGATAATTCACTTTTTGTTGTAGTGGCTTTTATCAAATAAAACTAAAGCTAACTATAGCAAAGTCAACCTTAGGTCATTCTTCTCAAGGGCGTAGTGTATTCAAAATCTAAAACTGCTGAAGCCAAGGCTGAGGTGCCCTCACGTGGAGCAAAAGTAGTTGAGCTAAGCGTTGCGAAGGATGAGGTGCAAAAAGAGCTTAATGCTGCTCATTCACAAATTGCTGAGTTAGAAATGGCTCAGGAATTTGATGAAGCCAAGATGGTTAAGTTGGAAGAGTTATTAAAGGTCGTCGAAACCAAGACACGAGTGGCAAAGGAGGTGGTTATCAGATCCAACATGGAACTTAACAAGACCAACGAGGAAAAGGAATCTCTTTCTGCCAAAATGGATTGGATCGTGGATGTGATAATGGACGAGCATGAAAATGGTTTCAATAAAGATCTTCGCCAAGTTGCACTTCTGGCCCCTGACTTAGACTTAAGCTATCTCACCATGACTCATGATGTAATAGATGGCAAATTAGTGCCCATGGTAAGCCTTGAGGAGAAGTGACCTTGTACATTATTTGTTAATGAAATGGATTTTTAGATACTTCCACTTTTTGTTCTTTTTTTCTTCTTTCATTAATGTTAAACACCAATAAAACACTTAGACTTGTTAATTCAAGATTTCAAAACATTGGGAAACTTGACAAATCGCGAAGTTAAAATGATTGATTTGAGAGAAGCTAATTTGGATCGAAAGGGAGACATTTGCATTAAGGAAAAATAACCCTAAGTTAGGGGGTCCAACTCGACGTTGGAAAGAGAACAACTAGAGTGAAGCTAAAATATACACACTCAACAACATGTCTTAGCTTCGAAAGCAACTACTTGTCACGAGTCCAAAATAAACCAAACTGAAGAACCCGTCTTGGGGTCATAAAGAGAGTAATTAAGAATGGAACCAAATTAAACCAGACATAAGTTCTTGACTTGGGAACGAAGGTACTTACCATTGGACCTAAATAAACAAAGTAGAGGAATTTTAGGTGGACTCGGGAAAGAAACAAAAGCATGGAGCCTAAGGAAGTAACGTGGGAAAAAAATCTGACACAAGGTTGGATAGAACAACAAGTGCGAAGCCTAAGTAGATAAAGTAGAAAAATCGAGCACGGAGTCGAATAGAAATGATAGGCATAAATCCTAGATAAATGGAGTGAGGGAATCCGACATAGTCTCGGATAAGAGAGTAGGCATGGGGTCTAAGTAAACATAGTAATGGAATTCGACACGTTGTCGTAGGTAGGTACAAAGCCTATGAAATGGAAGTTATCTTACATGGTCTTGATAAAAGGATAGGCACGGAGCTTAAGTGAATGTAGTAATGGAATCCAACATTGAGTCAGGAGTAGGCATAGACCCTATGAAATGGAGTTTCTCCGATGTAATCTCAGATAAGAGAATAGGCACAAAGCCTAAGTGAACGTATTAATGGAATCCAACACGGAGTCGAGAGTAGGCATAAAGCCTATGAAATGGAAGTTATCCGATGCAGTCTCGGATAAAAGAGTAGGCACGAAGCCTAAGGGAACATAGTAATGAAATCCAACACGGAGTCGAGAGTAGGCATTGAGCCTATGAAATGGAAGTTATCCGACGCGGTCTCAAATAAAAGGGTAGGTGTGGAGCCTAACTGAACACAGTAATGGAATCTGATGTAGAGTCAAATGGCAATGTTAAGCACGAAGCCTATGAAATGGAAGTTATCCGACATGGTCTCGGATAAAAGGGTAGACGCGGGGCCTAAGTGAACATAGTAATGGAATTCGACGTGGAGTCAGGAGTAGGCATAAAGCCTATGAAATGGAAGTTATCTGACGCGGTCTCGGATAAAAGGGTGGGCATGAAGCCTAAGTGAACGCAGTAATGGAATCTGACACGGAGTCAGGAGTAGGCACAAAGCCTATGAAATGGAAGTTATCCGACGTAGTCTTAGATAAAAGGGTAGGCGTGGAGCCTAAATGAACACAATAATGGAATCTGACGCAGAGTTGGATGGCAATGTTAGGCACAAAGCCTAAATGAATGTAGTAATGGAATTCGATGCGGATTCAGATGGAAATGTTAGGCATGGAGCCTAAATGAACGTAGTAATGGAATCCAACATGGAGTCGGATGGCAATGTTAGGCATAAAGCCTATGAAATGGATGTTATCCAACACAATCTCAGATAAAAGGGTAGGCGCGGAGCCTAAGTACATAGAAAGGAAATCTGACACAACGTAGATACAACCCTAGGCACGAAGCCTTGATAAGTAAACATAGAGTCTGACACGGAGTCGGGGAAACTAGATCCTAAGGACTTGGTAGTCATAGTGTCTTACCTTAGAATCAATTGGTGGTGATGTATGATTGGCTCTGAAGTGTCTTCTATTCATTGCTTGGTCCAATGGATTTCGTTGTGAGTTCCCAAGAGCATTAAATTTGAAATGACAAGCCCTATTCCAACGGTCATGTTTTGCTTTCGAGGTGCCTAGTGATGTGGCCTTTGTCTTTGAACATCATAATGATGAGTAAATGTCATCATTGTGCCTCTCCTAAGTGTTATGTGCCTTTTAAGTGTATTGATCTTTGTGAAACATAGTAGTGACGTTTCTCCATTAGTCTCTCAAACTTTGCTCATTTGGAGTTCAAAACATTCCTATAAATAGGGTTCCACACTTTCACTTTTACCCAAACAATGTCAGGTGTTAGGGATTCAAAGCTTGCAACTCATTCTCATCCCCTTTCTGTGAGTAGTACTTCTAAGGGTAACTCAAGTACCAACACTAGTACAGTTACCAAGTCTGAGTGATCTCCTTCACCTCCTTGAATCTTTCCCACTGTAGCACTAACGGGTTTACCTTTTGCCTGCTATGATTAGGTTGATGAGGAGGTTCTATCAATTGAGTCTGTGTCTCCTTCCACTGACGTGGCTCATTACGCTAAGTGTGTTTCTTGGCATGAGAGAGCATCTAACAGAAAATATTACATGATCCCTTGCTCTTCTGAGGATCGAATTTGTCATGCAACTTTCTAAGGAGAGTTAGGTTTCATTTATATGTATGAGGTTGTGTTGAGAGACCTAGGAGTGACCTTTCCATTTCAACCTTTTGAAGTTGATGTTCTTAGGACATTAGGCATAGCCCCTTCTCAACTTCATCCCAACAGTTGGCTACCATTCAAGCTTTTAGGCTAATCTGTAGATCCCTATACATTATCCCTACTAGCCCTCTCTTTCTTTACTATTTTACGACCCAAACTTGTTAGAAAGCCACCTAGGTCTCTCTTACCCCTCATCCATCTAGGTGCCTTTTCAATGATTACCCCATACTAACTGACCATTTTAAGTCTAGATTCCTCAAGATCAAGTCACTGGGGAAGTCACCTTTTACTGCATATACTAGGGCTTTCTCCCAATATTGGAGAATGCCTCTATGGTTCAGTGGATATACCCGAAAATATCTTTCAAATGAAGAGTAAGTGAATCTCTCTTTTTTGGATAAACTTCCGAGGAGGATGAATTGCAAAGCTTTGGTGGATATGGCGCTTGGGCATGACCCAACTCATCAGTGTAGGAGTAAGTCCATCTTCTTGCTCTTAGTAATAGTTTTGGCCAGTTGTTGATTCGGCTAATGTATTCTTTTCTTTGTTTCAGTTTTCCTTATCAAAATGTGGATGTTCGCCACTTGACTTCCATTGTTCAGGCAGCTATAAAGGCTAGAGTAGGACGAGCCCCTTGGACGGAAGGATATTAATACCAACAACTACTTCTACCCCTTCACTAGCGTCCCGTAGGGTTAGTAAGAGGGCTCATCTAGATTCTCCTAGTAAGGTGGTAGTTCCTAGGAAGGGTAAAGAGCTTGCCCCCTACGTGGCTATGGCAGATTCTTCAAATGATGGAGAAATTTATCTTTTTCACATAGATATTCCTTCAATTGCAGATCCTTTCGTAACTCATCTGCCATCAAGTGGTTTGACTTCTTTCATCGCTCCCACCTCCGTTGAGTCTTTATGGAATCCTGGGTTGAGGATGTCAGGCTTGCTTCCTCTTGATTTCATTAAACTATATGACCAACAACTTTTGACATTTGCGGGGCCTCAAGAATCACTGAACAGGATGCTCATGTACCATGCTTGTTCCATGGTTGCTGTTGAAATTTGGTGAAATAAGATTGAGGAAGCTGAGCATCTCCTCCCCTAGAACAAGGATCTGGAGGAAGAGTGCAGACATCTCAAATTTGTGCTCAGTTTGTCTAAGTTTGAGGTTGCTGACTTGAAAGGCAGAGCATAGAGGTTGAATGCCACATCGGAGGAGGTATGGGAGGAGCAAAGGGTTACTGAAGAGAAAGCCATAGTGGCTGAACTTACTACTTTTGACGTTGAGGCCCGAGTGGATTCCCTCATGGTTGAGGTGGCTCGTAGTGACAATTTTGCATCAACAACACACGAGGATGGTTTTAACCAAGCCCTTCATCAAATTAGATTCCTAGACCCAAGCTTTGACACTCGTCAGATGAGTGTACATAAGGATGTCAAAGATGGGAAGTGAGTACCTAATCTAGGATTGCCTCCATGTTAATTCTATGTATTCCTAAGCACTAATATAATGGTTTCTTTTATGCTGCTATACTTGTGGTTTGATTATTACCTCTTTTATTTTTCCTATTTATCTTCACAAGGAATTCTATTCTATACTTGAAATACGATTAATCCTAACATCTAAGTTAGCGTTGGGTTAAAAGTTAAGATTTGCATGGAATCATTGTAATGGAATCGTTTCCCACAAAATACTGGAAAATGTATGTATGCATAATGAATGATGCAATGCATGAATGGTTACGGGTTTTTAGATCAAAGTTAAAGAAATGTTTCATTGTTCTTAGATGCATAGGTCAAGAGATCTTTGTAATCTTTCAAAGAATTATTCTGCATTACAAGGCGTTCCTCGGTATCTTCACATTTTGTGCAAAACCCGTGGTGTCCTTTATCTCCCTCTCGTCATTTCATTCATTGTTGTTGATCATAGACTTCCATGTTTCCCATGATCCTATGATATTTGAGAAAGGTCCTCTATGAACGGCCTACTTTGCCAACAATTGCTATTTTTAATTTTAAACCAAAGAATGAAATGCGAGAACAAGAAGTAAAAGGATGGTTTATGGAAGTTGTCCAAGGTGTATTGTTGAGACGACTAGAAGTGGAATGGAATTAGAACAATTTTTGGCTAAAGACCTCATCTTCCTATCATCACATCTTTAATTAGTATAACCAGATCTTAAAAGAATGGAGTCATGTTACCCTCTCTGTGTCCTAAGGATAGAATTTCTTTACAGCATCTAAATTCACTAGATATTGTAAGTCGATGCTGTCCATGTTAGTTAAGATCATGGGCCTTCTAGAGAAGGTTCTCTTAACCACATAAGGTCCTTCGTAGTTTGGGGTCCATTTTCCTCTAGGGTCCTTTTGGGTTGGTAGGATCTTCTTCAATACCAAATCTCCTTCTTGGAATTCTCGTCGGCGGATCCTCTTGTCAAATGCCCTTTTCATTCTCCACCAGTACATTTGAACTTGACAAAGCCCAACCAATCTTTTTTCTTCTATGAGATTCAATTGGTTGAAATGGGTTCGCATCCATTCAACCTCTTCCAATTTAGCCTTCATTAGTAGCCATAACGAGGGAATTTCTACCTCAATGGGTAAGACCGCTTCCATACCATATACTAGCGAATAAGGCGTTGCTCTTGTAGAAGTGTGAACTATTGTTCTATATCCATGGAGAGCAAAAGGAAGCATCTCATGCCAGTCTTTATACGTCACCACCATCTTTTGAACTATTTTCTTGATATTCTTGTTGGCAGCTACCATTGCCCCGTTTGCCTTTGGCCGAGGCGTGGAATTGTGATGATGGATCTTGAACTGTTCGCACAACTCGATCATCATCTTATTATTCAAATTGGTTTCATTGTCGGTGATGATATGGCTAAGTATGCCATATTAGCAGATGATGTTATTCCTTATGAATTTGATAACAACATTTCTAGTTATGCTAGGATAGGAAGTGACCTCTACCCACTTAGTGAAGTAGTCTATGACCACCAAGATAAATAGGTGTCCATTAGACGCTTTCTGCTCAATTGGGCCAATTACATCTATTCCCCACATATCAAAAGGCCAATGTGTCGATAGGACGTTTAGAGGAACTAGAGGTACCTGGATGTTGTCAAGGTAGATTTGACACTTGTGACATCTCTTCACATGTTCGCAACAATCCACTTCCATTTTAGCCCAATAATACCCGAAACTCACGATTTTCTTGCCATAACAGGCCCGCTTACATGGCTTTCGAAGGCTCCTTCATGAATTTCCTTCAGTATTTCCTTAGCCTCGTTAGCATCTACCCAATGGAGTAAGGTCATATATAAGCTTCTTTTGTAGAGCACATCCTCGTTAAGCACAAATTCCATGGCACCAGGTGGGTATTCTCTATTCTTCAAGTAGTGCTTAATATCGTAGTACCATGGTTTCTCGTTGACTTCTTCCTCTATTGCTTGGTAGTAGGCTGGTATGGCTTGATGTCGGACAAAAAGTCACCGTATCACTTTCTCGGCTGACTTCGAACATGGAGGATAGTGTGGCCAATGCATCCGCCATTTGATTTTCTTCTCATGGGGTGTAGTGAAACATTATCTTTTCGAAATGTTCAACCAATTCTTTAATATATGAGTAGTAAGGAATTTGTTTAGCATCCCGCTTTTCCTATTCTCCTCGAAGTTGATGGATGATCACTGTAGAATCGCCGCAAACTTTGAGGTCTTTAATCTGATATTCTAAGGCCATGGCTATTCCCATCATGTAGGCTTCATATTCAGTCATATTATTCGTGCAATTAAAGCCTAACCTCGTGGTAAAGGGGAAACAACGTTCTTTTGGAGATATTAAGACAGCTCCGATACAGTGGCCCAAAGTGTTAGATGCCCCGTCGAAGAACATGGTCCAACCCTTCTCTTGTTCTGGTTCCCCTATCAGCATTAGTATATCTTCATCTAGAAAGTGATGCCTCATGGGTTGGTAATCTACAGAGGGTTATGAGCCAAATGATCTGCCAAATCACTCCCTTTAATTGCTTTTTGAGTGACATGGACAATGTCGTATTCTGATAGTGTCACTTGCCACTTGGCTATCTTCCCTATCAGGGCTGGCTTTTTAAATATGTACTTGATAGGAACTATTTTGGAGATTAACCATGTTGTGTGGGACAACATATATGATCTTAGCCAACAAGTTGCCTAGGTTAGAGCACAATATGTTCGTTCTAGTTGGGAGTACCTCATTTCATAGTTTGTGAATTTCTTGCTGAGGTAATAGATGGCCCATTCTTTCCTTTTTGATTCATCATGTTGTCCTAAGACATAACCCATGGAATCTTCTAGTACGATCAGGTACATTATGAGAGGTCTTCCAAATACTTGTGGCACCAAGATGGGAGGCTCCTTCAAATACCGTTTGATTTCCTTAAACGCCTTTTGATAGTCCTCAATCCATTCTGTTTTCTGATTTTTCCGTAAGAGCTTAAAAAATGGGATTGCAAGTGGCCGTTATTTGAGATATAAACTTGTTATTAATTCAATCTCCCTAACAAGCCTCTAATTTCCTTTTCCATTTGAGGAGGTGGCATTTCTTAGATTGCTTTTACTTTGTTAGGGTCGACCTCTATCCCTTTTTCATTGACTATGACCCCAATAGCTTCCCTGATTTGACACTGAAGGTACATTTAGCCGGGTTGAGACGAAATCCATACTTCCTTAACCTTTCAAATAACTTTCTTAGGTCTTGGATATGTTCCCCGTCCGTCTTGGATTTGGCAATCATATCATCCACATATACTTCAACTTCTTTATGCATCATATCATGGAATAGAGCTACCATAGCTCATTGATACGTTGCTCCGACATTTTTTAACCCAAAGGGCATCACTTCGTAGCAAAATGTCCCCCATTGGAAGATGAAAGTGGTTTTTTCCATGTCTTTAAGGGCCATCCTGATTTGATTATATCTGGAGAATCAATCCATGAAGGAGAAGCAACTATGTTTATCCATGTTATCCACTACTACATCAATGTGAGGCAGGGGAAAGTCATCTTTGGGGCTGGCCCTATTCAAATCTCTATAATCTACACACATTCTGACCTTCCTGTCTTTTTTAAGTGCTGGTACTATGTTAGCCACCCATTGCGGGTATTTGGATACTATAAAAGACCTGGCTTCTAATTATTTCTTCACTTCTTCCTTCATTTTTAAAGATGTCTTTGGACTCATCCTCCTCAATTTTTGCTTTACAAGGGGATAGCTAGGTTCCAGGGGTATCTTGTGTTCTACTATCTCATTGTCTAACCCTAGCATGTCTCGATAGGACCATGCAAATATATCTACATATTCAGTTAGCAATTTAATAAGTTTTATTTTGTCGTCCGAGCATATAGTGGTTCCTACTTTGACTTCTTTCATCTCTCCCTATGAATTAATATTGATGGTCTCAATTTCTTCTTGATAGTGGAGGATAATCTTATCTTCTAATTCTACTAACCTTTTTAGTTTGCTTGGAGGTTCCTGATTGATCTCTTCCTCGTTAGTTTGGTTAACTATATTATTGAAGTAATGTTGTGGAGATGTAATGCCATTACCTCAAATTGTTTATTTGGGGATATGTGATTTATCGAGGTATGTATGATTAGTAAGGTGTATTTATTATTATTTTTTAGAAGTATGGAATTACAACAAAAGGCATGAAGATGTTGTAATGAAACAGAGAATGCAATTTCGTTAACTGGTTCTATTAAGATAACAATTATTGGCTCAGAATAACTGAAGTAGTTTGACTCATAGATTACTTGAAAACATAGGTCACCAGAAGCTCTGGGATGGTCTAGTTATTGGGCTCTTCTTGTGACGAGCAGGGCCTGACAAAGCTTTTGGGGCGACCTTCTTTTGCAGATGCTTCTTCCACTTGATTGGTATATCCCTTACTAATAAAGTTCTCGTAAAGGTTAGTGCTCCCTCTACGATGTTGCCTATGTGATTTCATGTAGGACATTTCCAGCTGGTATCCGAGTCTCTTTCTTCCCGGATTACCTTTTAACTCTATCAGCTTGGGAATGCCATTCAGGTTTTTCCCCAACCCTTGCCCTATTCGAAATCACTTTTTAATCATCATTTTTGCCACTACCGTCATGGGTTTGAGTGCTTTTCCCATTTTAGGATCACTTTTCATATGGGTAGTGTTAGCAATTTCCAAAGATTGGAATGCAGTCTCCAATGCTTCTTTGGCTACCTTATTGTACCTTTTTGGTTGTGGGCAACCCATTAACAAGTCTTCTTTTCCCATGATGATAAACAACTTATCATCTACTATCAATTTCATCTTTTTGTGCAGGGAGGACAGAACAACACCTAAAGAATGAATCTAGGGTCTACCGAGCAAACAAGTATAAGCTGGCCTTATATCCAGGACATGAAATGATATTTGGAATATGAAGGGGCCTATCTAAACCGACATTTCAATTTCCCCATCACCCTCCCTTTTGGATTGATGAGTCACAATTTATACATCTTTTAGACACCTAAGAAGGAGGTTTACAAGACTATCCTGTGCTTAAGAGTGGATTGTTAGCTAAGATTCATTCTATGGGTTCGATTATAGAGGAAATACAAATCTGTGTTAATTTAGATTCCTTAGCTAATAATAGTGTTACTCCTTCTTCTACAGGTTAAGCCGAGTTGACCAGGGTCAACAAAAGGAGTCTCAGCCGAGATGAAGTCATCCTGGCCAGTCCGACTCCATCTCGGCCGGACCAGAGTCGTCTCGGCAACCCATGCCTTGCAGCCCATCAGCCCAGCAGAGAGGCCCAATTGTATTGACCACATCAGCTATCCAGCTTGGAGGCCATCTCAGCGTCAGCTCAAATGCCATGTCACTCCAAGGAAATCTACCATGTCACGTTAGAAGATCTGCATAGGGGTAGAATAGGATCTGCATAGTGTAATTCTGTTAGGATTCGTTAGGATTAGCATATCACAGCTCGTGTATTTATAGGAAGAGCTGTGCACTTTTTCTGGCGTTCGGTCTTTGAATTCCTCAAATTCCATACTCACCGTATCCATTTTCTCGCTCTCTCGCTCTCCGTTTTTCACGGTGGTGCACGATGCTCATTGGCGTTTCTCTCGATTGAGGAAGTGCAGGTCTGAGGCTGGGAAGCGAAGTCCGTCCAGGAGGGCCGTCAGACTACTTGGCGACTCTGGTGGAACTGATCCTCAGCGTTCAGGCTAACGGAGGTGAACCACCACCATCAACCATGGCGTCATTGTGGAAGATGGATTCATCTAAAGTCAGAACCACTGTATTTGTATTTTGTTTACGTTGTCGATTTCACTCTGCATTTCATATCTCCTTTCTCTTCCCTCTTCCTTAATTCATGTTTGAATCGCGATTGCATTTGAATATGAACAATGTTAAGCTAACCCGATCGGAACTGGTTTAACTAATTCAGTAGGTAATCAGTTAACGATAGTTAATCAAGAACCTAAAATCAGCTCTCACCTAATCCCTGCCAGCTGATGAGGTAGCGATTGCATAATTCCTCGGTATGGCAATGGGCGAATGTTTGGCGATTGTCATAAGACTACCAAAGGCTGATATGGACTGAGAACTGGAGTGTGGAACCTGGCTGGACTTGAACTAATGGAACTGAACATGAACAGGTTATATAATAATAACAATAGTAATCGGTAACAATAGTATATGTTTCTGCATTCATAGTCTTAGTTTACTTTCTTTTTTACTTGCACTCCAACCCCCCTCATTTACTGCCTTTAAGTGCGAGACAGAGGTAGTCCACCTCTGTGGCGTCTATCTGCACTCAACCGAGATCAAGCGGGATCGTCTCTGTTGAGAATCGGCTCGACTCGGTCTGCGTTGAGAAAGCAACTCGGCCATTCTTGAGGCAGTCGGTACTTTACATCTCAGATTCTACTCCACTTCACTCTACACCAATTCACAACTGAGCACACTGTGTCCTTGAGAAGAATGACCTAGGGTTAGCTATACTATAGCACGCATCATCAAATTGGCGCCGTTGCCGGGGACACAAGTTCTTTTGTGTCTTTGTGTGCCAAGTTAAGTGAGGTCGAATTCCGAGTCTGTAAAGTGTTTCTGTCAAGTCAGTCTTGAGTCTTTTGAACTTGTCTATATCTATCTGTTTTGTGTATGGATCCTAAATAAAAAGCATGTTGACTATTATTTGTTTCTCTGTGTAAATTCACCGTTAAAAATAGCTATGTAGAATCAGCATTCTGTTTTGTATTCACTACTGCATCTTTCTTTCTGCATTACATTCTTGCATTCAGCTAGTTTTTTTTTTTTTTTGCATTCTTGCTAGTTTAATTGCATTCTTTCTATATGTCATTCCGTAGTTCCAATGGTTAGTTAACTGATAGCTGTAGTTTCTAATTCTGCATTTACTATTTCAAATACTATTTCTAATTCTGAAATTTCTGCATAACATGTACAATGCATGACTAGAAGTAGTACTGACCCATTGCATGTTTTTGACCCAGAAATAGAATTAACTTTACGTAGACTGCGCAAAATTAGGAACATTGCAGTAAATACTAGTATCAATATAGATTCTGTAGCTGACTCTAACCAGTTTTACACTAACAATTTTGTCTCTAGTTCTAACGTCTTTGCAGAATCAGGACGAATGGAGAATAACGATAGGACGCTGAAGGAATTAGCCACTCCAGACGTGGTGTATCAACCTTGGTGCACCCAATACCCACAGCTGGAGCCAGCTCAAACATATGAGTTAAAATCTGATCTTATACACCTGTTGCCTAAGTTTCATGGTCTTGCAGGAGAAGACCCCCACAAGCATTTAAAATAATTCCATGTGGTCTGTTCTACAATGAGGCCGCAAGGGATATCGGAAGACTACATCAAAATGAAGGCATTTCCATTCTCCCTGGATGGAGCAGCGAAGGATTGGCTGTATCTTCAGCCAGTACTTTTCAATACCTGGGGAGACATGAAGCGCACCTTCCTGGAGAAGTTCTTTCCGGCATCCCGCACTACGTCCATTAGAAAGGAAATATGTGGGATAAGGCAACATACAGGAGAAACACTGCACGAGTACTGGGAGAGGTTCAATAAACTCTGTGCCACCTGTCCACATCATCAGATCAGCGAACAGTTGATGATGCGTGCTTTTACAGTCGTTTTAACGTGCTTATCAAATAACTAAAGCTAACTATAGTATAGCTAACCCTAGGTCATTCTTCTCAAGGACACAGTGTGCTTAGTTGTGAATTGATGTAGAGTGAAGTGGTGTAGAATCTGAGATGTAAAGTACCGACTCGTCTCGGCAATAGCCGAGTTGCTCTCAACAGAGACTGAGCCGAGTCGACCTCAACAGAGACGATCCTGCTTGATCTCGGTTGAGTGCAAATAGACGCTACAGAGGTGGACTACCTCTATCTCAGACTTAAAGGCAATAAATGAGGGGGGTTGGAGTGCAAGTAAAGCAGAAAGTAAACTAAGACTATGAGTGCAATAAACATATACTATTGTTACTGATTACTATTGTTATTATTATATAACTGTGTTCATGTTCAGTTCAATTAGTTCAAGTCCAGTTCAGGTTCCACACTCCAATTCTCAGTCCATATCAGCCTTTGGTAGTCTTATGACAATTGCCAAACATTCGTCCATTGCCATACCGAGGAATTATGCAATCGCTACCTCATCAGTTGGCAGGGATTAGGTGCAGAGCTGATTTTAGGTTCTTGATTAACTATCGTTAACTGATTACCTACTGAATTAGTTAAACCAGTTCCGATCGGCTTAGCTTAACATTGTTCATATTCAAATGCAATAGCGATTCAAACATGAATTAAGGAAAAGGGAAGAGAAAGGAGATATGAAATGCAGAGTGAAATCGATTAACAGAAACAGAATACAAATACAATGGTTATGACTTCAGATGAATCCATCTTCCACGACGATCGCCATGGTTGATGGTGGTGGTTCACCTCCGTTAGCCTGAACGCTGAGGATCAGTTCCACCAGAGTGCGTCAGTAGTCTGATCGGTCCCCTCTGACAGACTTCGGCTTCCCAGTCTCAGACCTGCACCTCCTCAATCGAGAGAAACGGCAATGAGCACCGTGCACCACCGTGAAAACGGAGAGAGCGAGAGCGAGAAAAATGGATACGGTGAGTATGGAATTTGAGTGAATTCAAAGACCGAACGCGTAAAAAGTGCACAACTCTTCCTATAAATAAACGAGCTGTGATATGCTAATCCTAACGAATCCTAACAGAATTACACTATGCAGATCCTATTCTACCCCTATGCAGATCTTCTAACGTGACATGGCAGATTTCCTAGGAGTGACATGGCATTTGAGCTGACGCTGAGATGGCCTCCAAGCTGGATAGCTGATGTGGTCAATACAATTGGGCCTCTTTGCTGGGCTGATGGGCTGCAAGGCATGGGTTGCCGAGACAACTCTGGTCCGGCCGAGATGGAGTCGGACTGGCCAGGATGACTTCATCTCGGCTGAGACTCCTTTTGTTGACCCTGGTCAACTCGGCTTGACCTGCAGAAGAAGGAGTGACACTATTATTAGCTAAGGAATCTAAATTAACACAAATTTGTATTTCCTCTGTAATCGAACCCATAGAATGAATCTTAGCTAACAATCCACTCTTAAGCACAGGATAGTCTTGTAAACCTCCTTCTTAGGTGTCTAAAAGATGTATAAATTGTGACTCATCATGGATCCGTCAAATGCTCTAACAAGGGTTGAGCTATCCCTTACTCGAGTCTGATTATATGGTAGTTTCTCTAGGGTTGCTTTGGGCATGACGTTCAAGGAAGAGCCATTGTCTATTAGTACTCGGATTAGCAGATGGTCGAGACATTTGATCGAGATGTTTAAAGCATGATTATGGCAGGACCTTCTACTGGGATCTCCTCGTCTGAGAAAGTGAGGTAATTGTTTACCATGATATTGCCTACTATTTCCCCAAATTGATCAAAAGAAATGTTCTTATCCATATGTGTCTCGTTGAGCACTTTGATCAGTAACTTTCTGTGGCTTTCAGAACTCATTAGCAGAGAGAGTAGAGAGATGTTAGCTGGGGTTTGTTTTAGTTGATTCATCAACTCGTACTCACTCTGGCTAATGAACTTGATGAATTCAGTGTTTTCTTCATCCGAAACTCCCTTCTTCTTTGGTTCCTTTTCTTTGGCCTTTTCTTTATTTCCCGAATCGGTCGATGCTTCTACTTGCTTTTTTGTTACCGGATTTCCTTTCCTCAAAATTTCAGGTGCATAAATCCGTCTGCTTTTGGTTATGCCCCCAATCCCAGCAATGTTTGTTATACTTGAAGTCTTAGCCTTGACCTTGGCAGCATATATCCAAGGTAATGGTATCGGCACCCGAAGTTCCAGGGGTTTTGGCATATTTCTGACTGAGGTGTAATGGACTATTAACAGTCTTGGCATGTTGTTTGACTTTCCTTCTTCTTAGACAACAATAACCTTGTCGTCTTTCCTTTTGACCTGAACTAGTCCTTTATTCATCAAGTCTTATAGTATCCTCCTTACCTCGTTGTCCCGGGGATAATCCTCCTCCAATTGTTTCCATTCTTATCCCGATCGGCATCATTTTCTATTGTATTAACTGTCTGAGGGTGAAATTCATTGGAGTTTGGACCTTTTCTGCTCCATTCATCAGGCAATCTTCCTTGAAAATGGCCCCAATAGTAGGATTACTATGCTTAGGGAGTGGATTATTATTAATATTAGGGTTTTCTTCCTAGAAACAAAGTCACCCTGCATCAACTAGGTCTTGGACTTTGTGTTCCAAACTCCAACACTTCTTCGTAGAATGCCCTACTACCCTAGTGTGATAATCGCATTTGGCGTTAGGGTCGTAATTCTTTGAGTATGGAGGGAAAAGCAATTTTAAGGGAACCGTGCCCACAAGGAATTCTTGCAATAGATGCTGTAGGAGTTCAGAGTATGACACCGGTATAGGTGTAAATACCCTTGGATTTTTCTTTAGAGCATCGTTGAGCTATGAGTTCTGGCCACTAGTTTCTAGTATAGCCAGGGGTGTTGGAGGAGGCTGAAGAGCAGATCCGGCTCGGTATGGGGGCCAATATGATGCTTGGTATTGTGGTGTCTGAAAATGATTGGAAGGAGCCGAGGTATTAGTGGAAGCCTTTGATTGGAAAACTGGCTAGAAATTGAAGGTCTTTTGGGAAGCTCCATTGTTTGTCTTGTTTGTGATGATAGCGTTTGCTTCCTCTTTTTTGACAGCCTTTTTGGCCAAAAAATCCCGGATGCCACCTAACTGATTTTTCCATTCTTTACCCCCATTTCTATGCATTCTCCGATGACCACTAAATCGGAGAAATTAGAAGATACACTACCTATCGTCTTCTCATAGAAAAGCACTTGTAGTGTTTCTATGAACATGGTTACCATTTCGTTATAGGACAATGGGGGCTGCATATGTGCCGCTACTTCCCTCCACCACTAAGCATATTCCTTAAATGTCTTGGATGCCTTCTTCGTCATGTTTTGGAGTTGAGTCTGGTTAAAAGCCAACTCTTCATTGCATCTGTACTACCATAAGAAGGCCTCAACTAAGTCTGCCAATGTCTTAATTTCCCCTTTCTCTAAATTCAAATACCAGCTAAATGTGGTACCCATGAGACTTTCCGAAAAGAAATGGATGAGTAGTTTATCATCCTATGTATACGCCACCATCTTCTGGCAATAGGAAATCAAATGGTTTATGGGACATGAATTTCCTTTGTATTTATCAAAGTCCGAGACCTTGAACTTATGTGGGATGGTCATGTTTGGCACCAAGCATAGATCTGATGCCTTAAAGTTATATTTCCTGATACCCTCGATGGCTTTCAGCCGATCTTCTAAGGACTACAATCTTTCTTGGGCCTCCCCATTCCCTTGTTTTTCACTACAGATCACCACCATTGGGGTTTAGCTTTTAGTTGGATTTCTTGATCCGTTATGATTACGTGCTTGAGAGTTTTCTAAATTTATTTCTAGTGTATGCATTGTGCCAAATTATGGACGATGAGATGCTTCCCCTTGTGGGTTTTCATCAACTTGATATTGGGGTTCTTCCCCAAAATGTGGAGGCATACTATATGGATAGATAGTCGTATTTCGAGTAGGCCTAGGGGCAATGTCATCCCTCATTTTTTCTAACATATTGATAATTCATATTTTAGACACTTACAAGGTCTTAAGATGGGCACAATTGAATATGATTTGTAACTAACGAACTCATATTAGCTAAGATTCATATTACTAGCCTAGAAATAGGAAAAATATAAATTTGTGTTAATTTGAGGATATAAGCTAATAAAATGTTCATCTTAATTGTGCAGATCATAGTAGGAGCCTCGGACCAGTCGAGGCTGACTCCAAACCGAAGTCCGAGCCTGACTCCCAGCCGGCCCTAGCTCTGAACCAAAGGAACCGAATCTACTTTGGCCAATAAGACCAGCTCCAGCAAAAGCTGACACGTAACTAAAGAATCTCTAGGAAGCTAGCAGTAGCTGTAGGTGGTTATTAATTATAAACTTCTAGAAAGATAGTAAGTTATTAGTTAGAAGCTTCTAGAAACTTCTCCAAGAAACTTTTGCTAAAAGCTAGGAACATGTATAAAAAGGGAAGCACACGTCACAGTTAAGGGATTTGATACACACTCTGTTTTACGATTTTGGAATTCCTCTCCTTCATTCTCATTCTATTGTTTTGGTGGTGCATGGTACCTTAATAACGCTTGGTCGATCAAGCGAGCGTAGGTCAAGGTTCAAGCTAAGTTGAGTTAGCAGAGATGACTGACCAAGAGGGATGAATCATTCATCTTCACGGCATATTATGGAAGGTACTGCCTCTCATGTTCCTTGGTCTTCTTCGACTGAACCACTATAGTCTCATCCATAGCGATCGTCATGGTGAACTGAGTTAGTTTGTGTTCTCATCCATTTCATGTATCAACCCCTATATCAATAACTTGTTTCATCAATAATAGTGATGTTTCCATATTTTCTCTGTGTGCAACTCCTGTCATATTGAATTGCTTTGTACTCCATGCTTGCAAGAGGAACAGTAGTAGATAACATTAGGTTAGGCCAATTGCAATCGATCTAACAACAAGTTAGGTAATCGTTAAGAGAACCTTATATCAACCAAGAGCGTAATCCCTACTTCTTCAAGGCAGCGATTATGTAAGCCCTCACTAAGAAATGAATGAATTTTTGGCAATTGTCGTAAGACTTAGGTTGGTTTGGAATTGTATACAATTCATTAGGAATCAAAATTGATTGTTGATGAACTTGTGAATTAATATAGTAATTGTTCATAGTTTAGATTGTCATCATTTCCATAGAATAGTTTACTTTCTGTCTTGAAATTACACACACAACTTCCTTGTTTATGAGTCTATATATACGTGTCCGAGTTTGAGTTTGGCCGAGATTATTTGCGTTCATCTGTGTCTAAGTTTGCACTTAGCCGAGACAGTATCAAATATAGCTCAGCCGAGTCTATATCAGATTCGTCTATGCCGAGAGCGAGTCGACATTCCACACACTTAGCATTTTCTATATGACTTTCGAATTCCACATTAGTTACAACTTAATACATCGCTTCCTTGAGAAGAAAGACCTAGGGTTAGCTATGCTATAGTTAGCTTTAGCTTTTATTTGATAAAACCCACCACGACAAAAAGCATTATCAAATTGGCACCGTTGCCAGGGACGTAAATTTTGTTGTGCACTAGGTCTATGATATATCGAGTCTATTTTTGTTTTATCTATTGATTGTTGAATTTGTTTTCTTTTATCATGTTTGTGTTGGAATCTGTATTTTCTTCCTTTTGTTAAGTTCGTATTTGTTTCTTTTTGAATTCCTTTCGGCATGCCGAGTCTATATTTGCATGTGTTTGCATGTGTTTAAGAATTTGCATTTGTCGCGTGTGGAAAAAAAAGAAAGAAGAAAGAGTATAGTACTTTTGATTTTTCTGCATAGCACTATTATTGCATTGCATTTCATTTTCTACATCATTTTTCTTTTTCTCTGCATCTTAGATATTGCATAGCTTGTTTTTCTTTTTGTAAGATGATACATGACTAGGAGTAGTTCTAACATATTATATGATTTAGACCCTGACATAGAATTAACTTTACAAAGAGTAAGAAAGGTTAGAAGAACTATAGTAAGTACTAATAGTAGTCCTAATTCTAGCTCTAACTCTGATAACAATGTTTCTACCACTGACAACATTGATTCTTCTTCATATAGTAGTTCTAACAGTAACACTTACTCTATCTTGGATTTGACTAATTCTAATAAATCGGAGCTAATGAAGAACCAGGATTCCACATTAAAGGAATTGGCCACGCCTGATGTAGTGTACCAACCATGGTGCATCGAGTATCCATAGCTGGAGTCGACTTAGTCATATGAATTAAAATCTGGTTTAATACACTTGTTGCCTAAATTTCATGGTCTTGCAAGTGAGGATCCACATAAGAACCTGAAGAAGTTCCACGTAGTTTGTTCCATGATGAAGTCGCAAGGGATACCAGAAGACTACATCAAGATGAAGGCGTTCCCATTTTCTCTTGACAGAGCAGCGAAGGATTGGTTGTACCTACAACCAGCTCTTTTCAACACTTGGGGAGATATGAAATGCACCTTCTTGGAGAAGTTCTTCCCAGCGTCCATGGATAAGATGTTGGTAGGAACGAGACATCTGATTTCGAACATGGCGAGTAATATGCAGCAATTCGCAACCAGAGGAGCTGTCACGAATAGAGTAATGAACGAAGTCAATGCAATTGATCATCTAAGATTGGAAAATCAACTAACCGAGTTGAAGTCATTAGTGAGGCAACTTGCAGTCAGCCAGCATCAATAAATCCCACCAGTCAAAATTTGTGGAATATGCACTTCTATGGAGCACCTAACCGACATGTTCCCCACACTACATGAAACATAGGTGAAAACCAATACGGCCGACAGTCGAGACCAAGTCGGTCCCTATCTGTCCGAAATGGAGTCCGAGTTGGTATCGATTCAACTCAGACTGCCTTTATTTAAAACAAAGGGAAATGGAAATGAAAATGGACAAGAACATGAAGGAAGGAAAGGAAACAAAACTAAAACTAACCAAACACAAGACATGATAACGAAAAAAATAACAAACAAAAACAAAAACATGAATCAAACATGAAAGGGCTAGTATGGGCTCCATCCTCCCCCCCACACTTGAATTTTGCATTGTCCTCAATGCAAGCCAACACGAATAACGAGGGGTTATGAGGCCTGGCTCAAGAGGCACCATGGAAGTATTCAGCTTCAAGGATAGTGAATGTAGTGATGTGGCTTTAGCTGATCTTGGCGTCAGTTAGCCGACTTGGTCTGGCTTCGGCAATTGATAGGCTGAGTTGGTCTCAGCTTATTGCCAACTCAAAATGTCTGAATTGGACTCGGCCTTAGTGTTCTTTCTAGAGTCGCCTTCGGCCTATGGTTTTATTTATTATTATTATTAGTTTTTTCTTTCCAGAAATCAGAACGACAAATTTCTTCCTCAGGGTGGAAAGAATGTGCAAAATCTGATATCTAGCATTTTCGCTCCGCTCTTGTTGGTAATAGCTTAGGGAAGCTTTCTCCTCAACCATCCTGCTAGGTTCAATATTATGTCTTTTGGTGATTCTTGGAACGGAAAGCTTAATAGTGGATGTTTGACTGAGTAGCCACATGAGCTTCTTGGTTTCTTCAAAACTAGTTCTTTCTATTGCTCAATCTGGATCTGGTTGATCATGAATACCAAACTTGTATTGTGGACATCTTTGGTGCATTTTGGACTAAACAATCGAAATTGGATTTGGCTTGTCGAGATGGAGTTGGACTTGGCATGTGACTCTTTGCGCGAGTCGATTTTGTCTCATCCCGGCTTTAGTTGGGCGGTGCGGCCTAGATTTGGCAGTTGGTTTGCCGAGTCGATCTCGATAGTTGGGAGCCGGCTTGTTCTCGATCGACTTATCAACCATAGAATCAGCATCCTCGGCCCTATTAGTAAAATTAGTGTCAGCATATCTAGGATCAACACACTTGGGCTCAGCAATGTCGACATCAGCACCTATAGGATCATCAATCTCGACCCCAATATCTTGATTTGAAATCTATACAAGGGACTCGACACCCGATGTCATGCCAATAAGATTAATGACATCATATGCAGAATTTGCAATCTCAACCACAACAGTTGGATTAGAAATAGTTGGCACACAATCATCAATCTCAACCATCGCAATAGAGTTAGCAACAACAAATGTGGAGTCAGCAAGGCTCAGCATAGTGATCGAATTCTCTGAATCCGGATTTCCAAAAAATCTATATTGCATTTGGACGGATTGTGGTAGCTTCTTGTCGTTCCACCTGGTTGTGTCACTTATATCTTCTTCCTACGGATTAGGGATGGTATGAGATGGTCTACATCCAAATCTCTCAAAATGCAGCTGGTTCATGGTGGCAGTTAATTTGGTGATTTGTTTTTGCAAATCCTATAGCTCCTACAATGTGGTGTACATATCTTCTTGGAATTCCATATTGCTTATGGGCATGTGGTTGGTCAAGTTTCTCAAGGAACTCTCCTTTTGTAGGAGCTGCATGTTGTTCATGGCTTTTGGTTGCATTCTAAATAGAAGTGGTGGTTCTTGCAGAATGGGACAATCATGGGTTTGATGTCCTACAGAGCTATACATGCCACATCCATCTATGTTGCTTCCCCATCCATACATGCCTACACAACAGTTATCCCATTCATTCCTTCAAATGTTAGGGCTCCCCTATTATCAAAATGGTGAATGTTACCTGAAAAATCATGTAACTTAGGCAACACAGTTATTAGCTCAGATGGATAATGCTCATATGACTGGGCTCGCTCCCATTCGGGATATCGGAGACACCATGGTTGATAAGTTATGGCATCAACGAAAAATTTTATTCCTTTCTTTATTGGAGCTAGGAGCAAAATCAGCAAGATTAGAAGAGTCAGGAAAATACTGATATCAGAATGCGCAGGTGTTATTAATAGGATTAAAAATCAAAAAGAAGAAAAAAAGATAACAGAATCAGAAAAATAGAAAGATAAGTGAATTAAAATAGCAAAGTATCAAAAGATGAATAAAATCAAAAACAGAAGAATAGAAAAATCAAAATCAAAAATAGAATGTTACTAAAAAATTGGTGCATGAAAAGAAATAAAAAAATCAAATAGAGAAATTGCAGTATCAAATATGTAGAAAAATCAAAATCAGTTATGTAGAGGAAGTTAGAGTCAGTTATGCAAATTAGGAAATAGAAAACAAGTAGCCATTAGAAAACAAAATCAATCATGTAGAAAAATTAGAGTTAGTGCTATGGCTAAAGGAACAGAAAGTTAGTAATTATCAAAATGCATGTCAAAATACAGTAAGGAAAATGATTATTGTGCTACAGCTATTTTTTTTCTGGTAGTGAAATTCATGCAAAAACTAACACATACTCAGCATGCTATTTTATTATGGGATCCAAATCAAAATAGACAGACCTTAAAAATTACTCTATGACTCGACTGACACAACAAACTACAGACTCGAGATTCTATTATTACTAAAGTTTGGCACACAAAGACACAAAAGAACTTGTGTCCTCAACAACAACACCAATTTGATAAGAGCGTTTTTAGTCATATTTTTTTTATCAAATAAACTAAAGCTAACTATAGCATAGTAGACCCTAGGTCGAATTCTCTCAAGGACACAGTTTGCTCAATTGTGATTTTATGTGAAAACCGAAGTAAAACTAATACTCTCTAGTGTGGAGTGTCGACTCGTTCTTGGTAGAGGCTGATCTGATATGGACTGGGCAAAGCCTTATCCGACACGGTGTCAGCTATGTACAACGAATGCTACAGAGTCGGATTGACTTTGTCTCAAACTGAAAAGCAGGAAATAGGGGGATTTGGAGTACGAGTAAGGTAAAATGCAATTAAGCTAAAATGCGAATGCAGCTAAGCTAACTACTCTACTACTACTACTACTACTGTGTTCATGTTTTAGTCCAATAATCAAGTCCTTCTAGTTCATTCACTCGGTCCACAGTCCTCATCAACCTTTAATATTCTTATGACGATCCCCAAACATTCGTCCATTGCCATTCCGAGGATTTACACAATCGCCACCTCATGAGTTGGTAGGGATAAAGTCCAGAGTTGATTTTAGGTTCTCAATTAGGTTCTCTAGTTTATTACCTACTTTATTAGTTAAACCAGTTCCGATCGGCTTAGCTTAACATTGTTCTCATTGATTCATGCAATCACGATGCCACAAGAGAATTAGATTTAGGAATGCAATAGAGATCAGAAATTAGAAAATACTTATATTATTGGAAACAAATACAAACACAAGGCCTAGATTCGGTGATTCCATCTTCCACGACGATCGCCATGGTCGACGGTGATGGTTCACCTCCACTAGCTAGGATGCTGACGATCAGGTCCACCATAGTGCGTTGGCAATACAATCGGTCCCCTTTAGTAACCTTCGGCCTCTCAATTCATAACCTGCACTTCCTCAATCGAGAGAAGCACCAATGATAGCACCATGCACCACCGTAAGCGTAGAAGATGAGAGCGAGAGAATGGAAACAATAAGAGTGGAAAAATATGAATTCCAAGGGCAACAAAAAAGTGCATAACTCCTTCTATATATACACGAGCTGTGACCTGCTACTTCTAACGATTCCTAATAGAATTACAACTAAATTGCCTATTCAACCTTTGTGTAACTTGCGCTGCAAGCTTCTCCAGGAGTGACATGGCAGTTGAGCTGGAGTTGAGGGGGATACACCTTTAGGCCACTTTGATGAGTCACAAGTTATACATCTTTTATGGACCTAAGAAGGATGTCACAAGACTATCTTGTGCTTAAGAATGATGTGTTAGCTGAGATTTATATTAGGGACCTAAAAATAGAGAAAATACAAATATGTACTAATTCGAGGATCTTTTTTCTTGCAAGATCAGTTGAGATTTTCTCGGGTATCATAAGAAGACTTGGCCAAGATGAAGTCATCTCGGCCAAGACCGACTCCATTTTGGCCAAACCAGATCAGGCCAGTCTTCACGGCCCAGCACCCTAAGTAGGTGCAGTCTAATAAGGAGCAGCCCAAAGACGCTATCCATGTTAGCTATCCAGCTCAAGACCATTTCAGCGCCAACCTAACTGCCACGTCACTTATAGAGTAGCTTACAACGTAAGATACGCAAGGATAGGATTGGCAATTCATGTTGTAATTCTGTTAGGAATCGCTAGGAGTAGCAAGTCACAGCTCGTGTATATATAGGAGAAGTTGTGCACTTTTTTGGTGTCTTTGAATTCACTCTCAAAAATACTCCCATTATATCCATTTCTTCGCTCTCGTTCTCTCCGTTTATGGTGGTGCACAGTGCTACGTTGGTGTTTCTCTCGATCGAGGAAATGCAGGTCTGAGAATGGGAAGCCAAAGTTTGTCAAAGGGGACTGATTGCGGTTTCCAACACACTCTGGTGAATCTGATCCTCGGCGCTCAATCTATTGGAAGTGAACCATCACCATCAACCATGGCGATCATCGTGGAAGATGGATCCACTTGAATTCAGACCACTGTGTTTGTACTCTATTTTTTGTTAATCAATTTCATTCTGCATTTCTTATTTCCATTCCCATCCTTTCCTTTAATTCATGATTTAATCCACGATTGCAATTGAATTGTGAACAATGTTAAGCTAAGCCGATCGAAACTGGTTTAACTAATTCAATAGATAATCATTTGATGATTGTTAATCGAGAACCTAAAATCAGCTCTAAACTTAATCCTTGCCAACTGATGAGGTAGCGATTGTGTAATTCCTCGGTGTGGCAATGGACGAACCTTTGGCGATTGCCATAAGACTTCCCAAGGTTGATATGGACTGAGAACTGGAGTGCGGAATTTGGACTGGACTTGGACTAATAGGACTGAACATGAACACAGTTATGTCGTAATAATAATAATAGTGAAACTAGTAGCATTAGTGTATATTTACTGCATTCATAGTTTAGTTTATTTCCTGCCTTACCTGCATTCCAATCCCTACTGTTTACTACTTTTCAGTTCGACACAGAGATAGTCCATCTCTATAGTGTCTGTCTGCACTCAGCCGAAACCAAGTCGAATAGGTCTCTACAAAGATCATACCAGCTTAGTCTCTACCGAGAGCGACTCCACCAAAGGGCCGAGACAGGTTAGCATTCTACACCTAAGATTCTACGTCATTTCACTTTACACTGAGTCATAATTGAACACACTATGTCCTTGAGAAAAATCGACCTAGGCTTGACTATACTATAGTTAGCTTTAGTTATTTGATGCCCATTAAGACAACTAAAATAGAGCACATCACATTCCTCATTGGGTTGTTGGGCGATAAGCCTGGCTTTGGCCGAGATGGATTCGTCTAGTCGGGACGACTTCATCGTAGTTGAGTCTTCTTATGATGGGCCGAGATCGCCTTGGTTGGACCTCTTATGATGGGCTGAGATCATCTCGATTGAACTTGCAAGAAAAGAAGAACAAGTCTTTTATTACCTAAGATCCTCGAATTAGCAAAGAAGACTGGAGTTGACTTCTAAAGGCCGTTCTCTAATGCGCATAGAACTGCATACTGAACTTTCCGTTAAGGATGTCTCCCTACTGGATTGTCTTCGTAAAGCTTTCCATCTCCAAGTGGAGCAGGAACACAAAGCTTACTAGGCTGTCAAACAATGCAACCTGGCCTATGACCAAGCTGGACAGTAGAGGAAGTTCCAATTGTAAGAACTAGATGAACTCCACTTGGAAGCCTATGAGAATTCTAGGATCTACAAGTAGAATGTTAATGAATTCCATTATCAGCAGATCTTGAGAAAAGAATTTCGAGTAAATTTAGAAAGTACTCCTGTTCAATTCACGCCTCAAGCTCATTGCAGGTAAGCTTCGTTCTGTATGGGATGGACCTTTGTTATCACTAATATTTTTCCTTATGGTGTAGTTGAATTAAAGGATGAACATACCAAAAGCACCTTCCAAGTCAATGGACATCATATCAAATTATTCCATGAAGGCCCAACACCAACTGCAAGTTTACTTAGAGACCATTTCATTGATGGAACCAACCCTACCAGATGGCACACACTGAGCCAACTTCACTAATCCCTCTTTAGTCATAACAGGCATTAAGGGCAATGTAGAATTTCTCCCAACAGAATTCTGATATCGGATTGCTGAGAAAATTTTTTGGAAAAGGAATTTGAATTGATTTCTAGAAGTTTGGATAGTACAATAGGAAGCAATTCAGAAACTTTGGAAGTAGATTTTTCAATCTTGATATGGAATGAAATTTTTATGTCTCTAGGTAGTGAATGATTGAAAATTGAAAAAAAGGAACCCGTTGTGATAGAGCAATTGACTGTGTCAGAATTTTGAGCCTATGTACATATATGATGGCTTTAAATCTTGCCATTCTCTCTTTTCTTGTGTGATTTTTGCATCCATGTTAGCTGTGCATTCTAGATTTTGCCTTGACTCTCTCGATATATCTGGTTTCACATGTAGGAATGACATGATCTAGGCCATGATTCTTATGAACCCCCAAACCAAATGGGCCTACTTGGAAAGTTTTGTCCCTAGTCCACCTTCTTTAAGCCTGCATGTCCATTCTTTGCTGACAGCTCATTACAAGCCAAAGCCGAAAATACTATGATTAACCCTTAACCTTAAGGAGTAGAGGAGCTTTGGAATTTTTTAGGAGTAAGTCATAATCAAGTCTAGGGAAGCACGAGGGATAGTGACGCGAAGGGGTTAAAAGAGGAAAAAGAAAAGAAAAGAAGTGCCACGGAACAAAAGAAAAAAATGAAATGAAAAAAGTAGCTAAAAAAGTCTAAAAACTGTAAAAACTCAAAAACGAGTCAGAGCACAACAATAAAAAGAAGGAAAGAAAAAGATGAGAAAGGAAAGAACATAAGTGAGCAAGGAAGGTTTTTAGAATAAAGAAAAATATCACAGTATCCCGAGTTGTCCTTCATACTAATGAAGCTTACTCGCCATTGCTCCTCTCTTCCTTTGCTTACTAAACTCAGTTTCCTTCTTATATCCTACTAATGAGTTGTATTTTAAACACCTCACAAAGGCTTAAGATGGGTGTTGTTAAGAATGTTTAATGATTAAAAGTCTTGTCTTAATTGAGATTTGAATTATGGGCCTAAAAATAAGAAATACAAATCTGTGCTAAAATGAGGTTTCTTAACTAACAAAAGGTTAAGACTTGTTTTGCAGACCAATAGGACCATCTCGGCCCAAGCCGGGAACATCCCGCCAGTCCAGCACTCCCGATCAAGCCGACATCAGTGACGGAAATCTCGCCTAAAATCACTCTAGCAAGAATGCAGATATGATTTGTCAAGATTAAGGAATCTGCAACGAAGATATGATTTGTCAAGATTAAGCAATTTGTAATGCAGATATAATTGCTAAGATTAAGGAATCTGTAATGCAGATATGATTTGCTAAGATCAAGGAATCTGTAATTCCAGGTAACTAGGAATGCAGATATGATTATGCTAGAAATTAGGAAACTAGGAAACTCCTAAGATTGAGGAGATTGTAATCTATAATTTGAATTAGAATCTTTAGGATTTGAATTTCTGTTATTAAGATTAGGTTTAGATTTATCCAGCTTGTGTATAAATAAGCACACTAGACCACAACTTCAAGTGTTGAATTTTTAGCAGAATCTAGAGCTAGCGTCATCAACAATCGCAGACACTCCAAGCTAGTATAGTGGTACACGAAGCTTTAATACGGTGTCTCTCTCGGTCGAGGAGGTACAGGACCAGGATTTGGGAAGTTGGAAGCCTTTAGAGGTGATTGCTCGGCATAAGCCCACACACTCTTGTTGGACGGAAACTCAATGTTTACCATTGGTGCATCAACGTCGTTCTTCCATTGGCGGTCGTCGTGGAAGACGGACTATCTGGAGACTCTGATTTCTCACCTTTGTATTTCGTTTGGTATATCAATAAATACAATTGGTTTGCAATTCTGAATTTTCTTATAATTCCTATGCTTTAATTCTACTCTTAACTTTATCGAGAGACACTGTTAGGGGTAGATCACGTTAGATTAGGACCGGTTGGAACTAGTTTAACAATCTGATTAGGTAGAGAACCTAAAATCAACCAAGTGCATACTCTTTGCCAACTGATGAGGTAGCGGTTGTGTAAATCCTCAATATGGAAGTGGACAAATGTTCGGTGGTCATCGTAAGAATCTAAAGGTTGATTCGAATATAATTCTAAGTAGAAATAGTAAGCTGTCGTGTTTTGATTCCTGAATTGATACAGTAGTTAGTATAGAGTAGTTTAACATAGTTTAGTTTACTTTCAGCACTTAGTTTATTTTCTACACTTAAACACAACCCCCCTTATTTACTGCTTTCTATAGGTCGAGACTGAGTCGGTCGACTCTCATTGCGTTTGTCTGCCAAGTTTCGACCGACAGTTTCACATTTCACAACAATTAGCGTTTTACTGAAACTCTATTACTACACTTAGCACAATCTGAACATACTGTGTCCTTGAGAGAATCAACCTTGGTTAGCTATACTATATTTAGCTTTAGTTTTATTTGATGCGCGTAAGATGACTAAAAAACATTTATCACCTACCATCGAATTTTGGCCTCATTACAAACCAAAAGAAATCCTGGTGATCATAACTGAATGTGTTTTGCAGGTATAGAAGGAGAGGTTAGTCAAAGTATGGTAATACTAACGCATGTGGTGTGGAGTGTAAATACAAACCCAAACACTTGAGAGATTGAGAGAGAATATTTGCGTAATCGAGAGCTCTATCACTTTTTGGTCACTCTTTGATGTTTTAAGTCATACTTTTCCTTAAATACAGAAGAATTCATTTTCAAGATTGCTTGAATGTTTGAGTCTTGGAGTAAAGGAATGATGATCTTTTTCTAAATTGAAGGAAATCAATTAAAAATTCTTTCTCTGTTTTGAAAAATCTCACTTGCGTGTGAAATCTTATTTTTCCGGGGAGTGCAAAGTGTAAGTGTGGGGGTATGATGATTTATCTTATACACCTTACAAGACCCTAAGAGATAGTGTTTTGGGGATCATTTGATGCTTAAGAATTGAGTATTAGCTAAGATTTATGTTATGGACCTAGAAATAGGAAAGTATAAATCTGTGCTAACTGAGGATTTTAGCTAATAAAAGAATTTATTCATTTCTACAGGTCAAATTGATCTCAGCTCATCAAGAGTCCTGGCTAGGCGATTGGTCTCAACCAAGGAGAGTCCTTCTCAGCCAGCTCCTTCTATAGAGCCCAACTCAGCGGTCTAGCAACCCATAAGGAGCAGCCCAGTTAAGGTCATCACGTCAACAATCAGCATAGAATCCATCTCAGCTGCGATGTCACTCTTTGGAGAATCTGCCATGTCACTCTAAAAGAAATCTTCAAGAAGGGTAGAATAGGCAATTCAGTTGTAATTCTGTTAGGATTCGTTAGTAGCACGTTTAGCAAGTTCAACTCATTGTATAGTAGGAGCACACTTGCGTGGGTGGAAGTTAATTCATATTTCCATTTTCATTGTTTTCATTCTCTTGCTCTTGCCTTTTTACACTCGGTGGTGCACGATGCTCTAAATGGTGCTTCTCGATTGAAGTACAGGTCAGAAATTAAGCCGAAGATCATCAGAGGGAACTGCTTGGATTACCAACGTACTCTGGGTGGATCTGATCCTCGTGTTCTAGCTAACGAGGGGTGAACCATTGCCGTTTGACCATGGCGATCATCGTGGAAGCACGGATCATAAATTCACACCATGTGTTTGTATTTAGTTCTTAATAATATAAGTGTTTTCTGATTTTGATCTCTGTTTGCATTCTCACACTTTAATTCCACTATCTCGTTGCAATTGCTGGAGTGGCGTGAACAATATTGAACTAAGCCAATTGGGCTGGTTTTAACTAATTCAATAGGTAAACAATTAGAGAACCTAATTGAGAACCTAAAATCAACTCTAGCTTAATCTCTAACAATTGATAAGGTAGCAATTGTGTATATCCTCAGTATGGCAATGGGCGAATGTTTGGCGATTGTCATAAGAAACCCAAGGTTGATCTGAACTATGAACTGGAGTGAATGAGAACTTAACTTGATTATTGAGACTGAACATGAACACAGAGGTAGCAGTAGAGTAGCTTAGTTTAATTGCATTTATGTTCTTAGTTTATTTTCAGTCTTTTGTTACTTGCACTTCAAAACTCCTATTTCCTGCATTTCAGCAGATGAGTCAATCCAACTCGTAGCGTCTCGGTTTGCCTTAGGGCGAGACCATGTGGGATAGATATAAGTCCATATCGGACCAATAATGTGCCTAAGCTGAGTCGGCACCTTACACTCGAGAGTTCCAGTTTGCTAGTTTCATAAAATCACAATCAACACTGTTTCCCGGAGAGAATTGACTAGGGGTTGATTATACATAGTTAGCTTTAGTTTATTTGATACACATTGAAACGACTAAAAAACAAAGTTTATCAAATTGACGCCGCTGTCGGGGACACAAAGTTCTTTTATTGTCTTCAGTGTAACTAAACCCAAACCGAATCTTTAGGATCTGTAGATTGCCATGTCAATCGAGTCATAAACTTTAAAAGTCTGTCTATTTTGATTTGGATCCAGATAATATAGCATGCTAAGCTGTATTAATTTTTGTGTTTTACTTTTCTTTTTTTTTTTTTTTGCAATTGATATCATTCTGATAAATAGGTTTGCTTTTTTGTTTTTGCATCATTAACCATAACTTTCTGCATAAATTTTTATAATGCATGACTAAATAGTTTTGACCCTTTGTATGAATTAGATCCTGAGATAGAATTAACTTTGCGTAGGTTAAGAAAAAGCTAGGAATTTAGTAGTGAGTAATAGTAGAAATTCTGATTCTGTTCTAGTTCTGAAAATAACAATTTTGCTACTAACAGTTCTGATTCTGTTGAGTACAGTAGCTTTTCTTAACACATTTTTTGCAAAGCGGGACAGATGGACAATAATGATAGAACATTGAAGCCGAGCATACACCAGACGGGTATATCGACCTTGGTGCATCCAGTATCCGCAACTAGAACCTGCTCAATCATATGAACTGAAATCTGGTCTTATACACTTGTTGCCCTAATTTCATGGTCTTGTAGGAGAGACCCCACAAAACATTGAAAAATTCCATGTGATCTGTTCCACAATGAAGTCATAAGGGATACCAGAAGACTACATCAAAATGGTACAGCATTCCCACATTCTCCTTGGATGGAGCAGCGAAGGACTGGCTGTATCTTAGCTGTTCTCAAACTTTAGGGAGATATGAAATGCATATTCTTGGCAAAGTTCTTTCTGGCATCCATAACTCGACCATCAAGAAGGAAATTTGTGGGATAAGGCAACAATCAGGAGAAACTCTTAATACGAGTCTGGGAAAAGATTCAACAAATTATGTACCACACATCCCATCGTCGGATCAGTGAACAATTGCTGATCTAGTATTTCTATGAAGGTCGTCAATGATGGACAGAAGCATGATTGATGCTGCCAGTGGAGGAGCATTGATGGATAAAACACTAGCAGCAACATAACATCTGATCTCTAATATGGCGAGTAATACACAGCAATTTAGGATAAAGAGGACCTAGCCAATCCTAGATGGTGAATAAAATTGTTGCTGCTCTAACCTAAGGCTGGATAGCCAACTATCGAATTGACTCCTCTCGGTGAGGCAACTTGCTGTTGGGCAACACCAATCAAACATAGTAGCCAAAGTCTATGGCATATGTACTTCTATGGAGCACCCCGTTGACTTATGCCCCACATTTACAAGAATTTAGTCGGACCAATCGGAGAATATTAGAATAGGTGGATACCAGTATAGGAAGCAATCATATTAGAACTGACCATGATAATCAACAGTATGGAAGACAACCATTTCAGTCAGGACCGAATCAAGGGCCTTATACGCTCAAGATTGAACTTGCTTAAATGTGCCTCAAGGACCAACAGGTTAGCAATAGTTGAGTCCACAGTAGCTACCTTTCCAATAGCAGCAACAGCAGGTGGAGGAAATACCTCAGGCAATTCTCCCATCTCTGGAGGCCTGATGAAAACAACTTGCAGCCAGCAATTTGGAGTTTAACCCAATCTAAGCTCCAACAATATGCAGTTCTAGCAAAATATAGGCATACACCATCCAAGACCTCAAAGTGCAGATAGGACAGTTAGATAACATTATGAGTCATTTTACATTCAAACAGATCCATGTACTTACCTCATGAAAATTTTGAATCTAGAGGCATAAATACAGTTATGTTGAGAAGTGGAAAGAATTATCTCAGCCACACACTTAAGCTGTCAAGATCAGCGAAGCCGACTCTGAACCAGATGCCAACTCACAAGTGCAGCAACAAGAAAAAATTTCCCATTGCATTTCCAACTTCGGACCATCTCGATAGGAAATCAGATAGGAAGAACTGCTGAAGATGTTCCATAGGTGAAATCAACATTCCACTCAGGGCTACATTAAGCATATTCTAAGTATGCAAAATTCATTTTAGGACTTGTGCGCATAAGAGGAAGAAGATGAAGGGAGTGTAGAAGTTGGGCATAATATCGGTGTTAACCAGGAATGAAGACTTCCTTGTAGGAAGCCTGATAAGCTGCGAAGAAATGCCCAGATAGGAATCTTCGCTGTCAATGTACCATTAGCGACATACTTTACCCAATGCCATGTTGGACTTGGGAGCTTCAATTAATGTCATGCCAACTTCAATCTAAATCCTTGGAATTTTTGATCTAAAACTTACTAGGATGACAATACAGCTAGAAAATAGAAGTTGTTCAACCATAGGCGTTTTTGGAAGATATCCTTATCCAAGTTAATGAGTTGATTTTCCCCAGCCCAATTTCTACATGCTTGATATGGAGGGCGAGACATCGGAAGGATCCACCTTGATCTTGGGGTGACCATTCCTTATGACGCTAGAACAAAGATTGATGTGCATGCTTTGGGATTTTCTACATGGAATTTGGCGACATCTTGGTGCAGTTGATATTTTTGAAGCTATGAAGCACCCCTTAGGGGGCCATTCACTCTTTGGCATAAATTTGATTGATGAACTAGTTGAGGAGTGTCTTCAGCAGATAGCAACAATGAAGAGTGCAAATTTTACTGAAAGTACTTATTCAATTGGTTTGCCTAGGGTCAACAACAGCGAAGTTGACTATGCTAAAAAGTACATGATCTTCAGGCTTGAGGGATGATAATGTTGATCTTGCTGACTTGAGTCAGGAAGCCAGACTGATCAAACTATTGGGCCGATGCATAACCATGAGCCAGAGTGCTCAAGCAATGCTAGAAGTTCAAGTTGTAGAGGATCAAATCTATTCACACAGGTGGCAATCATGTTCACTACCAATGCAATTAGGCCAAGAGGCTGAGACGAAGAAGGACGAAGTCATCTTGGCCAGAAGACAATGGTCAGCCGACCCACATGTACAAGTGCATGCCCGAGACCATCTCAGCCAAAGAAGACTAGAAACAAGCTAAGCCGTGCAGTCTCGGACAATCAAAGGCGAGAACCACATTTCCATCCGGATCGACTTGAGCAAACCAAAAGTGAGTTCTCCCATGCGACAAGAATCGATTCTATCAAAAGTGCTGCCACTAACAGCCAAGGCGAGGATCATGTCGACGCTGGTCAGGCTCGATTCAAGTCGGCTAGTCAGATTCAAAAGTATTTAATCATAATTCTTCATCTTCGCCACCACCCCATGGAATTGAAGCCATTTCCAAGCCACTTGAAATATGCCTATTCGGATACTAAGCAGTAACTCCCAATCATTGCCAACAATCTCCACAAGGAGCAGGAGGATAAACTGCTGCAAGTCTTGAGCAACATAAGAAGGAAATTGGGTGGGAATTATCTGACCTTCCTAGAATAAACCCCTCCACACCATCGCATAGAATTTTTAAAGGAGGGAGGAAGCCAAGCCTATAAAGGCAATAGCAAAAAAGAATAATCGGCCATCTAGATGTGGTTTAGAAAAGCGACAAAACTGCTTGTTGCAAGGATCATCTACCCGTCTCAGATAGTTAATGGGTGAGCCTAGTACAGGTAGTACCTAAAAAGTATGGGATGACTGTCATTTAGAAACTATACGGCAATTGGTACCTATGCGGAGTTCAGAATAGCTGGTGAGTCTGCATCAACTATAAGAAGATTAAATCAGGCAACTCTTGAGGATCACTTTTCTTTTGCCTTCACAAATCAAGTCAGGGAGAATTAGTAGGGGAAGCCCGTTGTTGTTTATGGGTGGCTTCTCTGGATACATACAAATCCATTACACCTGAAAATCAACAGACCGCTTTCACCTGCCCATTTGGTACCTTTAAAAGGACACTTGCATGTCATTTGGCACGTACAGCATTAAGTACATTTTAACGTTGCATGACAAGTATACCAGGGGGGGGGGGGGGGGGGGCATGGGCGTTCATGGATGACTTCATGGTATATGCTAATTCATTTGGCGCATGTCTAGAAAAACTTATCAAGGTGTTAACGAGATGCATTGACCTGAAACTTGGTTTCTTAACTTTTGGAAAATGTCATTTCATGGTGACTGGGGAATTGTGTTGGGACACCTGGTGTCAAT
Source organism: Mucuna pruriens (assembly GCA_025330945.1). NCBI lineage: Eukaryota > Viridiplantae > Streptophyta > Magnoliopsida > Fabales > Fabaceae > Mucuna > Mucuna pruriens. Next base: position 64,441 of record JAENHJ010000321.1, read on the forward strand.
AAAGGCATTAAGGTTTGACAAATCAAAAGATTGACATCATCACCTCTCTTCCAAACCCTTTTAGTGCAAGACATTTGCTCATTCTTAGGACATGCAGGATTTTTCTGAAGATTTATCAAAACTTTAGCAAGATTGCCCTGCCCTGTCTAAGCTGCTATAGAAGGATGTGGAATTTAAGTATGGCCCGAGTCCTGTATTGAAGCCTTTCAGAGGTTTGAAATCTGACTCACATCCCCTATTCTCCAAAGCACCTAACTGGGGTTGCCATTTGAGCTTATGTGCAATGCTTCAATTCAACATTAGGGTAGTCTTAGGCCAAAGAGCTGGAGTAAACCCTTGAAAGCTGGTGCGTGATTGCTTATGCATCTGGGACAATGGACCTGACCTAAATTAAATTACACAACAATGAAGATTTATTGGCGATCGTGTTTGCTTTGGACAAATTTCGTTCATACCTACTCAACTCAAAATTAATGTGTTCTTTTGACCATGCTGCATTGATATTCTTGTTGAAGAAGCCGGATAGCCGAGACTGATTCGGTGGATGCTTCTCCTTCAAGAATTCAATATAGAGATAAAGACAAAAGAGGTGCTGAAAATTTGGTAACAAATCAATTGAGTAGGATTTAGAAGGAAGCTGACTCGATGCCTATCAAGATGAATTCCCGGATGAGCAACTATTTCCTTATCTGCGCCTACACCATGGTTTGCAAATATTTGTAACTTTGTGGCATCTCAGTTCCCACCAGAGCATCCAAAACTATGGAAAAGACTACAAAATGATGCCAAATACACATATGGGATGATCCTGCCTATGGAGACTTTGTAACGACCAAGTTTATTTGTAGGTGCATTCATTTATCGAGATCATATCCGGTCCTCAATTTTTGTCATACAACACCTGAGGCGGGCATTATGGATCACTTGGATGGCCAGGAGAGTGCTTGATTGCAGATTCTATTGGCCCGCCATTTTTTCAGGGGACGCCTATCAATTCATCTCCACATGCGAAAAAAGCCAAAAACTGGAATGGCCATTAGTAGAAGGCATGAGATGCTAACAGCATTATATTGTTCTGAAGTCTTTGATGTGTGGGTTATCAACTTCATGGGACCATTCTAATCTCAATGGGTATTCTTATATTAAAGTTGGCCGTAGATTACATGTCAAAGATAGGTAGAAATATAGCCACAAAACCAATGATGCCAAGGTTGTAGTGGATTTTCTGAAGTCCAATATCTTCTGCTGGTTTGGTGTGCCAAAAAGCTCATAAGTGACCAAGGCAGTCACTTCTGCAACGAGTCATGTCCTCTTTACTCCACAAGTATGGGGTTGTGCATAGAGTGCCCACGACCTATCACTGAACCAACGACCAAGGCTGAAGTTTTCAACGAGAAATAAAGAAAAGCTGCAAAAAGATAACCAATCCCAACAGGAAGGATTGGGCTGACTCCTTGAGGGCGCTCTTTGGGTACATAGAGACTGAGATACTGAACTTTGTTGGGGATGTCTCTACCCGATTCTCTTCGGTAAAACATGCTCTTCTTGTGGAAATAGAGCACAGAGCTCGCTGGCGGTTAAAACGCGGTGCAATCCCAGCCCTACGACCAAGTAGGAAAGCAGAAAAATTCTAGCTGCAGAACTAGACAAACTCTGCTTGGAAGCCTATGAGAACTCTCGGATCTATGAAAAGTCAGCGATTTCATGATCAATAGATCTTGGAAAATAGTTACAGTGACGAGAAAGTGTTCTTTGTTCAATTCACGTTTAAAGCTCATAGTAGGTAAGCTCCGTTCTAGATGGGATGAACCTTTTGTTACCACTAATGTCTTTCCTATGGTGCAGTAGAACTAAAGTTAACACACCAAAAACACCTTCAGTCAATGGGCATCAAATTAAGCTATATTATGCTTATTTTCAAATTTACATCTCATTATGATGGTGCTATCTTGTACAAAGCCATATCTTAAGCTATAAACCTCTAAATTGCACAATCTTGGTGATTTTGGAGTGCTAAGACAATGCTCACACAACTTTTCTCTTTTAAAGTTCAACCTAATTTGATCTTCTTTATTGCTAAAAGTCTGCATTGAAGTTTCAACCTCTCTGACCTACTCTAGTTTGGAACTTTTTGGTGGTAGACCTTTAAAGCCTTCTTAGCATTAAGCATATATTAGTTAGTTTTTGTTAGTTATAGTTGTTTTTGGTTAGTTAGAATTTAGTTTGTTAATTTTTAAAAGACATTTCATAGTTGTTTTTTTGAGGTTTTACATGGATCATGAAATTTTCTCTCTATTCTCATTTCTGATTCTTTCTTCTATTTTGGAAACTAAACTCTATTGTCAATATGTTTTTATGATTGTAGTTCGGTTTGAGTTCTTGTATCTATTAAGTTAAATAATATATAACAATAATAGATTTAATATAGTAATTTTATATAATATAAAAAAATATATGTTATATATATATATTTTATATGTAAATTCATTTATATAAGATATAATATTAACAATAACATATATATTATACAACATAATAATGTATATATATATATATACAAATAATAAAATATATAAGAAAAAATATAATATATATAATATAATATAATATAATATAATATTTGTATTTAGAATATTATCCTATATATATTTATAAAAATAATTATTTTGAGATGTAAATTTAAAATGTATTATTTATTAAGATGTTAAAAATTAAATGACTATCATACAAATATTTATCAATTATTTTTTAATAATTATTATAATTCTAAATAATTATATTTTTTATAATTCGGAAAATGGAACAATTAAATTAAAAATTATCTTTTAGATAATTATATATAATTTTAAGGAAGCAATAATTTATCATTTTGAATATAATTTATATCTATCTTATTATTGTTTGTAGAATCAAACATTAAAATAAAAACAAACTTATTATGTTATTAGCGTAAAACTTTTTATCTTATTATATATATTGAGTAGTCTTATTCTATCCTACTTTCGATTAACAAGTCCTAAATGATAAATAAGTTACCACATCTCTATTATATATAATTTGTTTTATCAACCAAAAGTATATTTATGCATAATATATTTAGCAAACATTAATTATATATATATATATATATATATATATATATATATATATATATATATATATATATATATATATTTACAATAACACTGACAAAATTTAAACCTAATATTTCATATAAACTACATAAAATTTTTGTCATTATACCATCCGTTGAGTTTAAAATGACCTACGTTTTAAAAGATATAATTTTTGTATAAAAAAGATTAATTATTTATGCTACTAAAAATATCTTTTCTCAGTCTTATTAACACATGTACATATTTATTTCGAATCTGACTCTTTTAAAAATAAAAAATAATAGTTAATTCAAAAGTTATAGTTGAAATGAAATATCTCAACGTATAAACCAAATTATGAAGCTTGCTAAAATTTTATATATTTAACCCTTTAAATTGTACCTTATATTTTAAAGCTATAAACCTTCATTTGGAACAAAATAATGGAGATAAAAAAAAAAAATATTCAACATAGAAGTTCTTAAGTAAATCACGAACTAACCGTGGCATTCCTTGTTGACATTTTCTTCTATTAGAAGTGTTGTGTAATGTTTGGGCTTACAAACCTGGCTCCAGATTTTCATGTAACACATGTCTCTTTCTCCAGAAAGCACGAACATATCACTAACAACAATGTTCAGTTATAATAAAATCTTGGTCAAAGAATGAGCCAATTTAATTATGAAATATATAATTATGTAGAATCTTGGTTGTGTAAAACAATTGCCAACATAGTGCCACATTTCCAAGTAAAATAGACAAAGTCTTGCAATTGCCTATAAGTAGGAAACTCATTTGTACTTGAAACCACTTATGTGACTTCACATAGTTATCTCTGTCGATTGAACAAAGTGCAATCTTGGCTTGATAGCGATTACTTATGCATCTTAATGTTCTGCCTAGTTGAAATGCTTCTTTCTTCTTGTGGAGAGCCATGAATAACATAACTCGATAACTCCTCTCATGCACTTTACTTTAATATTTGACCTTTGTTGTGGTATCTTCACTTTGTTTCCTCTGTTGGTCTGATTTCCCTTTTACTTTCTTTTTGCCTAGAGATCTTTACATGGTTTCAAATTAATGTCAACAAATACAAATGATTTGATGTGATGTTAGATTTAGCTTAAAATCTTTTTTTGACAAACATGAAGTAAAAAGTATTGTTTTGAATAAGGTTGATTCATGACATAAGCTATAGAAAAATAAACAACGATTGCTTTTCTTGTTCTGTTCTACTACATTTCCATGACATGCTTTTCTTTTTCTTACTTTATTTTATTTTTTGGTTGGTGTGAACTTCTTCCCTCTGAATATATGAATCCAGAATTAACAAATCTTTCATTATCCTTGATGTGGCTACATTTGAATAAATTATTGTGTGATTTCTTTCTATGTGAAACAATATGCGGAATAACATAAAAAAAACTATTGAAAAGTTTTTTGTAGAAATTTGCTAAAAACGATTTTTTAATTAATAATGTTATTTGCTTTTCTAAACAATGATTTTTTTCAACAATTTTTTCCAAATTTTTTAACGGTTTTCAATTATTTCATATTATTCTTTGTAATTAATTATTTTAAAAAATATTTTTTATCAAATAATTTAATAAAAACTAATTTATTCGATCATAACAATAATCAATTATATATATAAATTTATTTTGGCAAGTGATTCAAGTTAATTTCTAGTTTTTAATTGATTCATTAGTAGTGTTTAATAAACAAATTTTTTTTTAGTAACTTAAATAACGTTGTTTTAGACATCACTTCAAGCATTTTTAAAACTTCAATTTCTAAATTTTAATATTTATAACTCTTTTATTCTTAAAATGTTTATTAAATTTTCTTTTTTCCTTTCTAAATAAGATAAGATTTTATTTTTAAATAATGTTTGATTTTATTTTTAACTATTTTTCATATTACCGTCTATTTAAACCATTACACTATTTATATTATTTATTCTATTATTTTAATATTACACTTCATGATGTTTTACCAACATACTAATTAACATAATAAAAAGTATAACATGTTCTTGAGTTTGTGTTATTTTTACATTATTTTAAATTTAATTAAACATATTTTAAATATAGAATAAGATTAATAATAGAACCTTGTGATATGAAAATAGTCAAACAAAAATGGACTTAAAATAATTTATCTATAAATTATAAAGTACAAAGTTTAGGGAAATTAACTTAAAATCTAAAATTATAAATATCTAAAATATATTATTATCAATAAAATAATTAATTTTTACAAACAAATATTAATATTGTATAAAATGTCATTTTTGTCATTTACGTTTATCAACTACTTCAATAAGGTAGTTTAACAGTCTTAGATTGCCATCCAATTTTCGTTTTCAAACTAGCTTTTCAGCTATGTTTACCAAATATAGCCATAATTGATTACAAAATAATCTAATTTATTTAACTTGTGTGTATATATATATATATATATATACATATATTTTGTTAGATAAATGATTATATTTATGTAACATACACTAACATTGACCTTTAACTTTGAGATTATTTGTTACTACTCAGACTCTCAACTCTTGCTCCAACTCAGCTCTTTGCTCCAACTCCAGCTCTTGCTCCAACTCTAGCTCCAACTCCAGCTCCAACTGCTGCTCAGCTCCAGACTTCTCAGACAAGTGAGGTAGGCTTTTTCACATGTTCTTTTCTTAATTTGGACAATTTTGGATAAAGCTAATTAGATACTGTTTTTCATTTCTTATGTTAATTTTCCTCTTTTGTTTCTGAGTTTCAGCATGGCACAACTGAAGGTAGTCTTCAACCAGAAGGTATGAATAAATCAAGGACATATTTGTCTATGTTACTTTATAAAGAAGCTACAATAATGATAATTTTTGAAAATAAAAATATATATAGAGGATCGAACCATGACATGGTATAGGCTAGTGGATCACCTGAAATCATTGTTGATTTCTTTCTTCTTTTCTTGGAAAAAATTTGATGTTAAGATTAAAATGGTGCATGTTGATCCATGCATGAAATTGCAGAATGTGGTCTCGTTATGCAGATAGATGCTCGAACACACAACATAGAGCGTGTTTGTTCTTTTGCCCAAGTGTTGTGCCAAGTGCTTGTGTGTGCCACCGGAACTTGACGGCAGCAAGGAGGTATGCCCATGCTTCCCAATAACTGGGAAGACCAAAGACCCGATGCCCATGAATGTTGAAACCGCGTTAAATATCAGTTAAATTCATTGCTACCACTTGAATCCCATGTGTTATAACATGGCAACATTTAGATTTTCCTTGATTTGGTATGTTTGATTAGGTTCATTTTCGTTTCTTCGAGGAATAAGAAAATTTTTAGTTGTCAAATTACTCATTTTAGTTCTTCCTTCTAATTTTACCTTAAAAGAAATATGCAAAGTTTTTAATTTACAGTCATCGTTGCATTAAGTTTCCACCATCAGCGTAGGTTCATAACTAAACAAAATTATATTAAAAATTTTATGAATTAAATATATTTTGGTCTCTAAATTTACTTTAGTCTAGATGCACATCATACTGGTAGTTCATATATTTTAGTCACATAATCATTTACTTGATAATTAATACTTGATAGAAGGTATTGAAAAACAGTGACAAACAATAGTTTGGGAATTAAGACCAATTGAAAATTTGTTAGAGACTAAAAAATTTCATAAAGATAAAGGACTAAGGCCAATCAAAAATTATTGAAGGAATAAAAATGAATTTCATCAAAGATGAGGACTAAACATATAGTTTACAAAAAAAAATTATACATGATTGTCATTATTGCTGGTTTATTGGTTACATGACAACTCATATAGATCTTAATGTGATTGTTACGTTATCCCATAATAGTGGTACTTGAGACAAGACCAAAATGTTAGTTAACAAAGTAAAGAATAAGGACTAAAATCAATTAATATTTTATGTAGAAATTAAAGTGAATCTCGTCAAATGTTTAGGAACAAAAAACATATTCAACAAAATTTTATGTACTATAATATAGTTTATAATAATTTATAATTAATATTTTCAATATATAAGACCCAATGTGACAAAATAAAACAAAATTAAAATATAACTAAATTGAGTAAGTTGGTATTATATTTAACAAATTTAGAATTAACAGTTAATTAGTTATTCTTATAGTAGATTGAATTAATGAATATAGTTGATGCACCTTTAGATCCACAATCAAAACTTAGCTTCAAGTAGGAACCAAATTTAGCCATGGAAATGAAAACTAAAAACATAGAAGAAGAAGAAACAAAAATATGGAGAAGGGGAGATGATGAAGCTCGCTACTAATTCATGGAGAATTAGATAAGAAAAGTGAGATTAAGCATCTTGGAAGCTTGATAAGAAATAAGTTCTCGTTTAAGACAAGAGTAGATGAGCTCTCACAAAGTGCAATGTACATTCAATTTTGCATTTTTGCATCTTATTGGAATGTAAATCTCGTTAGGTTAAGAGGTTACAAATATCTAAATATATCATTAGGAGGTAAGTGAATATATTATTTTATCTACAATGGATATCTTTTCTTTTTTGACAAGCTATATTATCTTTAAGTAGTTCACCCCTATAAAGGAGATTAGAAATTGTATTATTCAATTCAATAATACACAATTTCTTTTACTTTTCAATTTGGTATCATAGTTCTAGATCTTGAGAGCTCTATTTTCTTTCAGCTCATTGTTGATTGTGCTACCTGCGAGACCCACATATCGGTGCAAAACTGGTCAAATGTTTTCTCGTCATTCCAACTATTAGTGATAATGGCATGAGATAAAGCCATTATCTTGGGAGCTAATGAAATTCCAAATTTGGTAGGTCCTCTCATTAATCGATAGAAATTATCTACGATAGGGCGCAGTACATGTTTGTACTACGGCATCGAAAGGGTGCAAAATGTAGTCGTACTGAAAGAAGTGGCCTTTAGGGTGTCAAAGTTTGAAGCAAGGGATAATGAGGATTCTCTCGTATGACATGAGCTATGATTCTAAGACTGCAGAAATAAGACAAAATTATATGTTTACACATTCATACATGGTATGAGATAGAGAATCTCATTGAGATATATTCAATAAAAAGACTGACTTGCTATGATATTAAAGCAAGATCTTCAATTCCTAGATGAGAGCCCTCTCAGCAATAAAGTACTGCTTAGTACTCTAAATGGATTAGTGGATCGAGTTGGACCCGATACGAGGATTGAAGATGCACAAAGTTAAATTTTATTGCATCATTAGGCTCGTTGAAAGGGAGAATCTTTAAGTTCCTCCATGGCTTGAATTCTAAATACGATCCATTCGGGTTTCAAATTCTAGAGCAATGAGAACCTTCCTACTCATTTGAGGGTATATTGTGTGTGGAATGAAGAGCCAACCGGTGAGTCATGTACTTGACAAGGAAGCTTTCAGACACTGGAGGATCTAGCCAGTGAGTGATGGGAAAAGGTTTCACAAATAGATCAACACTTTTAGAAGAGAAAGGCCCTTCACAGGAGGTAGTCATGGAGAATACTGCACGTGTGCAAATGACGAAGACATCACCATGGATACCTACGCGAAACTTTGCTAGGAAGGAGAAAAATCTTGCAGACGAATGGGTGGGAAAATAAATGCCCAACTTCGGATATGGGTGAATGGACGCAACCTGCCAATAAGGGGGTGCTTAGTTGGGCATCCTTCTACCTTGCAGCTTGAGGTAGGATGATTCAGCCTTTGGTAAGGAAGAGATGGGTCACCTTCGAGGCCGCCTAAACTCAGGCAAGTAAGCCTCTTGGCTTGTAGCAAACTGACCATGGCTCACGAGTTCGCTTGATATTTCTGGTTCGAGTTCCACGCAAAGCATTTGGATCGCGATTCTGCACCTTGAGATCAGCATGACCCCGTTTTCCTTCATATTTTATCCTATATACCTTAAAGTATCAAAAGAAAGTAACTGTTATCGTTGCTAATGGAATCATGTTCCGTTAATGGATATGTAGCAATCTAACTTCAGTCCCTCTGTCCCTACCCCAATGTTCTTCATGTCCACAATATGGCTAACATACCTGTCTCTATACATGAACATGCAAGATTGAAAATTGCTCAGTGTTAACATCGATTCTCATTGTGGTATACATGAATCCCAGAGATGGGAGGATGATTGAGTCGTAAACGAGTGGATGGGTTATGATCACTGCGATTAAAGGATGGTTGCAACTTCCAGTCTTCAGGCCATCGCTCAAATCACTTGGGCAGCTTCTCCAATTTAGCTTTGCGTAAACGATCTTAGACATAGACCATTTGGGTTTACTTAAGACATGATGTTTCCATGTTATTTACAAAAGAGCGTCTGGAGTCTTTTAAGTGTGATCGTTTATGTCATTTTCAAAAGCACCGTTGTGCAACATTTTCTCTAGTAATAAATAAATTACATTCAACCATTCTTTTTGACCTTATTCATTTCTGATATGTGCCAGCGAGTAACTCTCTATGAAATCTGAGGCTAAGTGGTTTGTATCATTTATTATTAATGATTGTGTACGTTTCGTGTGACATGAATATTTGTTCTGAAACATAAAAGTCGAGGTTTGTCAAATGTTGTCGATCCGTCTTGTCAAAAACCGAATTCGAATGGAAATCTATATAAAAGACTATGATCCAGACAACGGTACGAATTTGTAAATTATGAGGTTCTCTAAGTTTCTTAAAAGATAATTGTGTGGTTCATGGACTGACGTGTGTGAATACTCTCAACAAAATGTTGTAGAAAGGATTGCCATCTCCTTTTGGGTTGCTAGAAGACCCTCCTCTTCGATGTTTTGTTTCTAATGTTTATTGAGGAGAACTTGTCCCACAACTACCACTTATCATCATCCAGCAGTTGCCACTCATCGTTTTAAAGCGGTATTAGTCTAATTAAAGAGATATGTTATCCTGCTACCTCCCTAAGTGTTAAGCTTACGAGTCATGTGGTGTGTGTTACCTTTGTCCCATTCTCACCAGCATCTTGGGAAGTTGGACCTACTGAGCTAACAGATGTGTTGTTTTTCGTGGTTGTCTCAGAATATAAAGTGGTTTTAAGTGTTATCATCCTCCCAGGAAATCGTCGAGATGCCTTGTCTCAATCGATGTTACTTTTAATGAAACATAGTCATTCTTTGTTAACTCTCCACTATGGGAGAGTTATCTAGAAAGTTGAGCTGTCATTGAGTCATTACCTTTTCCTCTCTCGGGATGTCATCGAGTCATTACCTTTTTCTTTCTTAATTTGTATGTGCTAACCATCTCTCTGTATAACATTGGAGTGTGTTGCATGTGATGCAATCAAAACACCTACATTAATTACAGGAAGCTTTAGAAAGATGAGGTGAGTTCAAGCGATCTGAAAGAAGAGAGATGAGAGGACGTTGAGACTCAGCTTGTGAGAAGAATTGTTGATGGCCTTGAAGAGATAAGAGTTGTGGAGTTGTGAGTTGGATATGCTGCTTATGAAAGTAGTAAAATCTGATGGGACCAACTTGATCGATAGAAAGCAAGATTGACAGTTGCTAAAGGGTATGCCTGACATGGAATGACTGTGAATAGATTTGCCCTTGTAGCAAAGATGAACATGGTGAGGTTATTCTTTTCTTTAGCCAGCCCACTTTGGCTAGAGCTTGCTATATATTTTGATGTTAAAATGCCTTCCTTCATGGAACCTGAGAATAAGTCTACATAGAGATTCCTAGGATTCCCATTATTATAATGAAAAGAACAAGGTGTAGACTCAAAAGGAATTGTATAGACTTAAAGTCTCCCACTAGCATGGTTTGGAAGATTTGCACAAGTCTGCATGATATCACAGGATACAAACAAAGTCAGTGATGTACTCTCTTTATAAAACAAATTAAGTCTAATAATACAAGATTCCAATGAAATGTGTCAATATTTAACATAAAGATGTGAAAATATCGAACATAAGTCACTATTAAGTACCTCGAAGTGCTTTATCAAACATCCATGAAAGAACCTCAGTTTTCTATTTGGGCGTGAATTGACCAATTGAGTGATGATTACATAATTTGAATTCTAAGTTCCTTGATTTTGATATTGTTACTAGCTATGATTGCTTACTTGTACTAGGTTAAGTGAATGTTCTATTTGCATAGAAATTAGTATTGTGGTTAATACAGGTACAAAGTTTTATTGGATGCTATAGTA
>JAENHJ010000322.1:0-101370 GCA_025330945.1 Mucuna pruriens
CCTTATTATATGCATTTTCCTGAAAGTATTTTTTCTCCTCCACGAGGATTTACTTAAAGTTAAGGGCAGAAGCAATTGAACCGGGCCATGCAAAGTTAGTATATGAAAAAAAGTCCCACGAAACAAGTTAATTGTTGACAAAATCAATTAATCAGAAATGGTCTCTAATTTAGCTGTGTTAAATATATATTAGAGATGGTTCGATTTAGGCCCAATCCCCCCAAAAAAATTCCATATTCCACCAACTACTTTTGATGACCATGTTTAAACTTGGAAAGGACGCCAATAAAAGATGATTTAGGAAAAGTAACATTTTAAATACTTTAAACTATTATCATCGAGTCTGTAAAGTTGACACAACTGGGTGCAAAGTCATACGGACAAGGTCACAAGGAAATACGAAACACTTGCTTTTTCCAGTGGAACATCTTCTTAGTCTAGTCTTTGATCAAGCACGCATGTAGTTGTTAAGGAATGGTTCCTCACCAAATAAATAATTAATTACGGTAAAGATAAACTGCAGACCAATTCAATGCTTCATACTTATAAATAGCAACTTTCATAGGAATCAAAATTCAATTCTCACAAAAGCGATTACATAGCAGAATCATTTAAGAGTACATCACTAATAGGGAAGAATGAAAGTTGTCTATTTCCTTGCTGCCATCTTGGCTATGGCTTCCTCTCTTGTCTCTGCCGATGACCCTAGTCCTCTCCAAGATTTTTGCGTGGCAATCAATGAAACCGATGGTGGTGTGTGTATATATATATATATAGATCTTGCTACACAAATTTTAAGCTTAATTGTTTCATAATATATATAGATCTTGTCAAAAATTATTTAAACTGTTTTATTAATTAAAATTTTGCCTTGTTAATTTGTAGTATTTGTGAATGGAAAATTCTGCAAAGATCCAAAGGATGTCAAAGCTGAAGATTTCTTCATACATGTGGAAGCGGGGAATACTGACAACCCACTAAATTCAAAAGTGACTCCTGTCTCTGTTAATGAACTACCAGGGCTAAACACTCTTGGCATATCTTTGGCTCGCATAGATTTTGCACCTAAGGGCTTGAACCCTCCCCACACTCATCCCCGAGGTACAGAGATCCTTATAGTCATTGAGGGTACTCTCTATGTTGGATTTGTCTCATCCAATCAAGACGGAAATCGTCTCTTTACCAAAGTACTGAACAAGGGTGATGTGTTTGTGTTCCCAATTGGCCTCATTCATTTCCAACTTAATGTGGGGTATGACAATGCTATTGCCATTGCTGGTCTTAGCAGTCAAAATCCAGGACTTATCATTATTGCAAATGCTTTGTTTAAGGCTAATCCACCTATTTCGTCAGAGGTTCTAACCAAAGCTTTCCAAGTGGACAAGAGTACAATTGATTATCTTCAAAAGCAATCTTGGTATGACAACAACTAGTTTGGGAAAATGGACTATCTTTTCATACTAGTTATTGGATAATTGATGACTATGATGTTTCGATCACCCCATGCACTTGACTTCCAAATTATTGTTATTGTACTAAATAAAATGTATGTGGGCTACTTTTATATATAATAAATTATTTGGTTAGAATTTGATTTTGTTTAATACATTGTTTGTGAGTTTAATAGAAGAGCCTATTCTGGTTGGAGTAGCGGTTGGATTTAGTCTTCATGTCTCTAGTTTCAAGAGTGATCATGTTTCAAACATCCAATTATGTTACTTGCCCTAAGTCTACCACCAAATGCCTATTTAAGTAGGTTTTCAGTAGTTGATGGATGGAATCTTGTTACACCACACTAGTTTATAAAATTTGAAATTTATGACCTTGCCCCTTCGAATATAGATGAGATTTGGCAGTAACAAAAATAACATTATTAATAGGGATTAGTGGAGTTATTTTTGTAATAAATGTGATCGCAAGTAAATGATATAGCTCAACCTCCACTAGTATGAGTAACCTAGATAACACCATAAGTTAAAGAGAGAAAAAAAAAACAACTCTAATATAACATTATACACAGTATTATCGTAAATACATATAATGAGGAATTAAAATAAGACCTTAATATTAATAAAAAACATAAGCATCTCAACTTTAGGTATCTAAGGTACCTTACAAATAATTAAAGAACAAGTCTCATGCAGGTGGTTCTTTATAGTATCATGACATACTAAAGGTTCTAAACATACTATTAAAGTTATAAACAAAACACATAATCTTCCTTTCTTTTTTCTACAAGCCCTAGTTAATATGAAAATATTTTAGAACAAATTAGTGAGACGATTGTCTTAGTAAAAGGTCTAGGAACACAACATAACACACATCTCATATATAGCATCTACAAATATAACACATACTCAACATCTCATTATATGTAATCATGGCTTTAATACACATAAACATTATTGTGATCATTGTAATCATTCTTAGCATTCACTATTTTATCTTTCTTTTCTTTTTCGTCCTATTGGCATATTTAAGATCATAATATCAAGAGGCATCTCTATTTCTTTTTCCATACATTCCTTGGGAACTGAAGGGTACCAACATTCATTGTCCAAGGATTGTCATATACCATTCTTTGGGAATCGAAGGAGACAAATATCTTTCCTTGTCCAAAAACTTACCATTCGTCATTTGTTAGGGGATCGAAGGGGTTACTATCATTCCTTATCCAATAGAGATCATTTATATACATTACATACAATCGTCATCCTTTGGTGATTAAAGGGTTTACTACCCTTCCCAACCCAAAGAAGATCATTCAACATCATACATCATCGTCATTCACATATAACAAGTATAATACTTAGGCACACATATGAATGCATATAGCACATTGTAGAACAAGCACAACTTGAAGCATCATAAAAAAAATCCAAAATGCTAATTGGAAAACCTAGCACGACCATGCTTCTTTATGCATGGTCATGCCCATTGCCTTATAGATCACCATGGTGTAATATGCAATATTTGAATCCTCGGTTAGGCTCCTTTATAACCACTTAAAGAGCACAAACATTACAACAATAATTAGATGTTATATATACTCAAAACCCTTAAATCAAACATTCAAATCATATGACTAAATTAGTTATTGAACCTTTATCAATCCCACATGCCATATTAGAAAATCCTTGTAAACTCCGACATGGCATACATCATATAATTTCATGGCATATAGGCATACATGAACCACAAAGATAGGAAGTGAGAAGTATACAAGGGGCTGCATTCACCTTGATTGTGCCTAAGATTTGTCAAGGTGAGTTTGGGGTCCTTGTCTCATGTTTTTACTTCTAGTTGACACCTCTCTGTTTTCCTTTTCTCTCTTCTTCATCTCTCGTTCTTTCCTTCTAGGTCATAAAGTGAGTGTGTGCAAGAATGACCTAGGGTTTATTGGTCTTAGGGTCCATATTGGGCTTTAACCTTACCTAAGTATTCACCCAATTCTCATATAATACTTAGCTACGCTCCACTAAGCTTATAAGGCTATCTAATAGCTTATTTTAATAATTTTCATTTATTCTAATAAGGTATTCAAATACTCGAACATTTCTCTATTAGAGTCTATAAAACCCTAACACCAAGCTTCAAAGGCGAAGATGGTCAATTGTGTTGAAACCAAGTTATGGCTCCACTTTCATAGTCCACATCTTTCAAGCACTAAACTTGGAAGATGAAGGTAGTCTATTATGTTATGGTATTTAGGATTTTCAAAAGGTGTATTTATTTATTTTTATCAATAATGATTGAAAGTACCAATTCTTTATGCTATCAAGTAAATCAAATTTAGAGTCATAAAGTAAAATAACTTTGACCTGGTACATAAGTCTGGTTATATAGTTTGAGTTCAATTAAGTGTTTATGTAAAATAATTTATTGTTTTAAATGCCTGTTAGTTAGATCAAATACTATCATCAAGTATTTTGCTTTTGATTTGACTTATATACTTGCTCCACAAGATAGGCTCATGATGACTCATAGGTTAGTGTGTACCTTAGGCACAAGTCTTGTATGCTTAGAAGTCATAATTGTGATGGTTCACACACATGCCTTATTTGTTTATACTCCTTAGAAATTGTAAGTCAGGACTATGTTTACTCATAGGTCAATATGTAACTTGAGCACAGGTCATGGATGCCTTGATATCAAAAGCTTTCATACTTGCTTATAAGTCTTATTTGTTTATTGCTTTTAGTATTTATGAGTCAAGATAATGACAACTTATAGATCATTGTGTACCTCAAGCACATGTTTTGGATGCCTAAAGAATGGAGTTAGGCTACTTGTAAATAATTGAGATGAAAATACATTGACTCATAGGGCGATGTGTACCTCAACAACAAGTCTTAGATGCTTATGATTTGACCACCAACTCAAAGATGCACTTAACTTAGTTTGACTAAAGTTACCATGGTCCACCATGCATGATTTGACTATCAAATCAAATATTAGGGGGAATGAGAAGCAATTGCAAAATAGTTTGAGGGAAGCAACAATTAGTTATGTGAGTAGTATTAAAGTAGAGAAACATGAATCTACAACAAAAAATAACTTTGAAATTTTATTGATGAGTTATAAATATTTTTGCTTACTTCTAGATTTATAACTTGTGTGTTTAATTATATGTTTTTTACTTGTCATATGCTTTATGCTTTATGTTGAACCTATGCATTTTGAGTGAATCTTAGTTTCTCGTTTGAGGTTCAATACAATTGTATTGAATCTTAAATTGTCCAAGTTGGATAGTTTGGAAACAATCATTTTTCTATGTTTGATTAATACGTAAATGTTAAGTCTTAAATCTATAATTTATAAAAAATAAAAATTGGTTTAATGCATTTTATGTTATTTTCTGGGTGCATACTTTATTGTGATGAATTTGATATCACCACTTTCATTTTGTGCATTTTGAAGACCAACACAAAATGCTGTCAAAATTTTGTCAAATTATATATATTTGAGACTTAACATGTACGTATTAATCAAGTATAGAAAAATGTCTTCTCGAATGGGATATGGCCACACCTTATTTGAAAAAAGTGAGATTCACGTGCATGATATATGTACAAATGCGCAGTTATGGATTGTAGTTGGATTAATAGTAGACACACATGTGATGAGTATGAGAATGGAGTTGAAGAGTTTCCTTACTTTGCTGATGTAGCACCCCTAAAATGTCCGGGCCAGAATGACGTCCCCCCCCTCCTCGGCCCATTCCTGGCCGAGTCCATCTCATGCTTTGAAGCCAGGCCCGATTCTGGCATTTGGGCCATCTCAAGACTGATCCAAAGCCGAGGCTGTACAAGAGTCCACGCTTGACCCGGTCTTAGTTTGACTCGATCTTCCCTGTGGACTGAAGTCTCCGCACATCCATGGGCCCAAAGGCGTCATGGGAGAAACTGAAAGAGAGAGAGAATAATATCTGAGAAAATCTTGGGATTCGGTTGTTATGCAGCCAGCCTCTCCCAGACCCCTATATAAAGCCCAGGCAGAGAAGAGAAAAGGGACATCAACAGAGGGAGAGAAAAAAGAGAGGACTAGCAGAGACCAAAGAGGAAGAGCAATCGGAGACAAACCGAGAGAGCTGACGACGACGCGCCAGAGACGGAAGGAGGACCCCAAGGGCCGGCCGAGAAGAACGATTAAGCATTGGGCAAAGACAGGGAAGACACGTCCGCCATCTCCGAACACCAGGTTAGTATTCTAATCCCCCTCTTACATCAGTACAAGTCAGGTTCCCTACCACCCCTCTCAAACCCGAGTCCTCACCTACCTGGGCCGAGTCCATCTCACACTGAACGCCGACCATTGCAGACCTTGACCCAGATCTTCTCCAAGCCGACTCGGCCTCGGCCACGCCCGGATGGCCGAGATGGCGGTGGCCGAGCCGACGTGGCGGCCGAGCCGACACGAGACGGCCTGATCCCCACTACAAACCATCAGCCTAATCCGACTTGGTTCATTTTGGAGGCGAGACTTTAACAAGCCAACCCTTATCTCCTTTAACTCACCTCCCACTAAAAAAGGAGAAACCAGTCCCTTTTAACTCACCTCCCACTAAAAAGGAGAAACCAGTCAAACCCCCCCCCAAGCCAGAACTACGTGGACTTTGAATCCTCTAGAGCCGAGGTACGTAGGCCTAGGGGGCACACTGATGATGTGCGTTTTTACAGTCGTTTTACGTGCTTATCAAATACTAAAGCTAACTATAGTATAGTCAACCCTAGGTCATTTTTCTCAAGGACACAGTGTGCTCAATTGTGATCTAGTGTCAAGTTAAACAATACAGAATCTGAGATGTGAAGTGTTGACTCTCCTCGGTTGTAGCCTCGAAGTCGTGCTTGGCGGAGACCGAGAGACGGTCTCGGCGAGAGATGGTCTCGGCTAAGACTATCCGGCCTGGTCTCGGCTGAGTGCAGACCATGCACGCTACTGAGGCGGATTACCTCTGTCTCGACCAGAAAACAGTAAGGAAAAACAAGAACTTGGGGGGTTTTGAATGCAGGTAAGCAGAAAATAAACTAAGACTATGAATGCAGTGAATGTATACTACTATTACTACTTATCTATTATTATTATATAACTGTATTCAGATTCAGTTCCATTAATTAAGTCCAGTCCAGGTTCCAATCTCCAGTTCATAGTCCATATCAGCCTTGGGTAGTCATATGGCAATCGCCAAAGGTTCGTCCATTGTCATACCGAGGATTTATGCAATCGCTACCTCATCAGTTGACAGGGATTAAGTTCAGAGCTGATTTTAGGTTCCCTATTAACAATCGTCAAATGGTTACCTACTGAATTAGTTAAACCAGTTCCAATCGGCTTAGCTTAACATTGTTCACAGTTAAATTGCAATCGGATTCAACGTGAATTAAAGTAGAGGAAGAGAACAGAGATATGAAATGCAGAACGAAATCAATTAACAGAAACAGAGTACAAATACAGTGGTCCTGAGTTCGGATGGTTCCATCTTCCTCAACGATCGCCAAGGTTGATGGTGGTGATTCACCTCCGTTAGCCTAAAGCGGCGAGGATTAGTTCCACCAGAGTGCGTCAAGAGTCTGATCGGTCCCCTCTGGTAAACGCCCAGCTTCCCAGTCTTAGACCTGCACTTCCTCAATCGAGAGAAGCACCAATGCAGCCGTGCACCACCGTGAAAATGGAGAGCAGGAGCGAGAAAATGGATATAGTGAATGTGGAATTAAAGTGAATTCAAAGACGACTAAACAGTGCACAGCTCCTCCTATATATACACGAGCTATGATTAGCTAATCCTAACGAATCCTAACAGAATTACAGTGAATGTTCGATTCTACCCCTATGCAGATCTTTTCACGTGACATGGCAGATTTCCTAGGAGTGACATGGCAGATGAATTAGCATTGAGGTGGCCTCCCAAGCTGGATAGCTGACGTGGTCAATACATTTGGGCCACTCTCTTCGGGCTGCTGGGCTGCAAGTCAACGGGACGGCCGAGACGACTCTTGCTTGGCCGAGATTGAGTCGGTCTGGCCGGGGACGACTTCATCCTGGTTGAGACACTTCTGTTGACCTTGGTCAACTCGGCTTGACCTGCAGGAAGAAGGAGTGATACTTTTATTAGCTAAGAAGTCTGAATTAGCACAGATTTGTATTTTCTCTATATTCGAGCTCATAAACTGAATCTTAGCTAATAGTCCATCCTTAATCACATAATAGTCTTGCAAACCTCCTTCTTAGGTGTCTAAAAGATGTATAACTTGTGACTCATCACACCCCCACACTTACCTTTTTTGCACTCCCTGGGCAAAATAAAATGAAAATCAACAAGGGGAAATTTTTAAAGATAGAAAGAATTTTTCATTTGGCTTCCTTCAGTTCGACCGAGACAGAGTCGGCACTCATTCACTCTGAGCTTGAGATGCTCTATCAATATGAAATTACTCCTTCTACGCTCTAGGCAAATTAATGACCTGCAAACAGGAAAAGATAACCAAGAGTGACAGAGCTTTTGGGCAATTCATTCCTCATTTCTCTCGTGCTTGGGCTTGTATTTACACTCAACATTCATGGAACTGAAATTGCCACACTTTGACAAAGCTCTCTTCTTACACCTGCAAAAACACGCACAGTTATGATCACTAGGACTTCTTTTTGGCTTGTAGCGAGGTTGGGTCATGGGGTGGATAATATATGGAAAAAAAACTGGTTTCAGGACCCTTTGGGGAGAGAGGAGCAATGGGGAGTAAGTTTAAATCAGCCTGAGGGTTACTCAGGTTGCTGCCAATTTCTCCTTCTTGCTGCCACCAGCTCATTTTCTTTTCTTTTTCTTATACAATACATTTATGCAGCTGCTTTCTTTCTTTATTTGCTTCAGCTCAGATTTTTAGCTGCTGCTTTCCACTTTTCTTTTTCTTCCTTTTGCTCGCTTTTATTCCTTTATTGCTCTTTGAGCTTGGGAGAGTGTTGAACAATGTTTTGCTTCCTGGAGTTTCCCCCACACTTGATCATGACTTACTCCCACAACAATTCCAAAGCTCCTCTGCTCCCCATAGGGTAAGGTTAATTCATGGTTTTTCTGGCCTTGGCTTGTAGTGAGCTGTCAAAAAAGAAGAATGGTTAGTTAGGCTCAAATGGGGAAACAACAGATACATTTGTTCAGGTAGGCTTTATTTGGCTCAGGGCTCATGAGAAACATGGCCTAGATCATGTCATTCCTGCATGTGAAAACAGTTGTATCTAGAGAGTTGAGGCAAAATGCAGAATATACAGTTATCATGAATGCAAAAATTACACTAAAGAACAAGAAGAGAATGGCAAGACGCGAGCCATCCATATTTATAAGGCTCAAAATCTCACACAGGTTGTATCAGCTCTGACTCAAGGTTTTTTCTTTTCAATTTTTCAGTCGACATTCTGCCTAGAACACAAAAAGTTTCATTCTCTTGAGCTAGAGAATTCTCTTGTCAAAGTTGCAGATATGCTTTCACTGACTTTATTCAAACTTTCAGAAACCAATTCAGAACTCTTTTCATGACATTCTTGTTATTGACAATCCACTTGGAATTCTTGTTCAGGAGGGAAAATTTTGAAAAAACGAGAAATTGAAAAACCAGAAAAAATGAAATACGCAAATCAAGTAGTTTAACTAGCAGACTTAAAACTAACAGAGAATTAGAACTGGCAGAGTTCAAGATGAAGGGAATGAAAAGAGAAAATTGGAATTCTTGGATCATCCCCCACCCCCACACTTAAAATTTGCATTGTCCTCAATGCAAGGGAGGGTCATCTGGAGCTGTTGGTTCCATCAATGATATGTCCTCCATTTCCGGAATGATTGACATTGGGCCTTCATGGAATGGCTTAATTTGGTGCCCATTGACCTGGAAGGTGCTGTTGTTGTGTTCGTCTTTTAGCTGTACTGCACCATGGGGAAATACATTAGTGATAACAAAAGGCCCATCCCATCTAGAACGTAGTTTACCTGCAATGAGTTTAAGGCGTGAGTTAAACAGAGGACTTTTCCGCCAACTCGAATTCTTTTCTCAGGATCTGCTGGTCATGGAATCGCTTGATTTTCTGCTTGTAGATCCTGGAGTTTTCATATGCTTCCAAGCGGAGTTCATCTAGCTCTTGTAGCTGAAATTTTCTCTGCTGCCCCTGCTTGGTCATAGGCCAGATTGCACTGCTTAACAGCCCAGTATGCTCTGTGTTCTAGTTCCACAGAAGGTGACAGGCTTTGCGAAAACAATCCTGTAGGGAGACATCCCTAAAGGTGTCCGGTATGCGGTTCTATGTGCCCAGAGAGCATCCTCAAGGAGGCGGCTCCAGTCCTTCCTGCTGGGATTGGTCATCTTTTGCAGTGTTTTCTTGATTTCCCTGTTGAACACTTCTGCTTGGCCATTGGTTTGCGGGTGGTAGGCAGTAGCAACCCTGTGTGCTACTCCATATTTTTGAAGAAGGGAAGCCATAGCTCTGTTACAGAAGTGACTGCCTTGGTCACTTATGATTGCTTTTGGCACACCAAACCGGCAGAAGATGTTGGACTTCGTGAAGTCCGCTACTACTCGAGCATCGTTGGTTCCGGTGGCAATGGCTTCTACCCACCTTGATACATAATCTACGGCCAGCAGAATGTATGAATAGCCATTGGAGACTGGGAATGGTCCCATGAAATCTATTCCCCAAACATCAAAGATTTCACAGAATTGATGGGTTGTTGGGGCATTTCATGCCTTCTGTTCATGGCCATTCCCGCTTTTGGTAGTTCTTGCAGGTGGAGACGAATTCATGCGCGTCTCTCAAGATGGTTGGCCAGTAGAGACCACAGTCTAGCACTTTCCTGGCAGTCCGAGTGGATCCATAATGGCCGCCTCCCAGGTGCCGAAAGTGGCAGAACTGGAGGACCGAATTGAACTCGGCTTCTGGGAATGCACTCACGCGGATGACTTTGTCACAAAGCACAGTCTCCAAAGGTAGGATCATCCCAAATGTAGTACTTGGCATCGCTCGATTTTATCCTTGTACAGCCGAGATGCCTCTGGTGGGAACTGAGATGTTGCCACAAAATTACAAATGTCAGCAAACCATGGTGAAGACGTTTTTATGTGCAGAAGGTGCTCATCTGGAAATTCATCTCGGATAGGCATCGGTTCACTTTCTTTTTGGATTCTGCTTAGGTGGTCTGCTACAGAGTTCTCCGCACCTCTTTTATCTCTGATTTCAATGTTGAATTCTTGAAGGAGAAGCATCCACCGAATCAGTCTCGGCTTGGCATCCGGCTTCTTCAACAAGTATCTCAAGGCTGCATGATCAGAGAACACAATTATTCTAGTGCCGAGAAGGTATGGGCGAACTTGTCCAGGGCAAACACAATTGCCAATAGTTCCTTCTCGGTTGTTGTGTAATTCCGCCGGGCCGAGTCCATAGTTCGTGATGCATAAGCAATTACCCGCACTGGGAGGCCGACTCGCTCTTTTGGCCGAGAACAGCTCCTAATGCCGAGTTGGATGCATCACACATTAATTCGAATGGCAGGTCCCAGTTTGGTGCTTGCAGAATGGGAGCGGACGTGAGTCTGGTCTTCAACTCCTGAAATGCTTCGATACAGTGTTGATCAAAGTTGAATTCCACGTCTTTCTGTAGCAGCTTGGACAGAGGCAAGGCAAGTTTGCTGAAGTTTTTATGAATCTTCTGTAGAAGCCTGCGTGTCCTAAAAATGAGCGAACCTCCCTCACAGAAGAGGGGTTTGGAAGGGAAGATATGATGTCTATCTTGGCTTTATCTACTTCGATGCCTCTATTGGATACCAGATGACCCAATACTATTCCTTCAGTCACCATGAAGTGACATTTTTCAAAATTGAGCACGAGGTTTGTGTCAATGCATCTTTTCAACACCCTTGACAGATTATTCAGGCATGCATCAAATGAGTCAGCATATACGGTAAAATCATCCATGAAGACCTCCATGCAGTCCTGTAGCAAGTCCGAGAAGATACTCATCATGCAACGTTGGAATGTACTAAGGCGCATTGCACAGCCGAATGGCATGCGTGTATACGCAAAGGTACCAAATGGGCAGGTAAAGGTCGTCTTATGCTGATCTTCAGGTGCAATATGTATCTGCATGTAGCCCGAGAAACCATCAAGAAAAACAAGAATGGGATCTCCCTGCCAATTTTTCAAGCATTTGATCAATGAAAGGCGAGGAAGTGATCCTTGCGAGTTGCTTGGTTTAATCTTCTATAATCAATGCACACTCGCCAGTTGTTCTGAATCCTTGTTGGTACCAGCTCATTCTGCTGGTTTTTCGTGACAGTCAGCCCGGACTTCTTTGGCACCACTTGCACATGTGGCTCACCCATTGGCTATCCGAGATGGGGTAGATGATCCCCGCTGCAAGGAGCTTTGTGACTTCTTTCTTAACCACGCCCAGGAGTGTCTGATTCAGTCTTCTTTGCTGCTGCCTTATGGGCTTGATCTCCTCCTCCATTAATATTTTATGCATGCAGATGGAGGGGTTTATGCCAGGAAGGTCAGAAAGTTTCCACCCTATTGCCTTCTTATGCTGCCTTAGGACCTCCAACAACTTTTCTTCTTGCTCTTGGTTGAGATTGCTAGCAATAATAAGCAGGGAGTTGCTGTTCTTTGTCCAAGTAGGCGTATTTTAAGTGACTCGGCAATGGTTTTAGTTCTATGGGTGGTGGTGGCAATGGAGATTTGTCAATATCTGAATTTGGATCCGACTGGCCGACTTGGTCTTGATTCGGCACCAGGTGTGCCGACATGATTTCGGCCTTTGATTGCTTTGGCCGGCTTGACTTCATGGGCTCAATCAACGTGGGAGTGGAGTCGGCCTTGGCTTCGAGTTGTCCTTCTGAGTCGGATCTGGATGGAACATCAGTGTTTTCCACAGTGTGAGTTGAGTCTGCTTTGGCCGAAATGATCTCGGTGGGCTTGTCGGCCTTGGTTTCTTTGGCCGAGTTGACTATGGCTCCTTCATTGACTCGGCCTTCTGGCCGATTTGGTTCATGGCTGAAAAGATTGTTGCCACCTGTGCAAATAAGTATTGGTTAGTTTCGCAACTTCAGCCTCTTCACTTTCTCGAGCACTCCGGGTTTGTCTGATTGCATGCTTGGTTCATTGTTTTGAATAATTCGGCTTTGAATTCCAAGTCAGCGATGTCATCATATTCGTCCCCTGAGCTGGAGAGGTATGTACTTCTTTACTGTCGGCTTCTTCATAGATTCCTAAGCAACTGATAATATCAGTAACTTCAGCAAAATCTTCCATGCTTCCACTGCAGCTGTCTAGTTGAAGATATTCTTCAACCAGTTCTTCAATAAGGTCAATGCCAAAGAGGGAATGGTCTTCGGTGGGGTGCTTCATAGCTTCGAAAATATTGAATTGCACCAGAGTGTCACCGAATTCCATTGAGAGAGTCCCAGAGTATACATCAATCTTTGTTCGTGCTGGCCATCAAGAATGGTCTTCCTGAATTAAAGTTGATTCTTTTCCGCTGTCTCATCCTCCATGTCAAGAACATAAAAGTCAGCTGGAAAAATTAGCTCATTAACTTGGACGAGAACATCCTCAAGAACACCCAGGGGCTGGACAATACTCCTGTTAGCAAGTTGAATGGTCATCCCTGTTGGTTCTAAATCTCCGAAATTCAGGGACCTGTAGATTGATGCCGGCATGACATTGATTGAGGCTCCCAAATCCAGCATGGCATCGGCAAAAGTGCATTCACCAATGGTGCATGGAACAGAAAAGATTCCAGGATCTCTGCATTTCTTTGGCAGTGTTGCTGTCCCTGTGGTGGAAGTTTCGTTCTTAGTTAAGGCCGACACCACACCTCCAACTTCCACACTTCCTTTTATCTTCTTCCGCTTTGTGCACACAGAGTTCCTCGAGGAACTTTGCGCGCATTGGGAACTTGCTTGATGGCATCAAGGAGTGGAATGTTGATTTCCACCTTACGGAACATCTTCAGCAACTCGTCATCCGACTCTAGCTTTCTTGCTGAAGTGGGCCGAGATGGAAATGGCAATGGAACAGCTTTTTTTCTGGCCGAGACCGTAGGTTGGCATTATGCTCGAGTCGGCTTCTAGTGATCTCGGCAGATCTGCTGCAGTGTAGGTTGAGGTAGTTCTTTTCCACTTCTGAGAGAGTGACTACACTGGCGTTACCTCTCGGATTTGGAATGCTTTGAGAGGGGAGATTGCTAGATCCCGCCGACTGAAGTTGGTTCACTGTGTTAGCTAGCTGACCAATTTGCGCTTTTGAGGTCTTGGATGGTGGCGGTCATATTTTCCTGAAAAACTGCATGTTGCTGGAGCTCACAGATTGCTGGAACTCCAGATTATTGGTTGCAAGTTGCTTCATTAGGTCCTCCAGAGATGGAGAGTTGCCTTGAGTAGGCACTCTCTTTGTTGTTGTTGTTGTTGCTGAAAAGGTGGTGCTTGGGTATTGCTGAGTCGGTTGTTGATAACCTGCTTGCCGCTGATAAGTGTTCGGTGCGGATCCGAATTGTTGGGTTGCATATGGCCCTTGATTCGGTCCTGGCCGAAATGGTTGTCTCCCATGCTGCTGGTTATCAAACGCCCGATTCTGATATACGGCTGCTTCCCCGCATTGAAATCCACCTATGGCTCCAACATTTTCTGGCTGGTATTCCGACTCGGTTTCTTGGAGAGTGGGGGCACATATCAGTGGGGTGCTCCACGGAAGTACATATGCCACATAATTTTGCTGCCATGGCGGGTTGGTGTTGTCCAACAGCAAGCTGTCTCACCAATGATGTCAACTCGGTCAGCTGATTCTCCAGCCTTTGATTGAAGCTGCACCGATTTCATTCACCATCCGGGATTGACTCGGCCCTCTCGATTCCGAACTGCTGTGTATTACCAGCCATGTTGGAAATCAGGTGCCTTGCTGCTGCTGGTGTCTTGTCCATCAAAGCTCCACCACTAGCTGCATCTATCATACTCCCTGTCCATTAGAGATAGTCCTTCATAGAAATATTGGATCAGAAATGTTCGCGATCCGATGATGTGGACAGGTGGCGCAGAGTTTATTAAACCTCTCCCAAGTATTCATGTAATATTTCACCTGTATGCTGCCTTATCCCACATATCTTTTTTTTTCTGATGGTCGCAGTTCTGGATGCCGGAAAGAACTTCTCCAGAATGCACGCTTCATTTCTCCCCAGTGTGTGAAAAAGGGCCTATTTGAAGGTACAGCCAATCCTTTGCTGCCCCATCCAGGAGAATGGGAATGCCTTCATCTTGATATAGTCCTCCGATATCCCCCCCGCGGCCTCATGGTAGAGCAGACCACATGGAACTCTTTTCAGGTGCTTGTGGGGGTCTTCTCCCGCAAGACCATGAAATTTGGGCAACAGGTGTATAAGACCAGATTTCAACTCATATGTTTGAGCTGGCTCCAGCTGTGGGTATTGGATGCACCAGGGTTGATACACCACGCCCTGGAGTAGCTAACTCCTTCAACGCCCTATCGTTATTCTCCATTCGCCCTGATTCTGCAAAAGCGTTAGAACTAGACACAAGATTATCAAGACAAAGCTGGTTAGAATTAGCTACAGATTCTATATCAGCACTACTATTTACTACAAAGTTGTTCCTAATTTTTCGTAATCTACGTAAGGTTAATTCTATTTCTGGGTCAAAAACAGTCAATGGATCAAGTATTACTCCTAGTCATGCATCATGCAGATTATGCAGAAAAGAAAGATGCAGTAATATATGCAAACAAAATGCTACCTCTAAGTACTACAAAATGGTTTTACACAGAGAAAAATTATTGATATAGGCATGCTTTTTATTCAGGATCCAGAAACAACAAAAAACATAGACAAATTCAAAATACTCAAGACTGACTTACACTTCACAGACTCTGGATTCGACCTTACTTAGCTTGGCACACCTAAAAACACAAAAGAACTTGTGTCCCCAAGAACGGCGCCAATTTGATGATGCGTTTTTACAAATGCTTTTACGTGCTTATCAAATACTAAAGCTAACTATAGTATAGTCAACCCTAGGTCATTTTTCTCAAGGACACAAGTGTGCTCAATTGTGATTTAGTGTCAAGTTAAACAATGCAGAATCTGAGATGTGAAGTGTTGACTCTCCTCGGTTGTAGCCGAAGTCGTGCTTGGCAGAGACTGAAAGCAGAGACGGTCTCGGCAGAGATGGTCTCGGCTAAGACTATCCCGGCTTGGTCTCGGCTGAGTACAGACAGACGCTTACAGAGGGGGATTACCTCTGTCTCAACCAGAAAAACAGTAAAGAAAACAGTAAACGGGGGTTTTGAATGCAAGTAAGCAGAAAATAAACTAAGACTATGAATGCAAAGTGAATGTATACTACTATTACTACTTATCTATTATTATTATATAACTGTATTCAGATTCAGTTCCATTAATTAAGTCCAGTCCAGGTTCCAATCTCCAGTTCATAGTCCATATCAGCCTTGGGTAGTCATATGGCAATCGCCAAAGGTTCGCCCATTGTCATACCGAGGATTTATGCAATCGCTACCTCATCAGTTGACAGGATTAAGTTCAGAGCTGATTTTAGGTTCCCTATTAACAATCGTCAAATGGTTACCTACTGAATTAGTTAAACCAGTTCCAATCGGCTTAGCTTAACATTGTTCACGCTTAAATTGCAATCGCGATTCAACGTGAATTAAAGTAGAGGAAGAGAACAGAGATATGAAATGCAGAACGAAATCAATTAACAGAAACAGAATACAAATACAGTGGTCCCGAAGTTCGGATGGTTCCATCTTCCTCAACGACGCCAAGGTTGATGGTGGTGATTCACCTCCGTTAGCCTAAGCGCTGAGGATTAGTTCCACCAGAAAGTGCGTCAAGAGTCTGATCGGTCCCCCTCCGGTAAACGCCCAGCTTCCTCAGTCTTAGACCTGCACTTCCTCAATCGAGAGAAGCACCAATGCAGCGCTGCACCACCGTGAAAATGGAGAGAGCAGGGGAGCGAGAAAATGGATATAGTGAATGTGGAATTAAAGTGAATTCAAAGACGACTAAACAAAGGCACAGCTCCTCCTATATATACACGAGCTATGATTAGCTAATCCTAACGAATCCTAACAGAATTACAAAGTGAATGTTCGATTCTACCCCTATGCAGATCTTTTCACGTGACATGGCAGATTTCCTAGGAGTGACATGGCAGATGAATTAGCATTGAGGTGGCCTCCCAAGCTGGATAGCCGACGTGGTCAATACATTTGGGCCACTCTTCCGGGCTGCTGGGCGCAAGTCAACGGCCGGCCGAGACGACTCTTGCTTGGCCGAGATTGAGTCGGTCTGGTCGGGACGACTTCATCTCGGCTGAGACACTTCTGTTGACCTTGGTCAACTCGCTTGACCCGAGGAAGAAGGAGTGATACTTTTATTAGCTAAGAAGTCTGAATTAGCACAGATTTGTATTTTCTCTATATTCGAGCTCATAAACTGAATCTTAGCTAATAGTCCATCCTTAATCACATAATAGTCTTGCAAACCTCCTTCTTAGGTGTCTAAAAGATGTATAACTTGTGACTCATCACACACCCCTATCAAGTCAAACCTTAAAAAAAACCAAAAAAAACCGAAATGCCAAACACTGTCCCTCCTCCCATATAGCTAACCTGAGGTAACTATCAAGTGATAGACATGCTGGGGGGTCTCCGCGCCCCTAGCGTGTAACCAGCTCCCGAACTCACAAGTCTGATTCGAGACCAGCCTTGCCAAAAGGTTTCCTGGCGTTCCCTAAACCAAAACGCCGGTGGCGACTCCTACCCGGCCGACTCGGTCTCGGCCGACTCTACCCAGCGTCACAATTTAGGTTGTGACAGATGGCGACTCCACTGGGGACCGTATGCCGAGAGCTGAGCCTTGATAGGTTAGCGTGAAGGAGAGACCGGATGAGTCCAGCAGCCAGTTTTCCCTTTCTTTTTGTATTTTAGCTTATTTCATGCATGCTTGTTTTATTCTTTCCTATTATTGTCATCATAATACTGTGGGGTTCACGGGGGCAGAGCACAATGAGGTGTGAATGTGAGGGGCCTTATTCCCAGGCCTGTGAGTTAAGGAGAGAGGAATGTGTAGTGGTCTCCATACTAGAGGCGTCTCAGTACTGGGGATCACGATAGTTCCACTTGGGGCTGACCGTCCTAGGAGGGTAATCATGTTCTGGGATATCTATCCTGTCCATGGTACCGCTCCCTAGGGAAGGTCTATAGACCCAAGAGCCTGTTGGTGAGAATGATTAGAAAAGCCCCAGAGAGAAGGGGGGAACATAGCCTATCCAACCATATGCCTGATTAAGGGACATCCAAGCAAAACCGAATTGGAATCGGCTAGTGCAAACCGAGATGGAATCGGCCAAAAAAAAAAAAAAACCCTTATACCAACCCAGCATGCATACATGCATCTCATACACCACATAAAAAGAAAAGAGAGAAAAAAACAAAACCATGCATCATGATACATTGATCACGGAAATTTCAGATAATGGAAGTAGGGTCACAATATTGGGCTAGATCACCTCAACCCGTCCAGGCTAAAGCACCGAACGTCCAGACCCTTCGCTGCTGGGGCAGCTGCCTGAAAGGCCCATGGCGAAGACGCTTCGAGAAGCTCCATGGCAATCTTCTGAGCCTACTGGAGGTTGAAACTCAGCCAGCCGCATTGGAAGCCCTCGTCCAGTACTACGACTCACCAATACGGTGCTTCACTTTCAGAGACTTCCAAATGGCACCAACCTTGGAGGAGTATGAGCGATTGATGGGATTACCCCTCGTCGAATCCCCACTCTACTTCCATCAAGGCCAACGCCCTTCTTGGACCACTATCGCCAAACTATTAAGAGTACCGGACGCGGAAGTTGCTAAGTGGAAAAGGAACCGCAACGGTATAGAAGGAATACCCAGGGTGTACGTAGAAGAAAGGTTGCTCCAGTTTCAAGAAGAACAGGATTGGGACGCCATGATAGATGTATTGGGCTTGCTCCTCTACGGAGTGGTGCTGTTTCCCTACATCGAAGACTACATAGACCTCGCAGCCATGGAGGCATTCCTGGCCAAAAAAGACCGAGGGGAAAACCCCACCATGGCTCTCCTAGCCAACACCTACTACACACTTAGCCATTGCAGTGGGCGGAAAACAGCGAACCTTAGATGCTGCACCCCCTTGCTGTACCTCTGGCTGACCGCCCATCTCTTCCAATGCAAGACCAAGACCGTTTGTCCAGTGGAAGACTTCAAATGGAGCTGCATAAAGAGAATGACCAAAGAGCAGTGGGTAAGGCAACTAGGAGAGGCCACCGAAAGGACAATTCGTTGGTACCCTGTCTGGAACGAAAGACAGGAAATGATCACTAGCTGTGGGGATTATCCTAACGTCCCCCTCCTCGGGACTCAGGGGGCTATCAACTATAACCCAGAGCTAACCGCCCGACAGGCCGGGTTCCCCATGGTCTCGAGCCCCGTCCAGGAAACTCTCACTCCCCTCTGGATAGAAAGTGCGCAGGCCCATAGAGGCGAGCATCACAGAAAAATCCGACGGGCTTGGGCCAGCGTCGTCAAACAAGGAGCAACGTGGCGAACCAGGAGTTGTGGGACCTCACCCGAGTACAGAGCCTGGCTCGAGCAGCGTGTCCACCTCGTGGGACTGCCTTGGGGAAGTATCCTACGCCAGGACCAAGCAACTCAGGCCTACGAGATACAAGAGACACTCCGAGTCGAGGCACTCCAAGGCACCCTAGAGCAAATGAAGACAGAACAGGGAACGCTGAAAAGAAAATTGGAAACAGCTCTAGAAGAGGCCCGACAGGAACGACGGCTGAGCGATGAATTTAGTAGGAAAGCTCGGGCAGAGAAGGAGGGCCGTCTGAAAATAGGCCAGTGTCTAAAGGCCGTTGATCAGGAAGCGCATTCGAGTAAAGAAGAACGCGACCAACCGATGGTCGAAAAAAGAACGATCGGAGAAAGCCAGAGCCATCCTCAAGGCTAGGGAAGCCAAGAGAGAAGAAGAAACGCAGGCCCTCCGGGAAAGGACACACTTACTCGAGGAAGAACTTAAAGCGGCCCAACTATCAAAGGAACACCTACAAAACCAAAGGCGATCCGGATTGTTAGCCTTGGTCGAGGCCCGAGGAAAGATCGACGAAGCAAAGTCTCAACTCGAGGAGCTGAAGAAGATCCTAGAAAGCTGGAAGCGAAGGTGTCAAGACATCGCGGACGAAGCTGAAATACAAGTACGAGCCGCTACGGTAGACGCGCAAGGTTGGAAGGACAGATATGTCAAACTAGCATGGCTCGCCAACCAGGCACTGATGAGCATTCCCCGAAGGCTCCGCGCGGTAGAAGGCATGATGGATCCCACTAAGACGCCAAGAGAGATCAAAGAATTCTTAGAACATTGTAGGGCGTTGTACGATATGGTGAAGGAATTATCCGCCCCACCATAAGGAATTGTTTTGTCAAGATTCACATGCCTCTTTAGGCTCAATAAACATTATTTTGAATTTCCGTGACTCAATCTTATCATCGCATTTGCATCATTCATCATTCATATAGTATAGCTAAATACATATCCCCCAAGCATGAGAGCAAAAAAATAATAAACGAAAGGCATAAACTAATCAAAAAAAACATATACCAGGAAAGAGAAATCGACTACGCCCCACCGGTACCACACGCGATCCAAGACTAAAAACATGGAACAAGCCATGGAGGAATTGGAACAACTGAACGCCGAGATAAGGGCGGAAATGAGACTGGAAATGGGGCAGATGAAGGAACAAATTAACAAAATGTTCGAGATCATCACTCGAAACGCAGCCCCAACCCCCACGACAGTCACCCCAGGAGCGGCTCCTAGCACCGCCACATCAGGGACACCTACGCATCCCCCGGGATTCACACCCCCGGCATGGAATGCCACTACTGAAAACCCACCAGCTCCCAAGAGCAGCCGGCCAGGGAACACCTCGGGACTAGGTCGGGGCAAGGATCGAGGATCAGGGCCTTTCCCGGTCCTGTGAGCCACTTACTATCACCCCTTTCGAATGCTGGTCGTACACCGGACCTGTCACGGAACCAACCATCCCAGGCAGCGACAAGATCAACGCACTCGAAGAGCGCATGCTAAGCCATTGAAGGAACCAGTAGCTACGGCATTGACGCTGCCAATCTATGTTTGGTTCCCGACATCGAATTACCTGCCGATTTCAAGGTTCCCAAGTTCGAAAAATACAAAGGAAGTTCTTGCCCACGTGTACATCTAGCCATGTACTGCCGAAAGATGGCCCCCTACACCCAACAAGACAAGATCCTGATGCACTGCTTTCAGGACAGCCTTTCGGGGGCAGCATTGCGGTGGTACGTCGGTCTAGACAACGGGCACATAAAGACTTGGAGAGACCTCGCGGACGCCTTCCTACGGCAATATAAGTACAATGAGGATATGGCCCCAGACCGCTCTCGCCTGCAAAACTTATCCAAGGCCGACGCGGAAGGCTTCAAAGATTACGCGCAGAGATGGCGGGAATTAGCTGCCCAGGTCCAGCCACCTCTCTCAGAAAGGGAAATGGCTTCCATGTTCATCGACACCCTCCCCTCGCCCTTCTACGACAAGGTCGTAGGAAGCGTAGCTTCCAACTTCGCTGACCTAGTCATCATAGGAGAAAGGATAGAAGCCGGCATTAAGCGGGGAAGATTCACGCAAGACAGGGGCTAAGCTTCGTCAAGAAAGTAGAGAAAAGGAGGGGAGATACGAATGCCGTAACAACGGATCCCCCACAAGGCCAGAGTAAGCTCATCCTGAACAGCACGGGGATAGTCTCTTTACCTGACCCGTCACCCCAAGCTGGGGCAGCATCTACACAGGAGGCCCAAAACCCCCGTGCGGCCCGACAAAGAAGAGTCTTCACTCCCATCCCGATGCCTTACGCTACCCTCTTCCCTCTCCTACTCCAGAAAGGCATGATAGCGGTTATGCCATTCAAACCGCTAGAGCCTCCCCTACCCCGGTCTTACGACCCCGATTGCAAAGTGCGACTATCACTCGGAGCCGGTGGGGCATTCTCTTGAAAGGTCTTTGGAGTTTCAAGCATAAAGTCCGGGACCTGATAGAGGCGAGGTGGCTTGGGTTTGAAGGAACAAGCCCAACATTGGTACCAACCCTCTCCCCGCCCACGAAGGACGGGCTATTAATGCGCTAAGTCACAACAACGACACTTCAAGGGCGAAGAGGAAGTAATTGCCGTCATAGGTCGTGAAAAAGACCGTTCCTTTCCAACCACTAATCATCCAATGCGACCCGATCCGTCCCGCACCCTTGATCATCACGGCCCCACCTAGGCCCGCCTACAAGGATAATCACGCGGTCCCATGGCATTACGACCCGGTGCCTGAGGAACCCGCTTAGAGACAAACCAGGACCTCCCAACCGAGGAGGTCACTAATATCGCGGAACCCGGGGAGTGACACGTAGCGGAAGGATCTACACCCCGGCCAACCTCGGAGGAAAAGATCCCAAGGGAAGTCCGAAGGGGCACCCAAAGAAAAGGAGGCCGAAGAATTCCTCAAACTCATCTCATCAGCGAGTATGAATTGTTGGACCATCTGAACAAGAAAAGACGCATCTCGCTTCTCACATCGCTTGCTGAGTTCGGAAAACCACCGCAACCTCCTGCTGAAAATCTTGAAAGAAGCCCACGTAGCCCCGAACATCACCGCGGAAAGATTTGGGGGCATTATTGGCAGTCTCACTAGCTCGGGACGGCTGACCTTCTCAGACGAGGAGATCCCGGCCGAAGGGAGACAGCATAACCAGCCCCTTCATATTGCTGTCAAATGCGGGACCTACATGATTACCAGAGTACTAATCGACAATGGCTCTTCCCTCAACGTCCTGCCAAAGGCCACCCTAGACAAGCTGGGTTCCACCCACGTGCAACTGAAGGCGAGCCCAGTGATAGTGAGGGCATTCGACGGTTCAAGAAGGGACGTCATGGGGGAAATCACTCTCCCCATCTACGTTGGCCCTACCCTGTTCCACATCCTCTTCCAAGTCATGGATATTCGCCCCGCGTACAGCTGCCTTTTGGGAAGGCCTTGGATCCACGGTGCGGGAGCTGTACCCTCCTCCCTTCACCAGAAGGTTAAATTTGTCGCCGACCAACAGTTGGTCAGCGTAATGGGGGAACAAGAATTGATGATTAGCACCCCCACACCTGATGGATACCTCGAGGAAGAGGAGGAGGCCCTGGAAACCTCCTTCCAAGCACTCGAGATCGCTGCAAGCCCGGAAGAGCCCCCGTCTGTGGCAGAAAACATGGCGTTTCGCGTCATGATCAAAGAGGGGTACCAACCTGGCAAAGGGCTCGGTCCTCTTCTAGAAGGAATCCCCGCGCCAATTGAAATCCAGGAAAATAAGGGGAGAGCTGGACTCGGGTACCAAGCCGGCGACCAGGCAAGAGCACGCCCAACCCGGGCAGCATGGGGCCAACATTTCGTTCGTGAAAATGCGGCAATGGTAGGTAGTGGGCCCAGAAGTCAGCCCGGGGGAGTCCATGTTTTCGAGGGACAGCTAGCTAATTGGACGACGGAGCCACTCGCGGACGAATTTCTCTTTGCAATGTAATTCCTTTTGTAACTCGCCTCTCGGGGCGACTTTTGAATTAATAAAACTTAGCATGCATTTTTCATCCATTTCCAGTCACTTTCTTTTCCTTTCCGCGTTCTTTTCACACTTAAATTTCGCTAAAAAAACGGGAGGAAACTCCCTTAAAAAACACCACCAATAACGAACCTATCCCTAAACAGCGATACAGCCTACGTATGCAAGGACCCCAGTCCTATTGAGGAACCGGTAGGAGAGGAAGACGCAGAAACTGAGGCTTTGGCCGAGGTAGAAAGGCAGATAGAACTGGAAAGACCAAAGTTCCAACCCTTGGCCAGGGAATTAGAAAGCGTGAACCTAGGCGACGAGAGGAATAAGAAAGAAGTGCGAATAGGAAGTCAGATGTCACAAGAATCGAGAAAGGCCCTCATAGAACTCTTACAAGAGTTCTCAGACATATTTGCGTGGTCATACCGAGACATGCCAGGCCTCGACTGCAGCATAGTGGAACATAGACTCCCCATGCTCCCAAAAGCAACCCCCGTTCGCCAACAGTTGCGAAGAATGAAACCCGACGTGGCCTTAAAAATCAAGGAGGAAGTAGAAAAAGCGTGGGGACCCGGGTTCTGGTCAGTATCTAACTATCCCCAATGGGTGGCAAACATCGTACCTGTACCCAAAAAAGGACGAAAAAGTACGCATGTGTGTCTAATTATGGGATCTAAACCGGGCCAGCCCCAAGGATAATTTTCCTTACCCCACATCGACATGCTCAGTAGACAATACGGCATGTCATGCCTTCTCCTTCATGGACGGTTTCTCGGGTACAATCAAATTCTAATGGCGAAGGAAGATCGGGGAGAAGACGACCTTCGTCACCTTATGGGGAACGTTTTGCTACAAAGGTAATGCCATTTGGCCTCAAAAATGCCGGGCAACCTACCAAAGAGCGATGGTAACCCTGTTCCCGACATGATGCATAGGAAATCGAGGTGTATGTCGGCGACATGATTGCAAAATCAAAAACTCTGGAACAACACCTCGAAGACTTACGGAAACTGTTCGGTGAAGCCCATGAAGTACTAAGGTAAGGCTGAACAGGCCAAATGCACCTTCTGGGTGACATCGGGGAAAATTGTTGGGCTTTGTGGTAGCGAAAGGGGTATCGAAATGGACCCAGATAAGGCAAAAGCTATCAGGAAATGCCCCTCCCACAAACAGACTCAGAAGTCCAGGGGCTTCTGGGACGAATAAATTTCATAGCCAGATTTATTTCCCAATTAACGGCAACATGCAACCCCATATTCAAACTCCTTCTAAACGACATAAGTTCGAATGGGATGCGAGAATGTCAAGAAGCCTTTGAGAAGATCAAGCAGTACTTAGAATGTCCGCCGGTCCTCATCCCCTGCCGCCCGGAAAACCTCGATCCTGGCATGCCTTACGGTGCTCGACGAGTCCATGGGTTGCATGCTAGGACAGCAAGATGAGGCCGGGAAAGAACGAGCAGTCTACTACCTCAAAGAAAAGGTTCACAGATTGAGAGAAGATACTCGGCCCTCGAACGAACCTGCTGCGCGTTGGTCTGGGCCGCCAAGAGGCTTCGACCATACATGTTGTCCCACTCAGTCCGGCTAGTAGCCAAGACTGACCCCATCAAATACATCCTGGAAAAGCCTGCACTTACCGGACGCATAGCACGTTGGCAAATGGCTCTATCCGAGTTCGACATCGCGTATGTGAGCCGTCACGCTGTAAAAGGGAGCGCCCTAGCAGATCACCTGGCCTATCACCCACTGGCAGATCCACAGCCCCTGGCTCACGAATTCCCAGACGAACACATCATGGTAACAGGAGACGAGTCCCGACCAAAGAACGAATGGACGATGTGGTTCGACGGGGCATCTAACGTATTGGGGAATGGGATTGGCGTGGTCTTGGCCTCTCCAACCGACCACTACTTCCCTTTCGCCGCCAACCTGGGGTTCGATTGTACAAACAACATGGCAGAGTACGAAGCCTGCACCATGGGACTCGCCATGGCCCTGGAACACCAGGTCAAGAAACTCCGGGTCTACGGAGACTCAGCCTTGGTGATCTATCAGCTCCGCGGAGAATGGGAAACGCGGGACAGCAAACTCATCCCGTACCACGACTACGTGAGAGAGATGACAGAAGCCTTCGACACCGTCACATTCCACCACGTGCCACGCGAAGAAAATCAAATGGCAGATGCCTTGGCGACCCTGTCAGCCATGGTACGAGCAAATGACGGGCGGGAGATGACCATACATGTCCGGCAACTCCCTCGTACAGCCTATTGCCACCACCTGGGCCTCGGAGCACCCAAAACGGACCCAGAACCCTGGTACCTCGACATAAAAAGGTACTTGGAAAAAGGGGAATACCCGGAAGGGGCATCGGAAAATAGCAAAAGGACGTTGAGAAGGCTGGCGGCCAGCTACCTCTTGAGCGGAAACGTGCTATACAAAAGGAACGCAGACATGACACTTCTGCGATGCGTAGATCGCCCTGAGGCCGAACGGATAATAGAAGAGGTCCACGAAGGAACCTTCGGCACCCATGCAAGTGGCCATACCCTGGCTCGCAAGATACTCCGCGCAGGGTATTACTGGACTAAGTTGGAATCAGACTGTCACCAACATGTCCAAAGGTGTTTGAAATGCCAGGTCCACGCCGACCGTATCAATGTCGCTCCTTCCTCCCTACATAGTCTGGCTGCACCATGGCCGTTTTCTATGTGGGGCATAGATGTGATCGGGCCCATCGAGCCCAAGGCTTCCAACGGGCATAGGTTCATATTAGTGGCCATCGACTACTTCACCAAATGGGTAGAGGCAGCGTCGTATTCGGCCGTAACTCGTAGCGTAGTGGTCAAATTCCTCAAAAAGGACATCATTTGCCGTTACGGGATCCCATCCCACGTCATTACAGATAACGGCACCAATCTGAACAACAAGATGATGACGGAACTGTGTGAGCAATTCCAGATCCGTCATCACAATTCCACTCCCTATCGCCCCCAGATGAACGGAGCAGTAGAGGCCGCCAACAAAAATATCAAGAAAATAATACGGAAAATGGCGGTAACCTACAAAGA
This sequence comes from Mucuna pruriens, assembly GCA_025330945.1. Lineage (NCBI taxonomy): Eukaryota > Viridiplantae > Streptophyta > Magnoliopsida > Fabales > Fabaceae > Mucuna > Mucuna pruriens. The sequence continues at coordinate 26,273 of JAENHJ010000322.1, forward strand.
TTGGCATGAAATGTTACCCTATGCACTACACGGATATAGGACCTCTGTACGAACCTCCACCGGAGCAACACCTTATTCCCTGGTCTATGGTACTGAAGCAGTCCTCCCAATAGAGATTGAAATACCCTCTTTAAGGGTCCTGGCCGAAGCAGAATTAGAAGACGCTGAATGGATCCAAAGGCGCCACGATCAGCTAAACCTGATCGAGGAAAAACGCCTCACGGCCCTATGCCACGGTCAGCTCTATCAGAGTAGGGTTAAAAGTGCCTTTGACAAAAAAGTGAAACCTCGGATGTTCCACACAGGGGACATGGTCCTCAAAAAGGTACTACCAAACGCCCGCAACCCGGGAGGAAAATGGGCACCCAACTACGAAGGGCCGTATGTGGTAAAGCACGCTTTCTCAGGTGGAGCGCTACTCCTAACTGACGCTGAAGGGCGCGACCTCAAACACCCCGTCAACTCGGACTCAGTCAAGAAGTTCTTCCCTTGAAATCTCGCCTAAGCAGCAGTGGAAAGTTGTCTACATCCAACCGGAACCAAAATAGGATTAGGGATATGGCCACACCTTATTTGAAAAAAGTGAGATTCACGTGCATGATATATGTACAAATGCGCAGTTATGGATTGTAGTTGGATTAATAGTAGACACACATGTGATGAGTATGAGAATGGAGTTGAAGAGTTTCCTTACTTTGCTGATGTAGCACCCCTAAAATGTCCGGGCCAGAATGACGTCCCAGCCCTCCTCCCGAAGCCGGCCCAATTCCTGGGCCGAGTCCATCTCGCCGCCTGAAGCCGGCCCAATTCCTGGCATTTGGGCCATCTCGGCACAGTCCAAAGCTGAGACGGGTACAAGAGTCCACGTTTGACCCAGTCTTAGTTTGACTCAGTCTTCCCTGTGATTGAGTCTCCGCACATCCCAGTGGGCCCCAGGCGTCATGGGAGAAACTGAAAGAGAGAGAGAATAATATCTGAGAAAATCTTGGGATTCGGTTGTTATGCAGCCAGCCTCTCCCAGACCCCTATATAAAGCCCAGGCAGAGAAGAGAAAAGGGACATCAACAGAGGGAGAGAAAAAAGAGAGGACTAGCAGAGACCAAAGAGGAAGAGCAATCGGAGACAAACCGAGAGAGCTGACGACGACGCGCCAGAGACGGAAGGAGGACCCCAAGGGCCGGCCGAGAAGAACGATTAAGCATTGGGCAAAGACAGGGAAGACACGTCCGCCATCTCCGAACACCAGGTTAGTATTCTAATCCCCCTCTTACATCAGTCCAAGTCAGGTTCCCTACCACCCCTCTCAAACCCGAGTCCTCACCTACCTGGGCCGAGTCCATCTCGTCACCTGGAACGCTGACCGACAGACCTTGACCCAGTCTTCTCCAAGCCGACTCGGCCTCGGCCACGCCAGATGGCCGAGATGGCAGGGCCGAGCCGACGTGGCAGGGCCGAGCCGACACGAGACGGCCTGATCCCCACTACAAACCATCAGGCCTAATCCGACTTGGTTCCGGCGGAGCCGAGACGGAACAAGCCAACCCTTATCCCCTTTAACTCACCTCCCACTAAAAAGGAGAAACCAGTCCCCTTTAACTCACCTCCCACTAAAAAGGAGAAACCAGTCAAACCCCCCCCCCAGCCAGAACTACGTGGACTTTGAATCCTCTAGAGCCGAGGTACGTAGGCCTAGGGGGCACACCCCTATCAAGTCAAACCTTAAAAAAACCAAAAAAAACCGAAATGCCAAACACTGTCCCTCCTCCCATATAGCTAACCTGAGGTAACTATCAAGTGATAGACATGCTGGGGGGTCTCCGCGCCCCTAGCGTGTAACCAGCTCCCGAACTCACAAGTCTGATTCGAGACCAGCCTTGCCAAAAGGTTTCCTGGCGTTCCCTAAACCAAAACGCCGGTGGCGACTCCTACCCGGCCGACTCGGTCTCGGCCGACTCTACCCAGCGTCACAATTTAGGTTGTGACAGCTGAAAGAAATCCTTTTGATAGTATTGAAAGGTTGTATTATTAGTTTATTAATTGTTTGAATGAGAGAATTTTAGAAGTTGAGTTATGGGAACATCTTTGCGATGGATTTTGCAAGAGTTATACAACATGGGCATAACATGGTGAGTTGTCAGACATCATAAGTGTGTCTCAAAGAGAGAAAGTTGATGTAGATATGGACGATCAACTAGAAGACATGATCCATAATATTGGACCAGAGTATTTTCAACAAGCAACTGTGTACGACAATAATGATGCAAAATGGCTATAGTGATAAAAGCTTTACCAAATTATATAATTTGTTAAAAGACATGCTTATAAAAGGTAACACTTTGTCGAACCATAACTATGAGGCAAAGAAGATATTGTGTTCGATGGGTATGGAGTATAAGAAATTACACGCATACCCTAATGATTGCATATTGTACACGAAAGAGTTTGAAGTGATGCATGAGTGTTCCAAGTGTGGGGAGTCATGGTATGAAAAAGAAAGATGGTGATTCTAGTAGTTGTGTGAGCACAAAGGGTCTTCTTGCAAAGGTACTATGATATCTTCCAATTATTTTAAGGCACAAAAGGGTCCTCTTGTGAAAGAACCTTAAATGGCATGTAAATGAGAGGAAATGTGATGGACAATTTCGCTATGTGGCTAATTCAATACAATGGAAGAAAATTGATATTTTTGTTTTAGATTTCAATAATGAGCCAAGAAACCTTAAGTTTATACTTGCTACAAATGGAATGAATCTGTATGGTAACTTAAGCAGTAATCATAGTTCCTAGCCTATTCTACTTATGATTTACAACTTGGCTCCTTGGTTATGAATAAAGCACAAGTATATGATGTTATCTATGGTGATTTCTATTCCAAGATAACTAGGAAATGACATAAATGTTTTTTAAGTCCTTGATTGGAGACTAGAGAATGTTGTGGGATGAAGGCATTAATGTGTTTGATGGGTAGTGTAGTCAAAATTTCAAGATACATGTCATGTTATTTTGCATCATCAATGACCTTCCAACATACAAAAATTTGTCCAAGTACAATGTTAAGTGACATAAAGCATGTCCTATATCTAAAAAAGGCACATGCTACCATCAAGTGGTACATGAAAGGGAGACTTGTTACCTTAGCCATAAAAATTTTCTCAAAAATAATCATTTGTTTTGCCGATTAAAAAATGTTTTTTTAACAAATGTCATGAGAATGATGTTGTTTCAACAACTTTTACTAGAGACTAAGTTTCTAAACGGGTGAAAGACAGCAATGTTATCTATAACACCTTAATTTTCATGTTATTATATTTAATATTGTTTATAATTATCTATTTAAGTATATGAGTACTTGAATCCTATTTTGTCATTAATTAAATAATTCTATTTTGGAAAAATAAATGTTAGGCTAAAAAAAATAGGTTTTAATGTAAAATTGGAGAAAAAAGGACTGTTGGGTCCATGTTCGAGCAACAAGGCCCATCTTGTTGTTATAAAAGTTGTAGACCCCCTGAGTCAAAATGACATAAATTCAAGTCTCTTGGTTGAAGACTAGATAATGTTGTGGGACGAAGGCATTGATATGTTTAACGGGTATTGTAATCAAAATTTCAAGACGTGTGCTATGTTATTTTGCACAATCAGTGACTTTCTAACATACAGAAACTTGTCCAAATACAATGTTAAGTTTCATAAAGCATGACCTATATGCTACCATCAACTGGTGCATGGAAGGAAGACTTGTTGCCTTAGCCATAAATAATTTCTCAAAAATAATCACTCGTATTGATGATTAAAAATGTCTTTAATAAATATAATAAGAATGATGTTTCTTCAACGACCTTAATTAAAGACAGAGTTTCTAAATGGGTGAAGGACAACATTGTTATTTGTAACACCTCAACTTTTGTGTTATTATATTTAATATTATTTATAATTATCTATTTAAATATACAAGTTTTTTTAGTTATATTTTGTCACGAATTAAATAATTATATTTTAGAAAAATAAGTGTTGGGTTCAAAAAGTGGATTTTTAAGTAATATTGGAGAAAAAAGGATCGTTAGACCCATGTTTGAGCAGTGAGACTCATTATGTTGTTATAAAAGAGGGTGACCTATATACCCCTTGAGTTAGAATCAAAGTTCCTAGAATACATATCAAGAACGAAAACCTTCGGTTACAATGTTAAAGCAACAAGAAAGAGAGCCTTGAGGAACGTGATGCTTCCAAAGCTTTGCTTTTCTAGGTAAAGAGGGTAAGAATGTCTTACTCAAGGGTGTGAGTCTAATTGTGGGTAGAGGGGGTTGGCCCTAGACCCTTTTGTTGTGTTTGTTTTTCTTTGTCAAATTGATAAAGTACAAAAAGCTTTTAACTTTATGGACGTGGGTTAAGGGGTTGACCCCCAAGCTCCAATTGGTTGTGTTTAATTGTTTTGTTGCATTTGATTTGTCTTTGTCAAAATTGATAGAGTACTAGACTTTTAGCTTTATGATTGCGAGTTAAAGGGTTTGCGCTAGACCCCAATCTATCATGTTTGTTTCTCCTAATTAGTAGAGCATATGACTTTTAATTTTATGGTCGTGAGTTGAGGGGTTTTGCCTAGAACTCCAATCATAGTGTTTATATTTCTTTGGAAGGGAGATTAAACCTCATTGGATTAGGATATGATTCTATATTGATTCCATGTGTCTATAGCTTTATGTATTTTTTGAGTGGTTACATGTTGAACATCATTGTATGATGATTCATTTTTCTTAAGTTAATACAATAAACTATTGTTAAGATATAATATGAGCGCATTGAATTAAGACATTAATTAAGAAATAAGTAATTAAGGATAAGTGTCATTGTGACAAGTGACTGATAATTCATATTTTAGACACATTATAAGGTCTTAAGAAGGGTAAAGTAGACTCTAATTTGTAGTTAAGAATCATGTATTAGTTCAGATTCAGATTTCCAAGGTGAAAACAAGGAAAATACAAATTTATGCTAATTTGCAGATTTTAGCTAACAAAAAGAGTAATCTCATTTTGCAAGTCAAATTGGAGTCTAGATGAAGCCAACTTAGTTGAGATCGAAGTCGTCCGGACTAGATGAAGTCATCCCGGTCAGATGAGTTCCTCTCTATGCTGACTCCAATCCGCATGTCAACTCCATCTCCACCTGCCAACTCCATTTCCAGTAGTTGAGTGCCGACTCTACATGCTGACTCTGTCTCCTCATGCTGACTCCAATCCGTGTGTCGACTCTTGTAGCCAACTCTAGATGCCAAAGTCGTCCCATCCATCTAGATCCCTCCCGGCACCAAGATCGACTCCGCTCCATCGATTTTCGAGCATGTGATCATTTAGGAATTAGTTAGCTAGTTTGTTAATTATGTTGTTTCTGTTATTTCAGTTAGTTGTAGTTAGTTAAAATAGTTATTTCTATTAAGTCAATTAGATTGTTGTTTGAGAGTTAGTTAGTCTAACATGTATAAAGAGGGAAGTGTAGCTCATTCATCGATTAGACATAGAGTGACGCATAAACACACCTACGCATTCATACTCCGTCGTACATACCTCCGTTCGCGCTTCACTCATCTATGTTTCCATGTTGCTTCAGATGGCGTCTAATTGATCGAGTGGACGCAGGACCAAGGTCTAGGTAGTAGCTGGTTGCTAGAGAGGACTGACACGTATTGGACACACTCTGGTGGACTAACCCCTCTGTACCTGGCCATCTCTAGTGGAACACTACAGCTCTACCACGTGGATCGTTGTGGGAGGCTGAGTTCATCTTTCCATGTATCTACACTATACTTCATGTATCGCTCCAATGGTTATTCAATGAAATGGGTTTGATTTCTCTTACCCTTATGGTTGTAATTCCTGTTAGTTTCTCTGTTCTTGCTTATGTCACAATCGTACATGGTAGGAATAGTTTACGCTAGGTTAAGGGCCAATCGAAACCAATCTAAGTAACATTATAGGTAATTGATAGAATACCTACATCAACCACAGGCGTAATCCCTACTAACTCAAGGTCGCGATCGTGTAAGCCCTCAATAGGCAACGGACAAATGTTAGACGATCGTCTTAAGACATGGGTTGGTGTGGAATTGCATGCATAATAGGAACCAAAATCGGAAACATTTAATTGCTAACTTTGGAAGGGATATGATAAATATGTTTTTGATAATTGTAGTTTGCTTTTACTTTCATAGCCAATAGTTTACTGTCTACACTTACTTAGCTAGTCTACAAAACCCCCTATTTTACTTTCATTTATCGAGTCCGCATTCTATATTCCTGGTTTTGCATGTATCTCAGCCTTCTACACTAGGCATCACTGGAATCACATGTCCTCAAGAGATTCAACCTAGGTTGCCCCTATACTACCTAAAACATAGGAAATCTAGTTATTTTGATAGCTGAAATAACGACTAGAAAACAGCTCTATTAGTGACCTAGCCTACAAGATAACATCAATGGGCCCAAGTGACACTTGTATGTGTGATGAGGTGCCTAGTCTAGTGGCACAACCATGGTCCTCATTGGCCCAATTTGTGAAAGTGGAACAATAAAAAAGAGTTTTACGATGTCATGCATAATCTAATAAAGTTAGAGGTGTGTAAGGAAGTAGATATGAACCTAAGTGGTAAGATAACTAGATGCAAGCTAAGAAGCACCTGACGTGCTGCTAAACGGTACCATGCTGGAGTGGAACGTGTCAATTAATAGGTTGAGCAATGTTATTGTTAGCCTACTTCCTAGGTTAGATTTGGTACCATGTTGCATACGAAGTAGTAATTAGAAGTGCATATTGTCATAGCATATACATTTATGGATGTTTAAATGTGTGATTACTATATGTTGATTGTACGGGCTATGTGGTATGTTTTGAGTGTTCTACCTAACCTTATGATCATATCACAAGCTTGTAGTGATACATATTTTCACTCCCTATTGTTTGTGTTGTCTTTGTGTTTAGGCTTATCGCCCTTTGCAAATGATGTAGAGCTGAAGTATGAAGAATAAGTCGACGCTCCTTTACTACTTTTGCTTTTTGTTGGGTTTTTATGCTCTGATAGGATGTGACATCAAGGCGAGTTGTAAGAATGATTTATAAGTTGTTTATTTTTAGTTAACTTTTGGAGTGTCAATAAGGTGTATTCTATTTCATGATATTTTGTTAAAAGAATGTGAATCATTTATCCCATGTATGATTTTCTTCTGTTTTAATTTCTTAATAGTTAAATAGGATGCGAGGTAGAGGGTTTCACATTTAGTGGTATCGAGTAGGTTGATTTATTTAGCCTTGTGTTTTATGTGCTTGCCTTGTTTGCAGTTTTGCATTGTTTGATATTTATTTTGCTTCCTCACTAAGCAATAGTGGCTGGTAGGAATGATCTTGATTTTATTGATGCTCTTCAAGTCTTAGCTCAAGCTATGGAGAGAAATCAAAATAGAAGTAGGTAGAGTGTGAGACTCTAAGGTAGAGTTGTGTTCCTAAAATTAGGAAGATATTATGTTAGGTAATTTTTTAGGAGAGAAATTCTTATAAGGATGAGGGAGTTGTAACATCATAATTATATTTAATATTTTTTATAATTATCTATTTAAATATATATATATATATATATATATATATATATATATATATATAAGTGTTTGAGTCCTATTTTATAATCAATTAAATAATTATATTTTGGAAAAAATATAAGTTGGGTTTAAAAAGTAGATGTTTAAGTAATATTGGAGAAAAAAGGACCTTTGGACCATGTTTGAGTAGTGAGGCCTATTTTGTTACTATAAAAAGGGGTGACCTAGATACCACTTAAATCAAAATCAAAGTTCCTAGAACACATATCAAGAAGGAAAACCTTTGATGAGACGTCAAAGAAACAAGAAACAAATCTTTGAGGAACATGATGCTGCAAAAGCTTTGCTTTTCTAGGTAAGGAGGGTGAGAATGTCTTGCTCAAGGATGTGAGTGTAATTGTGAGTAGAGAGGGTTGATCCTAGACCTCAATTTATTGTGTTTTTTTTCTTTGTCAAATTGATAGAGTACAAAACTTTTAACTTTATAGTTATAGGTTGAAGGATTGACCCCCAATCCCTAATTGGTTGTGTTTGGTTGTTTGGTTATGTTTGATTTGTGTTTGGCAAAATTGATAGAGAACAAGGATTTTAGCTTTATAATTATGGGTTAAAGAGTTTATCCTTGACCCTAGTCTATCATGTTTGTTTCTCCTAATTGGTAGAGTGCATGGCTTTTAACGTCATGGTCGTGAGTTAAGGGTTGTCCCCTAATTGTTGTTTTTGTTGTTTAGATTTCTCTAGAAGGGGAGATTAAACCTCTATGGATTAGGATATGAAATTTCATGTTGTATATTAGTATGTAGCTTTTATGTGTTTTCTAGGTGGTTCTATATTGAACTTTACTATATGATGATTTTTCTTGTTGAGTTAATTCTATGAATGATTATTAATATAAAATATGAGTACATTACATTAAGACATGAATTGAGAAATGAGTAATTAAGGACATTCTGACAAGTGGCCTAGCCTACGAGATGACACGAATAGTATGACACCTTTAACATTTATAATAAACTTACTCTTTAAATTAACACAATTAAAATATTAAATATTTTTTACTTAATATATGATATTAGGAAATTGATAATAATATATTAAAGTGAATCATACAAATGAGTAATTGAGGATGAGTGTCATTGTGATGGGTGACCTAGCCTATGAGATAACACAAATAGTATGACACCTTTAACATTTATAATAAACTTACTCTTTAAATTAATACAATTAAAATATTAAATATTTTTTACTTAATATATGATATTAGGAAATGGATAATCATATATTAAAGTGAATCATACAAATGAGTAATTGAGGATGAGTGTCATTGTGACGAGTGACCTAGCCTATGAGATAACACGAATAGTATGACACCTTTAACATTTATAATAAACTTACTTTTAAATTAATACAATTAAAATATTAAATATTTTTTTACTTAATATATGATATTAGGAAATGGATAATCATATATTAAAGTGGATCATACATTTATCCACACAAACACATATATAGTAATTAGAATGAAAAAGGACTCCCTAAGTTAGAGTAGTGACTATTTACCTAATCTCTTACAACTATATTTATAAAAACTAAACATTAGCCCTCACCCCAATCACTCATATGAGTCTTTTTTTTGGCTCCTCTTTGGTAGTTTTAGCCTTATCACTAGAATTCTTCTTGATCGCATCATCACCATATACTTGAATGACCACTGCTAGCAAAGAAACTTAGGAGTCCATTCCATGCATTCCCGAACAATTCATTTCTTTTTGTATATGCTTGATCAACGCCTTGCACCTATTTCTATTACAGCATCCGCATATGACAAAAATGACAAATTAAACAAAGATAAGAACTAAACATCCAGTTTCCAAGGAATCGAAATAGATTAAGAGACTTACACAAAACATACTTCATACAATACAAAATAATATCCAAGCTAATTAATAATTAATACTAGTAACATTATATTATATAATATTTTAGAAGATTATTACACAAACATCATAATACCAAGTAGATAACATATTCATAATACATAATATGTCTTTATCAATCATCAACTAATATGCTATATGCACAGGTTTCTATGACTTAACTTAAATTATAATGCGGAACATATGAGCCCATACTCTTTTTAATACCTTGCATCAAGGAACCAAATCCTTGGGAAAATGATCAGAATATTGTATTCCCCACTCATAATACTTTTCTCTTCTCAAGAAATATAGTCACCTTGTGACTTTATATTTAAGAATAGTCTCCATTGATTCGATGATGACTCAACAGTTGTCAAGGTTATTATGTTTAATCATGCAAAGATCATGGTTCAAGATTTATAACTTGACCATTGGGACTTCACAACTCAATACAGCACCCTCAAGACCCTTTTTGGATCCTTGCATACATTCCTTAGTGTACAAAACTATAACTTTCCCAACTCCCTCTCAACACATGCAAATGATGCATGATCCCAATTAAACTCTTTGGACATCTAACCTAGAGTTTCACAATTTCTCATATTTCTCAAGAAATTCAAGCCAAGTTTCTTACATAAATTGGTGCTTTAATACATAGCTACTAAAAGACATGGTTAACAAACAACAAGATCCTCGTCATTATATTTTTTAATGTATCTTATAGATCGTCACATTAGATAATTCTAACCATGGAGTTACTTTCCAAATCAATCACATTTTTCTTTTAAAATAAAAAATACTAAATTCCAAAATTATTATTTTCACCTTAAAGAACCGTTATAAACATTTTAGGATTTATTTAGAAAATTTTGTAACCAATTTATCATTAATTATTTAAATACAAAAAAAAATTCTATAGAAAAATCTTCACTTTTAAAAAAACAGAATACTTTCTATTTTGAGAGAAGATTGCAAATTAATTTTGTCTAATCAAATGCTTTTTGTTTTAATTCGTTTTAAAACTATACTTGTCTAGTTTCTAAAACATCAAGTTTCATCTTCAAAAAAATATATACAAATTCGTTTTAAATATTTTAGTAAGTAAAGGTCAAAATTATTCCAATGAAAAACAATAAACTTCAAGAGAAATTTTCCCTATTGATTCCAATCCAATTTTAGGAAAATTTGAGTCCATATTATAGAAATTTAATTTAATTAGAGAAAGGTATAGTATTTCTCCTAATTCATTTTGTGTAAAAAGAAATGATTTTTTTTCTAAAACATTCATGCCCATGATTATATGAGAAATTATGAAATACATTAAGTAAAATAATTGAATTATACTTTTAATTTCTATATTATTTCGCCTTCCCTTTTTCCTTAAGAGAATCTTTGGAATCTTTCTTTAGACAACACCCAACTTATTTCCACCATCAAAAGGTTCATCACTTTCATTTCATCCCTTGTTTAGGCTATTAAACTTAGAGCTAGAGGATTTTTTGGTTTGGCCTAGTTTTTTTTAGAGGTTTTAAAAGAAATTGCACTTCCCTTTCTATTTTGGATTTCCTCCATCAATTCTTGTTCGTGTACTTAATGGGCTCACATATGTTGAAAGATTTTAGATTCTTGGCTTCTTGAATAATTGTGACTTTAGGCCTTCAAATCATAGGTAAGCTCCTTAAGATTTTCCTAATTTGTTTAGGAGTAGTATATTTATTGTTAGATAAAAAGATGAATTCGGACCTTCAAAATTTTTTATTAATAACAAAAAAAAATAGTTAAGTTATTTTAGATAAAAGATGATGGGAACAGCTAGTTGTACAAATGTATAACTATATCATATATAGTCTATCAATACAAATGAAGCACTTTCATAAAGAAAAGGATGAAACAAATACATATATCTATATATTTATGTGCATATTCAACTTGTTTCATCCAAGAATGATATAGCATACGTCTTATCAAAAGCATAATGAAGAAGTTCTGAATGTAATGCCAAAGCCTTTTTAATATCTCGATCAACATCAAAAGATGTGTCCTCTGCAAAAAGAAGTAGCGATATATTTTTTGCTTTAGCACCTATTATAAGTAATCTGTACAAAAAAGAAAAATAAGCATAATACTTTATCTTATCAAATTTATTAGTTACTAAAATGTACTAAATGAAGTATTAAATGTTCCAACAAACACTTTCTTTCTATAGTAGAAAGATGAAAGAAGGACACAAACTAGTGTGGTGAATATTCCATAACCATATCTACAAATACTAGTATTATAGTGGAAGGTGGTTGTACTAACCAAAAGAACATGTATAAATTATAATGATTCAACACTTGAAAATAGTAATTAGGAAGAATAAATATTAATACAAAAGACAAAACCAAAAAAACCTATGAATTCTTACATGCATTATACTAGATATTAAACACATAAAAGTAAAGATACCTGAAGTCAAAAGAGAAAGAAAAACATGAAATTTAAAATAAAAATAAAAAAGAATCATTTCTCAATTTGTATGTGTCATCCTTGCATGATGACCATAATCACTCCAATTTTATTGAATGTCCTCGAAGGGATAATTTATGCACCTTCCTCGTGTTTGATAAGTTATATTTTATACACCTTACAAGGGCTTAAGATGGGTACTATTAAGACTGTTTAGTGATTAAGAGTCATGTCTTAGTTAAGATTCGAATTATGGACCTAGAAATAGGAAAATATAAATCTGTGCTAAAATGAGGATTTTAACTGACAAAAAGATTGAACTTGTTTTGCGGGCCTAAAAGCTGAGAGTATCTCGGCCCAAAAGGAACATCTCGGTCCAAAAGAAGTGGTCTCAGCCAGACCAACCAGCCAGGACCGACATCAGCGGCGATAAACACTCCAGCATGCAAGGAATCATCAATTTTGAATGATTAGATTTATTAGCTAGAAATCTGCTAGAATCAATGAATCATCAATTTTGTATGATTAGATTTATCAGCTAGAATCAAGGAATCATCAATTTTGAATGATTAGATTTATCAACTAGAAATCTGCTAGAATCAAGGAATCATCAATTTTGTATGATTAGATTTATCAATTAGAAATATGCTAGAATCAAGGAATCATTAATTTTGAATGATTAGATTTATCAGCTAGAAATTTGCTAGAATCAAGAAATCATCAATTTTGTATGATTAGATTTATCGGTTAGAAATCTGCTAGGATTAAAGAATCATCGATTTTGTAGGATTAGATTTAGATTTAGCCACAACTACCCTACATGTTTATAAAGGCACATAAGGCACGAGTTTAGGGTGTGGAATTTCAACAGAATTTAGACCTAGCGTCGTCAGCAATTACAGTTCATTTTCGCTAGCACGGTGGAACACGAAGCTTCAGTAAGGTGTCTCGCTCAATCGAGGAGGTGCAGGACCAGGAATCGGAAAGTTGGAATCTGTCGGAGGTGATCGCTCGGTATAGCCGATGCACTTCGGTGGGTAAAAACCTCAACATCTAGCCATCAGTGGTGAACCATCGCCGCCCTTCCAAGGCGATCGTCGTGGAAGGCAGATTCTCTGGAATCTCTAAATTCTCACCTTGTATTCAATGTTGTTTTCAATAACATAACTGGTTTGCAATTCTATCTGTTGATTTTAATCCCTACGCTTTAATCTATTATTTCTTTGTCGTGATTTCACATTGTGAGGAGTAGATCACGTTAGACTAGGACCAATTAGAACTAGTTTAATAACCTCATTAGGTAAGAGAACCTAAAATCGACCAAGTACATACTCCCTACCAACTGATGAGGTAGCGATTGTGTAAATCCTTGGTATGGCAAGGGATAAATGTTTGACAATTTTCATAAGGGTTTCAAGTTTATTCGGAGTATAATCTCAGGTAAGGAATTAAGGACCCACCGTGTGTTGAATTCTGATTTGATACAATAGTTAGCTTAGCATAGTTTAGTTTACTTTCAGTACTTAGTTATTTCTCTGCACTCAAACACAAAACCACACCTTTATTTACTGCATTTTAGTCTGAGATCGAGTTAGTCCGACTCCATCGTGTCTGTCCGAGTCTGCGCTTAGCCAAGACCGTGTCGGATTCGTCTCTACCGAGACCGAATCAGATCAGTCTTTGCCGAGTGTGAGTTGACATTCTACACTTGAGTATTTTCTGCATTAACTCTGATTTTCACATTTAGTCATATTAGAACACATTGTGTCCTTGAGAGAATTCGACCTAGGGTTAGCTATACTATAGTTAGCTTTAATTTATTTGATAAACAGAACACGACTAAGCACGAGTTATCAAATTGGCGTCGTTGTCGGGGACACCAGTTATTTTGTGTCTTTTGTGTGCCAAACTGAGATAAGTCGAATCCTAAGTCTGTGGAATGCTGCATCTATCAGTAGAGTCAGAGTCTTGAGTCTATGTCTGTTTGGATCCTAGAATAATATAAGCATGATAAGTGTGCATAAATTTTTGTTGTGTGAGTTTTACTAATTGAAAAAAAAAAGAGCACAACAACAACCATCTCTACATCATTAACTATATCTACTTTTTTGCATAAACATCCTCTAACTTTCTACATAATTGATTTTGTTTTCTGATAGCTACTTGTTTTCTGTTTTCTAATTTGCATAATTGACTCTAACTTCTTCTATATAACTTCAATTTTTTTTAGTAACATTCTGACCAGTTTACAATTGTTCTGTTATTTTTCATTATTTTGTTGCCTTTTTACGCCTCTATTTCTTTTTTCGTTTGTTTTTCTGTTTCTATTTTTTGTTTTCTTTCTATTTTTCTGTCTCTATATTTGTTATTTTTCTATTTTTCTGTTTTTGATTTTATTCTTCTCTTGATGCTTTGCTGTTTTAGTTCCATTATCTTGCCGTTTTTCTATTTTTTTTATTCTGTTATCTTTTTCTTCTTCTTTTTGATTTTTAATCCTGTTAACAACACTTATGCATTTTGATACTAGTATTGCTCCTAATTCTTCTGATCTTGATAATTATGCTCCTAGCTCCGACAAAGAAGGGAATCAGTTGCACACTAATGTCATGACGTATCAATCGTGGTGTCCTCGATATCCCGAATGGGAACGAGCCTGGTCATACAAGCATTACCCATTTGAGCTAACAACTGTGTTGCCCGAGTTAAATGATTTTGCAGGTAACACTCACCATTTTGACAATAGAGAAGCCACAACATCTATAGGAATGAATGGGATAACCGCTGTGGACAATCAAAGATTGGGAAAAAACATAGATGGATGTGGTGTGTGGCTTTGTAGGACATCCAACCCGTGATTGTCCCATTCTGCAAAAAACACCACTTCCATTTAGACCACAACCAAAGGCCATGAACAACACGCAGTTCCCACAAAAGGAGAGTTTCTTGGGAAACTAGACCAACCACATGCCCATTAGCAATCTGGAATTCCAAGAAGATATGTGCACCACACTACAGGAGCTACAGGATTTGCAAAAACAAATTACCGAATTAACCGCCACCGTGAACCAACTACATTACAAGAGATTTGGATGTAGTCCATCTCAAACCATCCCCAATCCACAAGAAGGAAGTATGAGTGGCATAACCGGGTGGAATGGCAAGGAGCTACCACCACAACAATCTGTCCAAGTATCTTATGGATTTCCTGAAATTCCGGATTCAGAGAGTCCTACTATTGATTGTAACCACGCCTGTACCACTATAATAAAGGATGCTAATTATGTCAAAATTAGCAATGATGTTGATACGGATGCAGGTACAAGAGTTGTAACTAACCCAGAAGTGGTGGCAATGCAACCTTCAGTGATCACAACTACTGTGCCGGGTTTTGCCGACTTCATACTTGCTACTACCAACTCTATTACGATGGCTGAGATTGACGAATATGTGCCAACTATTCCTGATTCGGCTGATGTGGTTAAGATTGCAAATTATGCGGCTAATGTTACTGATATTACTGACAGGACACCAGGTGCCGAGCCCTTGTCCAAATTTTGGACCAGGTTCTTGGGGTTGAGATAGCTGATCCTGCAGGTGTTGATGCTGACATTACTGAGCCCATGTCTGCTGATGCCAAGATTGCTAATCCCGGATATGCTGACACTGATCTTGCTGAAAGTGTCGAGGATGTTGATTATATGGTTGATAAGTCGGACAATGCTAATATGATTGAAAGTGTCAAGTCTGTGGTTGAGGGCCTAGATCTTGCTGAAAAGATTGCAACTTCGGATCTTGCCGAATCTAGAAACCGGGACAAAGTGACAATCAACTCTAACATCCAAGAGGAAGCCATAGCCGAGTCCAACAAATTAGAAGGAGCCGGTTCCGAGTCGAACAATCAAGAGGCCACTAAGCCCAATTTCGGGAGCCGCAATCATAAACAAGCCGAGAATGAGCCGGTTCCCAATTGTCGAGATCCGACAAGAGCCGGGAGCAACTTGAGCAATAAGACAGATATCGAGTCTCATTCAGACAAACAGAGTCAGAAGCGGCTAATGGCCAAGACCGACTCCACAACCCAAGTATCGAATCCTGCTCGAGTCGACCAATTGAAGCTGAGACGAGATGAAACCAACTCGTGCAAAGAGACACATGCCAAGTCCGACTCCATCTCGGACAATAGTAAGTTGGTACCATCTGAATCCGATTCAAGCGTGGAAATGGAAGCCAAGTCCGACTCTCACAACTAGCCAGAAGACGAGTTAGATCTCGATAGCCAATGCCAAAACCAGATAGAAGTCGCGACTATGCCTGGTTACCGACTCTACACGTGGACAACTGGGATGATTCTAAACCAGCCGACTCTACATTCGGAACGGCTAATCCTATCTCGACAGTCGAATCAGACTTCCACGAGTGAACTTTCTCCACTCCCCTCACTAGCAGCAAAATCAACACCGGGCGATGCTGCCGCTACATGTTCTGTTAATCATGGACAACCAGTTCTCGGTTGAGCAGTAAAAAGAACCGCTACAAGATCTAAAGAAACCAAGAAGCTTCTATGGCCACGTGGTCAAACATTCACTGTTAAGCTTTTTGTCCTAAGAGCCGCCGGAAGACATCATATTGAAATGGATGAAGAGTAAGCTCCCCCAAGCTATCACTAGCAGGAGCAAAGCAAAAATGATGGATATCAGATTTTGCACATTCTTTCCACCCTGAGAAAGAAGTTTTTTATTTGCTTAAAAAAAACTAGACATGGGCCGAAGCTGACTCGAGCAAGAATACTGAGGTTGAGTCTGATCGTACAACCTCAGTCGGCAACAACAAGCCGAGACCAACTCGTCGCAGTTGGACCAAGTCGGCCAACTAACGCCGAGATTAGCTAATGATACTTCACTGCATTCACTTTCCTTAAAGTTGAACTTGACCATGTCGGATGGCATCCCTTGAGCAAAGCCTCATAACCCCCTCGATATTCTTGGCATGCATTGGGGACAATGCATCATTCAAGTGTGACGGGAGGACCAAGTCCATGCCAACCCCATTTCATGTTTATTTTCTGTTTACTGTTTGCCACTTTTGCCTCTATCTTCTATTTGTGTTGTTTTCCATTTTGTTTTTCTATCAAGTTTGTTTTTTATTTCATTTTCCTAAGTTGTTTCAACCGAGTCTATGTTGACTCCGGTTCCATCTTGGTCGGATCTGGACCGACTTTGGCCTTGTTTCAATTACTGTTTTCGTTTCATTTTTGTTTGTTTTTCCTAATTGATTTCTAATTCCTTAAGTACTGGAGAAAATGCTTTAAAAAAAAGATTTAAATGGATTTCCTTCGAAAAAATGAAACAGAAAAAGGTATGCATGACCTTGGAGAGAAGATTTTTTTTCAACCTTGACAAGGACTGAAATTTCTACATCTCTTGGCAATGAGTGATTGAAAAAAATTAAAAAGAGGAACCTTTAGTGATTGAGCAACCATCCATGTGAGAATTTTCGATCCTTACATACATAATGGCTTTACATCTTGCCATTCTCTCTTTTCTTGTGTGATATTTGCATTCATGATGACTGGTTACTCTAGATCTTGCCTTGATCTCTGGATACATCTCGTTTCGCATGCAGGAGTAATATGATCTAGGCCATGTTTCTAATTAGCCCCGAGCCAAATGGACCTACCTTGCAAATTTTATCCCTTTCTTACCCTCTTTGAGCCTGAATAACCATTTTCTCTAATATGAAAGCTCATTACAAGCCAAAGCCAAAAAACCATGATCAACCTCAACCTTACGGGGATAGAGGAGCTTTGGCATTGTTTTGGGAGTGGGTCTCGTTCAAGTGTGGGAGAGACACCCGGGGACATAGCAAGAATAGTGCATCCAAAAAGGGTTGAAAAAGAAAAGAAAGAAAAACAAGTGTAGGATGACACAAAGAAAGGGAAAGCAGCCAAAAGTTACAAGCTATAGCAAAAAAACAGCACAAAGCTGCAAAAAAAGAAGTGAGAAAAAAAAAGAAAAGAAAATTGGAAAAAGGAAAGAAAGAAGTGAACAAGAATGCTCTTAATAGAATCGCAGTGTCTTGGGGGATTCCCTCCATGCTGCGAACTCATTCCCCATTGCTCCTCCCTACCTTATGGTTACTAAAGCTCACTTACCATCATGTATCCTACCCTTAACCTTGGCCACGTTACAAGCCGACAAGAAGTCCTAGTGATCATGATTGCATGTGATTTTGAAGGTGAAGAAGGAGAGGCTAGTCAAGGTTCGGTAGTGTCGGTTGCATGAGATGTTTGAGTGTATATAAAATCCCAAACACTTGAGAGATTGAGAGAATATGCCCTGAGAAAAAGCTCGGTCACTTCTCGGTTACTCTTTAATGTTTGCAGGTTGCTTATTTGCTTTGGATATGGAGAAAGTAACTCTCATAGATTGTTTGAAAATATGGATTCTGGGATGATTTCATGCTTAATCTGTTTGTCAAACTTGAAAAATTCATTTGAAAACATATTTCCTCTTTCAATTTCCTTGAATGATCAAATCTGATTTTGCCAAGGAGTGCAAAATTGTAAGTGTGGGGGTCTGATAAGTCATATTTTATACACCTCACAAGGGCTTAAGATGGGTACTCTTAAGACTATTTAGTGATTAAGAGTCCTGTCTTAGTTAAGATTCGAATTATAGGCCTAGAAATAGGAAAAATATAAATTTGTGCTAAAATGAGGATTTTAACTGACAAA
This sequence comes from Mucuna pruriens, assembly GCA_025330945.1. Lineage (NCBI taxonomy): Eukaryota > Viridiplantae > Streptophyta > Magnoliopsida > Fabales > Fabaceae > Mucuna > Mucuna pruriens. The sequence goes on from JAENHJ010000322.1 coordinate 44,959, forward strand.
AGATTGAACCTTGTTTTGCAGGCCTGAAAACCGAGAGTATCTCGGTCCAAAAGGAACATCGTGGCCCAGAAGAAGCAATCTCAACCAAACCAGCCGACCAGGACCGACATCAACGACGACAAACACTCCAGCATACAAGGAATCATCAATTTTGAATGATTAGATTTATCGGCTAGAAATTTGCTAGAATCAAGGAATCATCAATTTTGTATTATTAGATTTATCAACTAGAAATCTACTAGTATCAAGGAATCATCAATTTTGAATGATTAGATTTATCAGCTAGAAATCTGCTAGAATCAAGGAATAATCAATTTTGTATGATTAGATTTATCAGCTAGAAATCTGCTAGAATCAAGGAATCATCAATTTTGTATGATTAGATTTATCAGCTAGAAATCTGCTAGGATCAAGGAATCATCGATTTTATACGATTAGATTTAGATTTAGCCATAGCTACCCTGCATGTTTATAAAGGCACGTAAGGCACGAGTTTAGGGTGTGGAATTTCAGTAGAATTTAGACCTACCATCGTCAACAATTAAAGTTCATCTTAGCTAGCATGGTGGTACACGAAGCTTCAGTAAGGTGTCTCTATCGATTGAGGAGGTGCAGGAGCAGGAATTGGGAAGTTGGAAGCTGTTTGAGGTGATCGCTCGGTATAGCTGACGCACACTGGTGGGCAGAAACCTCAACGTCTGGTCATCAGTGGTGAACCATCGCTGCCCTTCCAAGGTGATCGTCGTGGAAGGCAGATTCTCTGGAATCTCTGAATTCTCACCTTGTATTCAATGTTGTTTTCAATAACACAACTGGTTTGCAATTCTGTCTATTGATTTTAATCCCTGCGCTTTAATCTACTTTTTCTTTGTCACAATTACACATTATGAAGAGTGGATCACGTTAGACTAAGACCGATTGGAACTAGTTTAATAACCTCATTAGGTAAGAGAACCTAAAATTGACCAAGTACATACTCCCTGCCAACTAATGAGGTTGCGATTGTGTAAATCCTTGGTATGGCAAGGGATAAACGTTCGATGATTGTCGTAAGAGTTTCAGGTTGAGGAGTATAATCTCAAGTAAGGAATTAAGGACTGACCGTGGCAAGGGATAAACGTTCGATGATTGTCGTAAGAGTTTCAGGTTGAGGAGTATAATCTCAAGTAAGGAATTAAGGACTGACCGTGTGTTGAATTTTGATTTGATACAATAGTTAACTTAGCATAATTTTGTTTACTTTCAGTCCTTAGTTATTTCTCTGCACTGAAACACAAACCCCCTTTATTTATTACATTTTAGTCCGAGACTAAGTTAGCTCAACTCTGTCGCGTCTGTCCAAGTCCACGCTTAGCCGAGACCGTGTCGGATTCGTCTCTGTCAAGATCGAATCGGATCAGTCTTTGCCGAGTGAGTCGGCATTCTACACTTGAATATTTTCTGCATTAACTCTGATTTTCACATTTAGCCATATTAGAACACACTGTGTGTCCTTGAGAGAATTCGACCTAGGGTTAGCTATACTATAGTTAGCTTTAGTTTATTTGATAAACAGAACATGACTAAACATGAGTTATCAGTGTTATGTAAACTTAGTGAATCATATATATTCAATCGATGTGGGATTGTTGCGGCAAAAACAAACATAACAGGCAAATCTCAAATAATGGAGGATCTTCCCAACTACTTGAAGGTGTCTCTCACGGAGTCATGCATAAATTGATTGACCATACTAACAACATAGGTAATATCTGGCCTAGTGTAAGATAAATATATTAGTTTCCCTACCAGTCTCTAGCATCGAGACTTTTTGATAGGTAGACTTTCTTCACTTCCAATCTTGTCGTTTTGTCCAATGGGCACCTCTATGGTCTTACATCTCAATTTTCCTATCTCCTTAAGCAAATAAAGCATATATTTCCTTTGGGATATAAAGATGCTCTTTCTATAATAGGCAACCTCTATTCCCAAGGAAATACTTTAACTTTCTCAACTCTTTCATCTCAAAATACATTGCCAACCTTTGTTTCAAAGTCAATTGTTTTATCTCATCATCTGCGATGATCATATCATTTATTTACACTACGAGAAGAGTGAGTTTGCCATTAAGGAAATGTTTCATGAATAAAGTATGATCACCTTGACTCTACTACTCTAGGAAGATTCATGAATTGTGTAAATCTTCCAAACTATGCTCAAGGATATTGTTTAAAGTCATACAAAGCCTTCTTTAACTTGCACACTTTATTATTATTACCATAAAATTCAAATTGTTGTAGGTCCCAACCAAAGTAGGCGGATAAAAACAAAATGATTCTTACTATATTTATTTTTACCACAAGAGCAAATGTCTCATCATAATCAATACCATAGATCTATGTGTATCCCTTTCCAACCAGTCTTGCTTTATATCAATCAGTAGTACCATTAGATTTACACTTCGTAATGTATATCCACTTGCAACCTATAACTCTCTTGTCTTTAGGTTTATCAACAATATCCCAAGTTAAGTTCCTTTCTAATGCCTTCATTTCTTCTATCATGGCTCGAACCCAATTGTTATTTTTCATAATTTATTGGACTCATGCAGGTATTTTAATTGCATCAATAGTTGTAATATATGCTAGAGAAGATGATCAATATAAACAAGTTGAGATATGGGATACATAGGATTCTTGGCACATGATCTCTTGCCTTTCCTCAAGGCAATAGGCATATTGTCAATAACTTCCTTAGAATCATCATCATCCTCAACGACTTTTACCTCTAGTTTAGATGACTCAATTTACTGAGAGACTAGAGTGGGTTTCTCTTTGCCTTTGATATTTTATTCCAAAGAATCGATTCTCCTTTTTTCCTTCATTGTGATCTTTCCCTTTCGCTTCACTATGATCTTCCATTTTTGCTTCATTACGATCTTCCCCTTCTACTTCATTATGATCTTTTATGTATTTTCATGATTGGTGTCTTGGACATCCGACAAAGACGGAACAGATAATGACCTTAAGATAAACTTGACTTCTGAAATACTCTTTTCCTGAAATTGAGAGCTGACAAAGAAGGATTGTGTTTAGTGAAAGGTGACATCCATTGGCACAAAGAATTGATGACTCTAAGGGTGATAACACTTATAACCTTTTATATTTGAAGGATAACCAATGAAGATACAATTGAAAGCTCCTGGGTCCAACTTCCCACAATTGGGATTATGAGAATAGACAAAAGCAACACACTCAAACACGTGATATAAGAGACTCAATAGTAGAGAGAAGAAAGAAATAATGACAAGATGTGTTCAATTGAACTAATACCTTGTGAGACACAAGTGAGTAGCCTATTTATGAGGTAAGTGACAATTAGGACAATTTCTTCCCAATAGACATTTGGAACATACATTTGAGATAGTAGAGCTTTGGAAACTTCAAGAAGATGACAATTCTTTTGCTTTGTAACCTTTTTTTGTTGAGGGGTATTGACATAAGTGATCTCATGAATAATACCCTGATCTATAACAAACTTAGAAAATTCAAAGTTAACATATTCAATACCATTGTTTGACCAGATTTTTTTAATGGACTTACCAAATTGATTTTTGACAAAACGTAAAAAGTTAACAATTATTTGACATACTTCAAATTTGTGTTTCATAAGATAAGTTCATGTTACACAAGTACAGTCATCAATAAAAGTTAGAACTACATAATCTTAGAAATTGATTTAGTAACAAGTCCTCATACATCAAAATGAATAAGATCAAAAGGAGAAATAGTTTTACTATTACTAGGAAGAAAGGAAGCATAATGGTGCTTAAAAACTTAACAAACATCATACTTAAATGACTCAACAGACACTTTTGTGAACAAATGTGGAAATAAAGATTTAAGTAAACTACATGAAGATGTTCAAGAAACTTGTGGTGAAGCCAAATTTGAGAAGCTGCCCAAGTTCTAAGGTTGTTTGATGACTAGAAGAAATATCTTTTTTACTATTTTTATCATCAATTGTCTTGTGTTGTAAAAATTATAACCCATCCTACTCTTCAGCAATCAAAATCGTCTTTCCAAAGGTAAGGTTCTAAAAAACACAATGAAAATAATAAAAAGTTACTGCATAATTCAAATCTTGTGTAAGCCTATATATAAAGATAAGATTGTTAGAAAAATTGGGAACAAGGAGAACATTATGTGAGGATAGAGAGGGTTGGAGTTGGATGCTGCCAAATCAAACAATAGTGACATGATCTCCATTAGCAACTACAATGAGTTGTTTTCCAAATGCTATAGAGTATGATGTCAAGTGTGAGGAGTATGAACCATACATGGAATTTTTTATGATTTCATGGTCTGACTATCGGTCCCGTAGGCAGCAAAGGCAACGAACAATAGCATCGATACCAAGTAGCGAAAACAAAATCCCCAAGATCGAGAGCTTTGATACCAAGTTGAAAGAAAATAAAATTGTATATTAATTGTGTATTTTGTATAATTACTAATACCTCTTTTATAGGATAAAGGTTATGCCTAAAAAAGAAAAGAAGGAAATAGGAAAATAATAACAAGGGAAACAAATATCCTAAAATATCTCTTATATTTATAACAAAAATATCTTTGAAATTTACAAATAACAAGAAAATTGAAGATGAACTTCTCAACTCAAAATCAAATAAGCTCAAGAAGAAAATAACATTCTGAGAAACCATATCCTCACATGTACATCTTTTGGTAAAAGCCAATTGGGGACTTTTTCTTTTTTTTTTTCTTCAGTAAAGAGAGCTAGTGGGATAGACTTTTTTTGTTGTTGTTCGGCAAAGAGAGAGACTTAGATTTGATTCTTAAAATCATGTCTAACATATTTGATATTTCTATGACAAAGTCATACAATTATTTTATTGGATGAAAGAAGAATCCATTGAAGGAGCTAAGAAAAGTGGAACGATTAAGAATCCTCTAACAAAACGTGTTGTAGCTAACAAATTGGTTGCTAATTTCGTCGCAAAAACAATGGAGAACTTTGCATACCATATAGCCACCGAATTAGCCACCAAAATTTAAAAGTGATTTAGCAAAATAAATCCGTTGCTAAATGGTGAATCTAGGAACACAACAACTGAATTAGCAACAAAAAATTTTATTTTTAACTAAAAAAAGAAAGTAAAATAGCAACTAAATTTTAATTTTTAAATCAGGATATTAGAGGAAAATAGAAACTGAATTTTAAGTTTTAAATAAAAAAATAAAAAATAAAAAATAGCAACCCAATTTTAATTTTTTAATAAAAAAATAAAAACATAAAGTAGTAACCGAATATTAAATTTTAATTAAAAATAAAAAATTAAAATGGCGACCAAATTTTTATTTTTGATTAAAAATAATAAATGTGAAATAACGACAGAAGTAACGACTAAATTTTGATTTTTTAGTTATGAAATTAAAAAAGTGAAATAGTGATCAAATTTTTATTTTTATTTAAAAATAAAAAACATGAAATAGGAACTTAATTAGCGATCGAATTTTATTTTTAAAATAAACAAAATAAAAAAAATAGCATCCGCATTTTAATTTTGAAATAAAAAATAAAAAGTAAAATAGTGACTGAATTTTAATTTTTAATTAAAAATTAAAAAAGTGAAATAGCAATCGAATTGTAATTTCTATTAAAAAGTAAAAAAAACATTAACAAACAAATTAGCGATGACATTTTATTTATAATTTAAAAATTAAAATGCACACACAGTGCCCGATTTATATCGGTCACTAAATTGTGATCAATAAAAAATTAGCTTATTGAAAACTAGCGACCTTATTTTTTATAAATATTTAAACTTTTAAGTTAATATTTATAAATAAAAATCTAATTATTTTATATTTAAAAATTTTTGAAGAATAATTAATATACATTTAAGTTAATCAATATAATTTATATAAATGAACATGGAAATTTGTTTTAGTGTATTTAATTTAACAAATTTAAATATTTAAATATTATTTTATAATATGTTACGTAAGAATAATATTATAAAAATGTTATCATTATAATAATATTATAAGAAAATTAGTACTAAATAATTTCTTTACTGTAAATATTGATTTAAATAAACAAAAAGATTATAAAAATATAAAAAAATAATCCAAATAAAATATGAAACATAATTAAAAAAGAAATAAAAGAGTTATTAATATGAAGTAAGGTTTTCAATTACATCATACCTCGCAAATTAAGTGGAAGAACTATATAGAAGTATTCGATTAAATAAAATAAAATACATTTTATTAAAGTATATTCATTCCATCTTATTTGAAATAATTCAAGCAATAAGTTTGTTTGTGATACTTGATCAAATCTGATCAAATCCTATTTATGATATTTTAAAAATTTTGAAGAATATTTAATATAACTATTTAAGTTAATAGATATAATTTATATAAATTTATCTTTTGTTGTTGAAGTTTTGTGTAATTATGGTGTTCAAGTTAATTTGAAGTCAACTAAGTCTATTTATTTTTAAAATAAAGTAAATTTAGTACTTGTGTATTTAAATTTTTATATTTTTATTATTTAGCCAAATAATAGTGTGGTTTTGATTAAATTTGTATTTTTTTTTGTTGAAGTTTTGTGTAATTGTGGTATTGAAGTTAATTTTAAATCAACTAAGTCTATTTATTTTTAAAATGAAGTAAATTTGATATTTTTGTATTTAAATTTTTGATATTTTTATTCTTTATCTAAATAATAGTATGGTTTTGATTAAATTTTTGTTTTATTGTTGAAGTTTTATGTAATTGTGGTGTTGAAGTTAATTTTAAGTCAACTAAGTCTATTTTTTTTAAAATAAAGTAAATTTAGTATTTTTGTATTTAAATTTTTATATTTTCGTTATTTATCCAAATAATAGTGTGGTTTTGATTAAATTTGTGTTTTCTTGTTGAAATTTTGTGTAATTATGGTGTTGAAGTTAATTTTAAGTCAACTAAGTCTATTTATTTTCAAAATAAAGTAAATTTAGTATTTTTGTATTTAAATTTTTATATTTTCGTTCCAAATAATAGTGTGTTTTTGATAAAATTTGTCTTTTGTTATTGAAGTTTTGTGTAATTATGGTGTTGAAGTTAATTTTAAGTCAACTAAATCTATTTATTTTTAAATTAAAGTTAATATTAGTATTTTTGTATTTAAATTTTTTATATTTTCATTACGTATCCAAATAATATTGTGATTTTATTAAATTTGTCTTTTCTTGTTGAAGTTTTGTGTAATTATGGTGTTGAAATTAATTAAGTCAAATAAGTCTATTTATTTTTAAAATAAAGTAAATTTAGTATTTTATTTTTTTTTAATCCAAATAATAGTGTGGTTTTGGTTAAGTTTGTGTTTTGTTATTGAATTTTTGTTGTTGAAATTTGTTGTTGAAGTTTTGTGTAATTATGGTGTTAAAGTTAATTTTAAGTCAAATAATTCTATTTGTTTTTAAAATAAAGTAAATTTAGTATTTTGTATTTAAATTTTTTATGATTTCGTAATTTATACAAATAATAGTGTGGTTTTGATTGAATTTGTCTTTTGTTATTGAAGTTTTGTGTAATTATAGTGTTAAAATTAATTTTAAGTCAACTAAATCTATTTATTTTTAAACTAAAGTAAATTTAGTATTTTTGTATTTAAATTTTTTATGTTTTTGTTATGTATCTAAATAATACTGTGGTTTTTATTAAATTAGTCTTTTTAGTTTAAATTATGTGTAATCATTGTGTTCAAGTTTATTTTAAGTCAACTAAGTCTATTTTTTTAAATAAAATAAATTTAATGTTTTTGTATTTAAATTTTAGACATTTTTGTTATGTATTCAAATAATACTAGGGTTTTTATTAAATTTTTGAAGTGAATGATGTTCAAAATTTAGAAAATGATTAGTGGTATTTTTATTAATGGTGTAATTTAGTGATATTTTTTAAATTTTTATGAAAAATTAATAGTATTTTTAATAAATTTTTATCAACCTTTGTTCCCATTTTCATTTTAAAAGATTCCCCACCTTCATTTTCAAAAAATTCCCACCTTTATTTTCGAAGATTTCCTACTTGAACTCTCACTCCCTCCCACTTTAACTTTTATCTTTCACTCTTACTCTCTCATTCTCAGCCCCATACTCTATCACTCTTATCTCTCACTCTCTCCTTCCTACTCTCCATTTCACTCTCCAATCTCTCCATCTCACTGTCTAACCACCATCGTCATTGACCGTCACTACCTACTACAATCGCCAACCACCGCTGACAATTATTGCCAGCCCCTCCCCTCCCTCTCGCACTCGCTCTCACTTCAACTTTCACTCTCTACTTCCCCTTTCTCCCTCCATTCCCTCCCCTTCCCGTGTCATCCCCACCACCGCCTCCCAAGGTTGTGTTGCTCCCGCCTCCGTCCCCTACGCAACTGTGGCCACGACCTTTCCTCCATCCCCTACATGACCATGGCCACGACCTTGCCTCTGACCTCTACCTGTGGGACTGTGGCCTCGCCTCCACCCACGGTCCATGCGCCCCCCCACATCCCTCCCTCCAACAGCCGCACCGTCCAACCTTTGCCCGTAGTTGCGCCTCCGCCTTCTGCTCATGCTCCTGAGCTCCACCCCCACCTCTACCCTAGGACCACACACACTCATCAGCTCACGTGCTTCATTTCCCATACATGTTCCTCGGTCCATGCATGCTCGTTTTCCTCAGTCCATGTGCACACCTCACGCACATTTGTTTTTCGCGTACACCTTGGTCCATATGTACCCGTCGATCCACATGCCTTCATTTCCCATGCACCCTTCAATCCATGAGCCCTCATTTCCTACATGCCCTCGATCCATGCGCTTCTCGTTTCTTGCACCTTGATCCATGTGCGACCAAATTTTTTTTTCAAAATTAGTGACTAGCGATTAGCGTTTGATTTAGAAAATTTATTAATTTTTTAAAATTTTCAAAAAATTAGAGACTCATAAAAAAATTATTTTTTACGAGAAATTAGTGACTGATACTTTTTAAACAATTTATAAATACCCTTTTGCCACCGTCTTAGTGACAAATAATATTTTTTTTACAAATTTTATTTAGTTGTCACTAATCGGTCCCCAATTTAGTGATGGATTGGAGTTTTGCAAAAATATAAATGGCGACCAATATCTTGATTGCTAAATTGTCGTTATAGTTATTGAAAGATATCAATCGCTAAATGGTTCAATCACTATGATTTTGTGACCAAACAAAATTGATCGCTACTTTAGTCGCTAATCAATTTAGTCACCAATTTCCAAATTTAGCAACTTTAAATTTTAGCGACGGATTTGATGATTGTTAAACTTCAATTTTTTTGTAGTGTGTGAGAGGACCATTTTCATCATTAACTCTAACAAGTTTTGAAGTAGAACTTTTTGTTGCATCCCTCACGAACATCGAGCTTTCAAGTGATATTGCAAGAACATTACTACTTCTCCATTCTAGTAAATTGAGATAATAGTCATCTACAAGATCCGAAGCATCCAAAGTCCTCTCAGAAGTCTGATGACAACCAACAAATAATAAATTATAACAAAATTTTAAAATAATAGTTTACCATACAAACCCAATCAATAAATATTTAAACAACTTATACCCATTTTAATTTAAAAAATCCCACTCATACCTACTTATGAAAATCAAATACTTTCTTATAAACTAAAAATAAAATTGATGGAATAGTAATCAGATCTTAGTATTGCACCTAAGGAATAAATCTTCGAGGCTTGGTGGGTTTACTATACTAGGGAAGAGAGACTTGATGAGGTATTAAGTCAACTAGAGCATGTGGCTTGTTCTTGAAAGCAAGAATTTGGGTTCGATTCATGTTCAAGGATTCTACAAGCTACTTCGTGTAAGTGTTCTCTAGATAGGGAGCTCATAACTAGGTTTCGCTTACCTTTATTCCCTTGAGTAAGTATATAGTGAGCATAATCAAAGTCCATTGCCAACCAATTTGGTAAGAATTTGTCAAACTGGTGGCATTCACGGTGGTAAAATAACAAACACAAAAGACTCAAATACTTGTTTTTCATAAACAAAATATGAAAGAGAAGAAATAAACATGTATCATGGATTACTACTGTCACCATCTAAATCGTGACGGGTACACGGGCTTATTCGGATTGGGCCGAAATGGTCCCGGCCTTGGAGGAGCCGAGACCTATTCGGCCACAAGGAGTCGCCACCGACGTTTTTGTGGAACGTCGGGAAACCTAAGGAAAGGCGGGTCAGGTTATCAGAGCCACAGGTTCGGGGGTTGGTTACACATTGGGAGCGTAGGAGGTCCCAACACGTCTATCACTTGATAGTTATCCTAGGTTAGCCGTGAGAGCCCAGGGAGGAGGGTCATGAGTTTGAAACAGACGGGGTGTTTTGGAGTTGTGGAGTTCAGGACTTGATAAGAGTGTGCCTCCTGTGCCTACGTACCTCGGCTTTAGAGGAGTCAAAGTCCACGTAGTTCTGGGGGAGACTTAGTTTTGAAAGAAGGTGAGGCTAGGATGGAGGCTGGCACGACTCGTCCCGTCTCGGCCTCGTTGGGACCGAGACGATGCCGGCAGGGGTGTTGAGGTTGGGGGACCGAGTCCGCTTGTGCCGGCTCGACTCCGCTGCGGGCAGGACCAAATCGGCATTATAGCTAAGACGTAGGCTAGTAGGCGACGCCCTCTCGTCGGACCGGAACCGAGTCGACCTATGCGAGAGCACTAAATGTGGGGGTCAGGTCGTCTCGGCCGCCAGCCCAAGGGCCGACATGAATTCGACCCCGGGCTGCTGTAGCGCGGTAGGGGTGTTGGCTTGATATGGGGGATACAGACCCTAGCTGGGAATGATGCGAAGGGTGATCTGAAATACTAACCTAGTATTTGGAGGTGGCGTATGCTTTTTCCCTGCTTTCGTCCAGTGTCTATGCCTCTTCTTCTACCAGCCCTTAGGATTCTCCTTCCGCCTTCTGCCTGCTGTTGTCAGTTTTCTTTTCACCAATCCTGCTTCGTACTTTCACTCTGTCCTCTGCTCCTCCTTTCTCCTCCCCTCTCTTTCTGTTCATGAGACTTTATATAGGACTCGGGATGGCTGCGTAACAACCAAATCCCAAGATTCTCGCAGATATTATCCTCTCTTTCTTTCTGTTTCTCCTGTGATTCTGTTGTGATTTGGTACGTGCCATATGGAGTCCATTGGGATGTGGGGAGACTGAGTCAAGTGTGGACTCAGTCTCGAGGTGACAGAGGTGATTGGGGTAGACTCAGTTCCGGCCCAATTTGGGATCGCGAGGGGTGACCCAAGAGTTTAGGATTGGGCCAAGAAGGAGGCTGATTAGGCTGGTTTTAGGAGGGATTGGGACGACGTTCTGGCCCGGGACAATCTTGGGTGCTACAACTACAAAAAAAATTGAAGTTTAGTGACCACCAAAATCAGTTACTAAAGTAAACAATCGATCGCTAATTTGGTGGCTAATTGTCTTTTTATTTTTTTATTTTTTTAAATAAAATTCGGTGGCTACTTTTCTTTTATTTAAAAATCAAAATTTAAAAGTCAATTGCTTATTCGATCGCTAGTTCACTTTTTTTAATTTAAATTTCGGTCGTTATTTTTCTTAAGGTAAATCATTTAGCAACTGATTTTTCGATCGATATTCTACTTTCAAATTTTGGTGTCCAAACTACTGCCTAGTTTTGTGACGGTAATAGTGATTATTTGTTTAGCTACAACGCATTTCGGTTGGTAATCTAGACACAAATTTATTAACATAAAATTACACACTTTTGGTTGCTAACTCCATGGCTATTAGTCACGTATTGTTGCGGTTACGTGTAGGTTTACAACTCATTCATAGTCTATGGGAAAAAGAAAGAAATTCCCACGGCTTCTCCATAGTTAGAAACCCGATTATTATGAATTAAACACCAAATGATTATCGTATAAACCTAGATTTATATTTGAAACCGTAACGGAAAAGTTTGAGAAATCATGAAAGTTAAACACAAATTACAATCAGGGAGAAAAAGGTTGCACAAAAATACTTACATTTTCTTTGTAACTCTTTCTTTGAATAAACTGTTCCTGGCGAGGGTAGCGTGATCATGTTTTGATGGTTTTTGAAGAACTCAATAATTCTGCATTCATTGTGAGGGAAAGAAAACAAGTGAAAGATCAAGGAAAGAAAAGAAGAATATGGAAAATAAAGTACAAAACAAAACCATGCAACAAGAGATTATTAGACAAGGAAATGGAACTGAAGTGATTAATAACAAAAAAAGACAGATTTGTAGGCTTGAGAGAGAGATTGGAATGGTGAAAGGAATTAAGTGAATATATATATATATATATATATATATATATATATATATATATATATATATCAGAGATGATCGGCAAGGAGATTGAGAATTATGGATTGACGTCACTTACTGACATCAGCGGGTTAGAATTGGTATGTCGTAATAATGCCTAGAAATTGGGCTCAGACGACGCTCCTTCGGATAAAAAATAAATAATGCCTACAAACTATCCTTAATAAAAAAAAAAGGTAATTAACTAATTTATCAGAATTAAAAATATATTTTTAAGTAAATTTATATATATATTTTAAAATTATTTCTTATATTAATATTTTTACTTTTTATAAATTTTTTTATTAATTTTAATTCTTTTAATCTCTAATCGTTAATATATTATTACTTTAATTTTAATTTTTTTTGTTATGACACTTATGCATATAAAAAAGATTATTAAAATTCTTTTCTTACAAGATAAAATTACTCTCAAATATCCTAATAAATTAATGGATTCCATTTATTATTTATTGACTTTGCAACAATTTACCCAGTTCTTTTTTACGAGGACATGTCGTCAATATTGGACACCTCTATGTACCTTTTTATACTTGTGTTTCTAAAAGCGTTGAGTGTAAATAATAGTAAAGATATAACAACATAGCACTAACAACAAATTAGTATCTAAACTCTGTATCGTATGACAACATCATCTTTGTCGTGGGTGTGTTTGTATTGGTGAATTGGTTTGTTGGCCTTTTTAGGTCTATAAACTCATTGGTATGCGATAAGTCTTACTTTAAATAGGTTTTCAAGCCAGGATTCACTTTTAAACAGGCTAAGTTAGGCTTCAAAAAATAGTATATAACAGATAAACAAGTTAGACTCAAGCTTAATAATTATAATTTACACTAGTCTCAAGCTTGTTAAAGTTATCTAAACTAATCTATTTTCATCCTTAGTTATGCATGTAAATAAGATTCTTCAAATGCTCTTTTGTACCAGATAAAGTTAGACTCTTAAATATCTTAATACGTTAATATATTCTAGTAACTATTTATTGACTTTAAAATATACTTATAACTGGTATTTTTATAAAAATAAAATTAATAGACATTCTAGATTAGTTCTTAAAGAATAGAATATGACAAAGTTTAAATTTAATTCTTATAAAAAGATTCGAAAAAAAAATATTTTATGGAAAGGAAACAAAATATATTTAAGTGGCTTATAAAATAAAATTATCATTTTATCACATGTAATTAGTAGTGGATTCAGTGGCCTAAGTTTGGAACTAATTTATTTTAAAAATTAATAATAACTAAATTAAAATATGTTTTATTTTTTATTTAAATTCAATTTGATCCTATACTTTTAACATGTTTAATTTTACCCTCTAATTTTCAAAAATAATGTTCAATATATTGAATTATTTAAATAAAAAGACTAAACGTGTAATTTAATCTAATAATTGTTATCATACATATGAAAATAAAACAAAATAAAATATCTAATTGAATAAAGCCTAAAAGTACCTATTGAGTTCAAAAGAGAACAAACAGTAAAAAGAAAAAAAGAATAGTTAATAAAAGACAAATTTTAACTTTGGCCGAAAACTGGAAGTAACAGGTTAAAAGAATAAAATTAAAAGGGCAAAAATATAAAAACACTATGTATACTTAAATTTTTCTTCAAGTCGGTGGGTGCATTTGGGCCATCAAACCTACCTAAATTCGCCTTTGCGTGTGATTTACATCATAAATTTTATTTTATAAACTAAATTTTATAAAAAAAATATTTTTTTACTATATAAATAATATTATAATTAAAATTTATAATAAATAAATAATTTTAACATATAAAACTATTTTTAACTATTGAATTTAAAAAAATATATTATAATTCAATTTAGAAATAAAGATGAAAAAAATAAATTAAAAGATATAAGATATTAAGAAAAATCTCTATTAACGTTAACATTAGAGGAAAACTCATAAAGATACTTTCATAAAAAAAAAGTTTCTAAGAATATTTTCATTAAAGATAATTATTCTAATATATTTATATAAATTACTAATGTTTTAATTTGTGCAATACACACAATATATGTTTATTTTATATAAATAAATTTTATAATAAATAAATATTTTAAATATATAAATTATATTATAATTAAAATTCAAATAATTAATTTTTAAATAAATATATTTTATTTTAAATTTATGATAAAAAATTATATTATGATACAATTGTTTTAATTATTAATTGTTTCTTTTAAAAATGTTCGAGTTCAATTTAGAATAAATATAATCATGAAATTAAAAAAGATAACAAGTTAGAAAAATTTCTTAAAAATAATCTCATTGAAAAAAAATAATTTAACAAATGCTCTCGAGTCTCAAGTACAAAATGGGTCAATTCCTTACATCTTGCTTCACTCTAATCTTATTCATTCAAAGCTAAATTAAGACAATGATTTCCCCCTTCCACTATATTACTTTGCTACCTTGAGCTGAAATTGGAGCATTGGTCAATTTTCATTCCATTCTCATTCTCCATGTCACCAGAGATTAAGGCAACTCTTATAATTCCCCTCAACACTAGGGAAAACTCGTATTTCTTATACTAAGTGAATTCCCTGGTTAGCATCTCATCTCTCATCATGTGCCTTCTTAAGAAAAACTCAATTCATTCCAAAGGGACAATTATGCATGTAGATCAAATAATGCTTTAGAAAGAGGTGATAAGTTGAAAATAAACCCCAATTACCATGCTAAACCAAAAGGACTCGACCAGCTTCAAGTAAAGTCAAATCAAAGGATAAAAACTAAATATTTAAATTATTTGTCTATTCAATCAAGGCTATAGAACCAAACGAAGATTAGAAGTTGGAGTCAAAAGAAAGGGAAAAGGAGCGAGAGATTTTGCATGAATTTGTCTTTGAACATCAAAGTTTTTTGAGAAAAATAATTAATTTAGAATATATTATTTTGCATAAAAATAAAAAAAAATAAAAAAATTATTTTTAGTGACACCTTTATTGGAGCATTTTTATGTGTCTAAAAGACTTATCTTTTTATGATAACAAACATTATAACTAAAGAGTGATGCCTAATGGTTTATGTGAGTATTCAATATTTTAAGGAGTACAACAAGTCATCACAACATAAAAGATAAGAGTTTGCGTTCTTACAAAGAACTTATCTTTGAACAAGTTAACTAACATCGTCCAAACAAGCTTATCGTTCAACAGAAGAACTTAGTCATATTCACGTAAAAGAAAAATTTATTTTCTATGTTTATTATATCTCAAAATTTGTCTTTTAACTTATGCATATATGATATCTTGCATCTCTCAGAACGTTGTGCTTAAGAACGTTTTTAAACATTCATTTCAATCTATATGTTATGTTATGTTGTGGTTTGTTCTTTAGAGAAGAAAAGGTTTCCTTATCAAGCTCTAAAGAAACAAATCATCATTGATAGAAAATTGTTCTAACCAAGCTTCTACAAACAAAGGAACAAGTAGAATGAACTTTTATGTATCAATCAAAGGAAGCATGTTTAAGGAAAGAGATAAACAATTTTGTGTTGTACCCTTTTCTCTATCCTTAGAAAAAGACAAAGGCTTTGGTACAACTCTGCAAAAGTCTATCTTTGACACTTAATACAAAGATACTTCTCTCTCTTCATGTAGAACAACGACTCTCTTCTCTACATCTATATCTTTATGAAGAAGTAGCAAAAAGAGCATGTGTGCATACACAAGAAAAAACTCATATCTAAGAAACGAAATACATGTGTTCTTACTCTTTTGGATGACGTTGTAGAAAAGTCTTATAACAAAATTTCTAAGTGAAAAAAGCTATGTTCTTATCTTTGTCTTTGCTTTGTTAAAGCAGAGAGCTTTGTTTGTAATTGTTATATGCTTACCTAGTGAGATATCTTTTTGTAAAACTCTTTTTGTTCTCATGATAGCTTAAAGATGTTAAGTGATAAAGAATACTTGGGTTGCTTGTAATCAAAGTGATTACAAGTGTTGTATAACCTAAGAGGTTGTTAAGAATACTTGGTTGTAAAGTCAATTTGACTTAGTATATAAATCCTTCATGTTGAAAGAATTGGACATAACTCTTGTAGAAGAGTGAACCAAGATAAAATCTTTGTATTGTGTTTCTCTTCCTCTACACCCTTTGGACGATTTGTTTGGACACCGTTTGTGACCTGATATCTATATTGCATTTTTGTAAAGTGTTTTAAAAACCACACACGTAATTCAACCCCCTTTTCTTATGTGGTTTCCTGTTTCATGTTTCCTTCAACCTCGTGATTATCTCAACGTAGCATCATGCATCAACATTGCATCTAAATTGTATTAAAGTCCAATATCTTCCTAACATTTACATCATTTGCATCAAAGTTTAATGCTTGCTCGACTCCTACATTAAAGTCTAGTACATGCTTAACCTTTTGCATCATTAATGTATCAAGCTTAGTAACTCCCTCAAATTCACATCATTTCATGCATTAAGCCTAGTATCTATCTCACACTTGCATCTAAGTCTAATATCTACTTGGTGCCTACATCACTTGCATTAAAGTCTAATATTTGTCTAGGACCTACATCCAATTTGGTTTATTCTGAGCACCTATAGTTTTTCCATGTCAAGGTCCTCATGTTTGCTGCTTTTACATTTTGAGACCCCATGCCTGTGGTTTTTACATTTTGAGGTCCTTGTGGTTGCTATTTTTACATTTGACGTCTTTGTGCTTGCTATTTTTACATTTCATAGCTTTTCATCTGTTGTTTATACATTTCATCTTGCACCTGTTGTTTTTACATTTAAAGACCTCGTGCCTTCTATTTTTACATTTCAAGCCCTTCCCTCCACTTATTGTTTTTTACATTTCAAGGTCCCTATGCTTGCTATTTTATAATTCAAGACTCTCTTGCCTACTGTTTTTATATTTCACTTGTTATTTTATGCTTTAAGGTTCTCGCACATGTTGATTTTACATTTTAGTTTGTCCAAAACTCCCCAATCAGCATTAAATGCACAACTTGTTCATGTCTAAAGAAAGGAAGAATCCCACATGAGGTTAAATCACGGGTGAGGTCAATCCTCATTTTTGCAAGAGCTAGAATGTCAAAGAAGTACTTTATATAGATTATCAGGTCATTAGGGGTTGTGGTTCTATCTTCCACAAAGGTGGCCAAGAGGTCGAGGTTACGGGAATCAATAGTACGGGTCATTTGTGAGGTTAAAGGTAAGGTTCAAAGAGAAAGATCAAGAAAATAAGTAGAAAGCAAGCAAGAAAGCAATTTTTTTAAATAGCAATTCGAAGACAAGAAAGCTTTGTGAGAAAAACTAATTTGAGAAAATCCTTTTATATCTAATGGTAATAAAGGCATTAAATGGTGAAAAACATAATTGTTAGGGATTTATAATGGTTAAAAACGTTTTATGAAATAGAGAGTTAAAAACAAATGACTCCACAAGTAAAAGAGAAAGTTACTTATCATGCAAGTATGTTATAGACAAACATGTTATGGATAAACATGCTATGGATGCCTAGGCCTTATAGACTTTAAACTTCATTACATAATGAATGTCATGCCAAGAAAATTCCTGATATGAACAAGCTTATCTTTTGGAATGAGTTTCGTAAAGATATCGGCTAATTGTTCATCAGTGCTGATGAATTTCAAATCTAAAGTCCCTTTTTAAAAATTGTTTGATATCATTTTACCTCTCCTAGACCTTTCATGTTGAGTGTTTACTATAGTAGGAGTACTTTTGTCATTTTATTGTTTTCTATCAATTCTATTGTCTTCAATTATTTTTTATCATTGTTTCTATCAATTTGTTTATATTGTAAAACTAGGAATAATCCTAGTAAATTGAATGCTTATGACCCAAAAATAGATAAGACATTTCATAGATTGATTAGAAGTCCTATAAATAGTGAAGTAGCTAATAATAATCGTAGGAGTAGTGTTTTTGCATCTGATTTTGCATATGACTCAGATATTGCTAATTTTGATTCTGATCTTAGTGTTCCTAATCCTAATTTTGTTGTTTCCATATTCCAATTTAGTATAGATAACATGGTTGACAATAACAAGTCCTTGAAGGAGTTAGCTACACCTGATGTTATGTACCAACCTTGGTGTATTCTATATCCTAAGTTAGAGGAAGCTCAATCATATGAGCTTAAGTCTCGACTAATTCATTTGTTGCCTAAGTTTCATGGTCTTGTAGGTGAAGATTCTCATTAGCATCATAAGGAGTTCCATGTCCTATGTTCCACAATGAGGACACATGGAATTCTTTAGGACTACATCAAGATGAAGACATTCCCCTTCTCCCTAGATGGAGCAGCAAAAGATTGGTAGATAATGTTGTTGACACACTATCAAATTACTAGATTTCCCTTATTTTTTGTAGTGTAGGGACTAACCTAGGTTGATTCTCGTAAGGACATAATCATATTATGCCTAATCTTCTTGATCAGAAACCAAATTGAATGTCAAAAATGGAGGTTTGGGTAAAACAAAATTATGTAGCCTAGGTAATTATGTAGAACAGAGTTTATGCAAAATAAAATTGATCTAAAACAAGTTGTGTAACATCAGTTCAAAGGTTCAATCATGCAATCAATTATCATGGTTCTAAGAGGGATCCAATTTCATATCAACCTAAGTTTCTTTAGATAATCATCTAATTGGTTGATTTTAGGTTATCAATCGATTACCTAATAGAACATAATCCAAAACTCAAGCGAGATCACAATCATGAAAATGGATTAAAAATTGGAAAGACAAATAGTAGAAATTGCATAAGGAAGATAAATAATTAAGAACTCAAACCGAATTTGCATTCATAAACCTTGAATTGACAAAAAAGATTGACCTTACATGACCATTATAGAAAACTTAGTAGAATATAGAGAAGAAAAACTAAAAGAAAATGCAATATCAAAATGTTGTAGAAACGATTGAGAAGAGAGGAAAACTTCCCATGCAAGAAACCCCTTTAACTCCCCAAAAATCATTTCTAACTAACTAACTAACTCTTCCTCAACTATCCTAACTACCAACTAACTTACTGATTACATGCTCAAAAGTGTCAAGGAAAATAGGCGTGGACAGAAGGATTAGTAGCCTAGAAAGCCCACCAACTAGGGCCCCATAATTTGGGCCAAAATATACAAGAAAAGTCTAATTAGAGTGGTATAGAAAGCAGTAACTTCACGTTTACATTTGACATTGGAAATGGTCGAACTAGGTTGAGCCATAAAGAAAGTTTCAAATCTTTGTCTTAGCTTTCCAAGGCTACGAAGATTGTCCAATTTAGAGGTCTGTAGCTTTGGATATGGCCTACACAAGATAACAACCTCATAATGAAAATTAAGTCCGAAAATAAACAAATATTAGCAACTAACCCCAACTAAGCTCAATGGCCCAAGACTCAACCAATGTGTCAATATTAACTAGAAAATAATGTCAAATATGTCTAGCATAAGTTGCTATTAAGTGCCTAAAAAATGCTCTATCATTGTACCTACAACCAACATCGATCAATGCATGGAAGACATGAAGAAGATGTTCTTAGAGAAGTTCTTCCTTCCTTCTAAAACAACATCAATCATGAAGGAGATATATGGTATAAGCCAACATAATTGAGAGACCTTATATGAGTATTAGTAGAGATTCAATAAGTTGTGTGCAACTTGTCCTCATCACTAAATCAATGAGCAACTTTTGATCCAATACTTCTATGAGGGTTGATGTTAATGGACAAAAGTATGATTGATGTTGCCAATGAGTGATGGAGCATTGATGGACAAGACCCCAACTATTGCAAGAAATTTGATTTTTAATATGGAAGGTGATATTCAATAATTTGGTGTTGGGGACCATACTCCATCTAGAGGAGTGAATAAGGTAACAGTTGTTGACAACCAAAGACTAGAAAACAAGATAACTAAACTAGCCTATTTTGTTAGACAGTTAGCCATTGGACAACACCATACCAGTCCACCAACTAGAGTGTGTGCCATTTATGCTTCTACAAAACATCCAACTAGTGTATGCCCCACATTGCAAGAAATTGAACCTAATAATGCTAAAATTGCTGGAATTATTAGTAGACAACAATATGGTGGTCAATAACAGCCCCATGATCAGTACTCAAACTAGAGATATGACTCTAACCCTATGCAAAATATACTTCAAAACCACCAAAGATGCCAACCACCTATTCCCAAGTATCAGGCACATCTATTCAGGCAACAACAACCTATACAATAAAATTTCTTGGAGGATTTGGTCAAGTAGATGACCATAAGCAACATTTAGTTTCCGCAAAATGTGACTACTACAATTCAGGACTTACAAACACAAATTAGACAATTAGCCACCATTGTGAACCAATTGTAGTCAAATGGTTCTAGATAGATCCCTTCTCAAATAATTGTCAATCCAAAAGGGAATGTAAGTTCCATAACTTTGAGGAATGGTAAGGAGCTACCACAACAACAGCCAACACTGTCCAATGCTACTAAAAGGAAAGTTGCACAACCAATTATCAATGATTTTGATGTAGATTTGGTTATGCAACAGTAAACCAAAGTAATTCCATTACCCTTTCCAAGCAGAATAGTCTAAGTAAGAAAGTTAAGCTGGATGAAGAGTTGCTACAAACATTTAGGAACGTGGAAATCAATACCCCTCTCCTTGATGCCATCAAACAAATTTTGAAATATACAAAGTTCCTTAAGGAATATACACTCATAAGAGGAAGAAGCTGAAGGCAAATATAGAGATGGGGATAAATGTTTCAACATTGATCAAGAGTGAACAAGTTTCTACCCTAATTCAACCTGGCATGCCAAAGAAATGCAGAGATCCTAACACTTTTACTTGCTCATGCACCATAGGCGAGTGCACTTTTGCATATACTATGTTAGATTTAGGCACTTCAATTAATGTTATTCCTTCATCAATATATAGGTCACTGAAACTTGGTGATTTAGAGCAAACTGGTGTAATTATCCAATTGGCAAACAAAAACATTACGCATCCACTTGGCATCCTAGAAGATGTGCTAGTCCAAGTAAATGAATTGATTTTTCCAACAAATTTTTATGTTAGATATGGAGGATGAGTCATCTAGTAAAGGATCCACCTTAGTTCTGGACAAATCATTCTTAATGACAGCAAGACCAAGATTGGTGTGCATACTAGAACTCTTTCCATGGAGTTTGGTGATAACATGGTGTAGTTTAACATATTTGAGGTCATGAAACATCCTACAAAGAACCATTATGTTTTTTGTTTAAACGTGATTGATGTATTGGTTTATGATTATATGTAACTACATTCTGGACTTCCTAAATTTTCTACACTTTTTGAACTTTCTACACTTTCTAAATTTTCTACACTTGCTAAATTTTCTACACTCTTTGATTTTTCTAATTTTGCTTATTTTACTAACTTTGAGTGAACTTGTGGTAGCAATGATGAATGTTCCATTTGTGTAGAAATACGTGTTGATATTGATGCAAGTTTAGAGCTTGCAAAAGTTGCAATGGTTAAGGTTGTAGCAATCAACCTCCATTACCATCTATTATGCAGCCACCATCCTTAGAGATGAAACCAGTGCCTGAGCACCTGAAGTATGCTTACCTAGAGGACAACCAAAAGCTTCCAATAATTATAGCTAACAACCTCTAGTTTGAGTAAGAGGAGAGGTTGTTGTAGGTTTTGATAAAGCATAGGAAAGCCATTGGTTAGACTCTAGCTGACCTCCCAGGGATTAATCCTTCTATATGCATGCATAAGATACTATTGGAGGAGGAAGCCTGACCAATGAGGTAGCCACAAAGGTGATTGAACCCCACCATTCTTGATGTGGTTAAAAAGGAAGTCATGAAACTACAGGGATCATATAATCCCATTTCAGATAGTCAATGGATTAGTCCTATGTAGGTAGTCCCTAAGAAGTTTGGGATGACTGTAGTGAAGAACCAAAATAATGAATTGATTCTAACTAGAGTTCAGAATAACTGGTGAGTGTGTATAGACTACAAGAACCTAAATTAAGCGAATTTGTAAGGACCACTTCCTCTCTCATTTATTGATCAAGTTTTGGAGAGGTTGGCAGGTAAATCCCATTATTGTTTTTTGGATGGCTTTTCAAGTTATATGTAGATTCATATTGCACTAGAAGATCAACATAAGACCACCTTCACTTGCCCATTCGGCACCTTTGCTTACACTAGGATGCCTTTCAATCTGTGCAACGCCCCAAGCACCTTCTAGAGGTGCATGGTTAGTATTTTTCTGGGTTACTAGAGAGTTGCATGGAAGTCTTTATGGATTATTTTAGTGTATGATCCTTCATTTGATGCATTCTTGGAGAGTTTATCTAGAGTTTTATAAGTGCGTTGAAACTAACCTTGTGTTGAATTTTGAGAAATGTCATTTCATGGTGACTAAAGATATAGTCTTAGGGCACTTAGTGTCTAGTAGAGGTATTGAGGTCGATAGGGACAAAATTGATATTATTGCTTCTCTTTCTCACCCTGGATCGTGGGAGTTCGTTTTTTCTTAGACATGCAAGTTTTTATAGGAGATTCACCTAAGATTTCAGCAAAATAGCATTGCCATTGTCTATTCTTCTATAGTAGGATGTGGAGTTTGTCTTTGATCAGCCATGCATTGAGGCCTTTTAGGAGCTAAAAAAGAAACTTACCACCATTCTCATCCTTCAGGCACCTAACTGGGAGCTCCCCTTTGAGCTCATGTGTGATGCCTCTAACTTGGGGCAATTTTAGGCCAACGAGTTGGTAAGCATTCTCATGTTATAGCTTATGCCTCTTACACATTGAATTCAACCCAGGTTAGTTACACCACCACTAAGAATAAGCTTTTAGCAATTGCTTTTGCATTATATAAATTTCTTTCTTATTTGGATTATTGTTTTCTCTAACCATGCAACTTTGAAATTCTTATTGAAGAAGCCTGACGTGAAACCAAGATTGATTCATTGAATGTTTCTCCTTCAAGAATTTGATATAGAGATCAAAGACAAGAGTGATGTTAAGAACCTAGTAGTCGACCACCTGAGTAGAATTGAGGGGAGGATTGACCTTCTACCTATTAGAGATAATTTTCCTGATGAACAACTCAAGTAGTTAGATGGTATTGTCCCATGGTTTGCTAACATTGTTAACTATCTTGTTGTATCTATTTTACCCTCAAAGGAATCCAAGTCGCACAAGGATAAATCAAGAATGATGCTAAATATTATCTGTTGGATGATCCATATTTGTGGAAATTTTGTAGTGATCAGGTAATTCGCAAGTGTATATTGGATGATGAGATTCAGTTAGTGCTCTAGTTTTGTTATTTTGCACATGTAAGCGGGCATTATGGACCACAACGGATAGCCCGAAAGGTATTAAATAGCGGGTTTTACTGGCCTACCATTTCCAAAGATGTCAACCACATCTTCACCACCTATGAGTAGTGCCAAAAAGTGTGAGTGGCTGGCCATCACCCATAGGCATGAAATGCCCCAACAGGTCATTCTTTTTTGTGAGGTTGTTGATGTTTGGGGTATTGATTTCATGGGTCTATTTTCTGTTTCTTATGGTTATGCTTATATTTTACTTATTGTTGATTATGTTTCCCAATGGGTAAAGGCTAAGGCCACCAAAACTAATGATCTTGAAGTTTTTGTGAATTCTGTTAGATCTAATATTTTTTGCAGGTTTGGTGTGCCTAAAGCTCTCATCAATGACTAGGGGAGTCATTTCTACAATAAGACCATGTCGACCTTGCTTTTGAAGTATAAGGTGGTGCATAGAGTGGCTATTGTTTATCATCCCCAAATCAATGGGCAAGCATATGTATTTAACAAGGAGATCAAGTAGATTTTGCAGAGAGTGGCACACTCTAATAAGAAAGATTGAAGTCAGTTGTTAAATAATGCTCTTTAGGCTCACAAGACTGCCTACCGAACATCGTTAGGAATGTCTCCTTATCGGATAGTTTTTGGTAAGGTATGCCACCTTCTGGTAGAAATAGAGCATCGTGCATATTAGGTAGTAAAGAGATGTAACTTAGCCTTTGATCAAGCGGGCAAGGAAAGAAAGCTTCAATTGCAAGAATTTGAGGAGCTCTACTTGGAGGCCTATGAGAACTCCAAGATTTATAAAGAAAAGGTGAAATGCTTCCATGATAGCATGATCTTGAGAAAGGAGTTCAAAGTGGGCCAAAAAATGCTTTTGTTCAACTCTTGCCTTAAGCTCATAGTGGGTAAGCTTCGTTCTAAATGGGATGGACCTTTTGTCATTACTAATGACTTTCCCTATGACATAGTTGAAATAAGAAATGAGGCTACTAGCAAGATCTTCAAGGTTTGATGAATTTGAGTTAGCCAATGGATATCAATCTGACAAAAAAGAAAAAAAAACTATGTAAAGCACAGAAAAATACAATAAAGGAATAAATTATGTTTTTAAATTTTTACAAATGATAAACTAGTCTTAAGCTACAAACAATATTTAAAATCATAAAAAGTGTGACAAGGAAAAGTTTCATATAAAGGTTTTTTTTAAACATGATATTAAAACACATTACAAAAAGAAAGAGAGATAAAAATAATTTTTATATTGGTTCATCTCGAATTTGATATTGTATACCACCAAGTTTTTACTATCTAAACTAGAGTTGTAAGTATTGTTTCAAGTTTCATCATGCTCAAACAAGTGTTCTTTTACTTGTCTTTTTAAGCAATTGACTAAGATTCTTTGAACCCAAAACCTTTCTAAACTTCAACCAATTTTTAAAAAAATGATTTAAGGGTAAAACTAACTCATTATATCAGGTCAAATATATTTTTGTTGTTTTATAAACAACAAAAATATATTAAAACAGAGGAGTTGTCACCAATATTTATTTAGGAAAAATATTAGAAAAACTTTTAAAATAAAATTGTTCATGAAAAAAATTAGAAAAACCTTTAAAAGAAAATGATCTATAAAAATTAAATTTGTGTTCGATAATCGATTATACATAAAGAATGTATTATCATATAGTTAAAAATGATTACTTCTAATTAATTAAGCAAATAATTATAACTTTTAAAATACTTAACTTACTTAATATAATTAAAAATTAACTATAACAAAGATTTATTTATTTATTTGGCATGTATATTTATTTTATTTTGATAAAGATTAAATTTTATTATTATTTTTAAAAAAATATTGTCATTATCTTATATTATTTTATATTTTTAATTTAATAGAATTTTGACTTGCTGGAGAATCAAATGTACGTAATTTTTTTTTGGTAAATAAAATATTTATGTATTAATACTTTTAATAATTTTATTTTTATTAAATTTAATATTTCTAAATTGTTACGACCCACTTAAAAAAAAGCAACATATTCCAACCTATCCATTAAAATATTTTAATTTTAATTTAACATTTTTATTAGAAAAGAATTTTAAGCATACCTTAAAATCTCAAGACTAGATATCGCATTCAAATTACCTTTTTTTTTCTCTATTTAAATTTTCATTGTAATTTTAATTAAATCATAAAACTTAGATGATCATTAATTTTTATAACTAAAAATTATTATTATTAATTTTATATTAAATTGTAAAACTTGAAGTTATAAAATATTATTATTCATTTTATTGTAAGAGTCTCTAACAAATAATCAAGTTGTCACACATTGTATTTCAAAAATTTCGAAGATAAAGAATATCTCATCTAATTGATCACCTTATTATTGAGTTTTTTTTAATTGTTATAAAAACTTGGTTTAAAGTAATCCTTTTTAATTAATATTTAATAACAATGAAGAAAAGGCACGTGAACTTTAAAATTGAGATGCTAATGGAAACAATTAAACAAAATATGATTTGACAAGATAAAAAAAGAAAGAACAAAAATCCTATCCTAATTAACTCGTGAATTATCAAATGCCTAAAATAACTTGCAGCAAGTAAACTACATTACCAACAGAATGAACATCCCATAATATTGTCACATGGAAGCTTATTATCATTATTAGCTAGGTAAAATGATAATATGATAAACATAAAAGAGAATCAATATGCATAAAAGAAAATCAATATAACTACTCCGGTGCCCATTATTTATCAAAGTTAGCATGTAAAGTGAAAGACACGACACACCACATGTTATAAATTTGAAAGACAAGGCTTCGCTTATAAATTTTGTACATAAATTAAATTTGAATTTTTATAACTTGGTCCAATCATAACTTAATATGTGCTTAACATGTAAAATTTGGTACAAATTAGAACTTCATTAGGCTCAAGCTTCATTTCAAAAGAGGAATTAGAATTGAGTTTTTTTATTCAACTAATTATAGCCCATGATCAACTTCAACTTTGCGATTGACAAAATTTGAATATGGATTTTTTGAGCATGAATTAATTTTGAGTAATTTTAATTTCATCCAATCATGATTTGATTCGTTCTAGATTTAGCATGCAAAGCCTAAAAAAATATTTTTTTTTTCTGTTTTGCTCTAAATTCAAATTCTTTATCATTGTTTCACCCCAAGAATTTCATGTCTATTTAATGAAATATTTTAAAACTGAAAAAAATTACAATGACAAACTAAAATAGTTTTAATTTTTAAAAATTTAAAATCTTTAAATTAAAAATTACTCCGGAGTTCAAGTGCTTGTATTCGTAGAAATTCAAGCCAATCCTTTTGATTTCAATGGTATTTTATTAATAATTTGACTTTTATAAAAAAAAAAAAAAGAAACGTATTTTAAATGATAAAGTATAAAAATAATTATTAATTAAAAATTTATAAGTGAGAATGTAATAAATTCTAAAACATATTATAATTTTATTACCATTCTAGCTATTATTTTATTATTATTACATAAATTTTAAAATACATGTTCTCACAGTGGAGGAGGACCTGAATCCCAAAGTTTAACCTCTGTATTTCTTTTAAAAATTTGGGCGATCCAATTTCAAACCATATATATGCAGAATAATAAAAAAAAAGAAAATGATTCGTTTTGATTTCATCTGGTGGTGTTCCTGGCAATGGCATTGGTGAGGCTCTAAACACTGGCAACTACAGCAGGCGAGTTGAAGCAGTAAGAGCAAAATCTGACAAGCAAGAAAAGAGATCATGATTCGACTGCATCCCATCCAAATCCCCGACCCCTAAAACCCACTACCATTTTCACTTCCTAAATTACCCCTCCCTCGACTGATCCCACCAATACCAACACAATGGACATCCTCTTCGCCCAGATCCAAGCCGACCTCCGCTCCAACGACGCCCTCCGCCAATCCGGCGCCCTCCTCCAGGCCCTCCAGCAGTCTGCGGCCGGCCGCGACATCGCCGTAATCGCCAAAACCGCCGTCGAGGAAATCGTTGCCGCCCCGGCCTCCGCCGTGTGCAAGAAGCTCGCCTTCGACGTCATCCGGTCCACGCGCCTCACCCCGGACCTCTGGGAGACCGTCTGCGGCGGCATCCGCAATGACTTCCACTTCCCAGACCCGGACGTGGCAGCCGCCGCCGTCTCCATCCTGGCCGCGATCCCGTCGTACCGCCTGGCGAAGCTCATCGCGGACTGCAACAAGGAGATCTCGGAGTGCTTCGACTCCCCCAGCGACAACCTCCGCTTCTCCATCACCGAAACCCTCGGCTGCGTCCTCGCCCGCGACGACCTCGTCACGCTCTGCGAGAACAACGTCAACCTCCTCGACCGTGTCTCCGCCTGGTGGGCCCGCATCGGCGCCAACATGCTCGACCGCTCCGACGCCGTCGCCAAGGTCGCCTTCGATTCCGTCGGCCGCCTCTTCCAGGAGTTCACCTCCAAGCGGATGAGCAAGCTCGCCGGCGACAAGCTCGTCGACAGCGAAAACTCCGTCGCCATCCGCTCCAACTGGGTCTCCTCCATGGTCGACTTCGTCTGGCGGAAGCGCCGTGCCCTCATGGCGCGCTCCCTCATCCTCCCCGTTGAGAATTTCCGCGCCACCGTGTTCCCCGTCGTTTACTCTGTCAAGGCCGTGGCCTCCGGCAGCGTCGAGGTCATTCGGAAGCTCTCCAAGGCTTCCTCTGTTTCTAATGGGAGTGTTGAGGTTGATTCCCATGCGGAGAAGCTTGTGGGGGTTTCCGATGTGGTGACTCACTTGGCGCCGTTCTTGGTTTCCTCGTTGGAACCGGCGTTGATCTTTGAAGTGGGTATCAATATGTTGTATCTCGCTGATGTGCCTGGAGGGAAGCCTGAATGGGCTTCGCAATCCATCATTGCCATTTTGACATTGTGGGATAGGCAGGAATTTGCTTCTGCCAGAGAGAGCATTGTTAGGGCTGTTGTCACCAATCTTCACCTCCTTGATCTTCACATGCAGGTGGGGATGCCCCTACTGTTATTTATTTATTCACACTTATATTCTTGCTTATCCTAATGTTTTAAGTGGTACTTTGTTAGCCTATGAATTATGAATAGCATCAAAATTTCACTAGTCTATGGTCTTTTTTGGATAAACTTTTGTACAAGCACTTGTAGAAGAAAAAAAGTAAATAAAATTTAATCTAATTTTTTTTGTAAGTTAAAATCAATTTATCCAACTCAGCTTTTAGAAAAGTTAGATGAGAGAGTTTCTATAAAAGTTTGATTGTTCTTGTGCTTATCCTCGGTAGTCTGGTAATTATCCTAATGTTTTCCGTGGTAGTTTGTTAGCCTATGAATTATGAAAAGCATCAAAATTTCACTAGTCTTACCCTGTTTGGATAAACTTCTAGCACTTGTAGAAGAAGAAAATAAAAAGTAAAATGAATCAAACTTCTTCAATAAGTTAAAACCAACTTATGCACTCGGGGTTTTAGAGAAGTTAGATAAGAGAGTTTCTATATAAGTTTGATTGCTCTTGTGCTTTATCCTCGGTAGTCTAATGCTTAAATGTTTTTAAGTGTTAATTTTGTAGTCTTTGAACTATGAATAACATCAAAATTTCACTAGTCCAAGCCAAATATCTTTCAATAGTCAAGACGAAGCTTTTGAATTTCTAGACTTTAGGTTGATTGTTGTTCTGCAATCTTGTGGTTAAATGTGTTTGTTCTGTATCTTGTGTGATGCTAGATTGTATTAATGTAGCATTGGATGTTTGGCTGGACAAAGTTGCTTGTACATGATATAGCAGTGTTTATTATATATAAATGGCTGCTTGTAGGTATCGCTGTTCAAGAGGCTACTTTTAATGGTGAAAAACCTGAGAGCAGAATCAGATCGAATGTATGCTCTAGCATGTATATGTAGAACTGCTCTTTGTGTGCACCTATTTGCCAAGGAAAGTGTACGAAGAGGGCAGAAACCTCTTCCTGGAACGGATATAGCTTCCCTTTTCGAGGATGCCAGAGTGAATGATGATCTTAATAGCATTACAAGTAAAAGTATATTTAGGGAAGAGTTAGTTGCGTCGCTGGTGGAAAGTTGCTTTCAGCTGTCTCTGCCTTTGCCTGAACAAAAACACTCGGGCATGGAGAGCCGGGTCATTGGAGCTTTGGCATATGGAACTGGTTATGGTGCATTAAACTGGACTGAACCTGCTTTGGAAGTGGTGGAAGTTTGTCGGCCTTGTGTTAAATGGGATTGCGATGGCCGCACCTATGCAATTGACTGCTACTTGAAGTTGCTTGTTAGGCTATGTTACATATATGATACTCGGGGTGGTGTAAAAAGAGTCAAAGACGGAGCTTCTCAGGACCAAATTTTGAATGAAACTAGATTGCAAAACTTGCAACGTGAACTTGTGAAGGACTTACGGGAGGTACTCATACTTCCATATACCTGAAATTTAGCAACACTAAGCTTTATTCTGACAATTACTTGTATATGGCCTGTACATCTAAACAGTGATTTTTATTACTTTTGAAATATTTTTTACGGGTAAATTTCAAAGGAAAATCCTTCAACTTTACCCTGCATGTAATCTACCCCCATGCTTTTCATTGTATCTGTTTTACCCTTAATTAAGACATCTATCATAATGCTGTATTGCTGTTAAAATCAATAATGAAATTTGGTAGTTGATGGTGGTGAATTGCCACTGTCATCAGCCAGTTACTCACCTCCATGGTGTACAGAATTGATTTTTACCTTGTTTGAAGATATTTTAAACCTTCTAGGACATTTTTTTTTATAAAACCCCTAGGACATTTTACTTGAGCAGAAATTATCTAACATGCGACTGTATGTGATATAACAAGAATGATTGTATATATGTATATATACTTAGACGTTGAAATTTAAAGTAAGATGCCTATTGAAATTATGAAATATTTATTTCTAGCCCCTTGTATCTTTACACCCTTTTATTTTATATTATTATATTATAAATTATTATAAGTCAATTCCCATGTAATTTTGCTTCATCAAACACTTGAACTTTGTTAGACTTGTATAAATAAAATAAAAAATAGATGCAGTTTTCTCACACACTTGAATCTTGCATGTTAATGTTTGTGAACATAACAGGTAAATACACCAAGAATATTGGCTCGCCTTATTTGGGCTATTGCAGAGCACATAGATATAGAAGGATTGGATCCTCTCCTAGCAGATGACCCAGATGATCCTCTTAATGTCATTATATCAAATATTCGCAAGGTTCTTTTCAATGTCGATTCAACTGCAGAAACAACAAATAGAGTTCAAGATGTACAGGCAGTTCTTATATCTGCTCAACGTTTGGGATCACGCCATCCTAGGTCTGGGCAGCTATTTACCAAAGAACTTGAAGAGTTTAGGAACAATCCTTTGGCCGATTCCGTCAGCAAGCATCAATGTCGTTTGATATTGCAAAGAATCAAATATGCTTCAAGTCATGAAGACAGGAGGTGCAAATATTGTGCAAATTTATATCCATAACTGCTGGCTGTGCATTGTTAATTTAGTTTTTCACATTGTCATTGGTCCTTATCTTGTTCATATGTTTCCATAATTCTCATTTCCTCAAGTTATCCTTTAACTAAAAATCTAGTTTGTTATGATTGTAAAAATAAAAATAAAAATTGCTGTAGTGGTGTTGGTTCTTGAAAAGCTTGCTATTAGAACTCCTATCAGAAATGTGTGTAATATAAAGAAAGGGAATGACTAAGGGGGACTATTCTGTTATAACAGAATTAAAGGGAATGTTGTAGAGAAATAAAGGTAGAGAGAGTCAGTGAGGGGTATCAGGGAATTTTAGAAAATAGAGGCAAGGTTTATACAATCTTGAGAGCATAGGATTCTTATGGAATCCTGAGAGGCTTATACATTCTAGGATTGCAATTCTTTCTCCTTCACATTGGAGGAGCCTGTTTTTGCAATAAAAGTCTACTCTCTGCCAGTTTCTATCACTTGCCAATTTCTTCCCTGTTCAGAATAAATTGTTGACAATGTTCTATGGTCTTTATCAAATCATAAATTGAATTCATTGCTTGATGTGATTTATCCTCAGGTGGGCAGGGGTTACAGCAGCCAGAGGGGATTACCCATTTAGCCACCACAAATTAACTGTTCAGTTTTATGAAGCAGCTGCTGCTCAGGATAGAAAGTTAGAAGGATTGGTTCACAAGGCTATCTTAGAGTTATGGAGACCTGACCCCAGTGAACTAACCCTTTTGCTCACAAAAGGAGCTGATTCTACTTTACTGAAGGTTCCTCCAACTGCAATTACTTTGACTGGTAGCAGTGATCCCTGCTACGTTGAAGGTTATCATTTAGCTGATTCAAGTGATGGGAGGATCACTCTGCATTTAAAGGTTAAAGCCTCCTCAATTTATTTATTTCTTAATTATTTAGATTTTGCGTACAACATTTTCAAACGTTATCTGCATATACTATGTTGTGAACTTGTAGGGGCATTTGTGTATCCCATTGAAAGATGAGCTGGGGGTTGACAGTACTTATCATTGATTTGATGTGAAGAATAATAGATTAATTTTTACTTTATAAATGTGGTGGACCATGATATCTACTGTTTAAAGATCCAAATTATGTGGCACATTTAATTTCATGTACTATTGTTTCTATAATGACAACTTTTTTAATTTTGCAAAATCTAATGTTCTAATAGGTAAGACGTTGCATTTGTGTGAATAGTATTCTGATCAAAGGAGATTTCAAATTTAAAGAATAAGAAATGATGCTAATTATCATATTTTGGCGTGCAGTAGCTTCCTAATTCATGGTTTCTTTAAAAAATACTGATATTAATTATTATCACCTTAGATTTTTATCTAGTATCTATTAATGAAGAAATTAAAATGCATTGCCAGAATTGCCCAATAGTGTCATATTTAAAGTTTAAAACACAAGGATAAAGTGTATCATTTGTTTTTGGCACAATTTTTTTTTTCAAACAGTTATGGTCCCTGTTTCAGTCTTTCTCTTATATTATGAATGAACATGTTTCAGGTCTTAAACTTAACTGAGCTTGAATTAAATCGGGTGGATGTACGTGTGGGATTATCAGGTGCATTATATTATATGGATGGTTCTTCTCAAGCAGTGCGGCAATTGCGTAGTCTTGTTTCACAGGTTGTTTCTCCTCTAAAGTGTATATTCCATTCCAATTTTTTATGGCTATTTTGCAATTGCATCTTCCAAGCTATTCTTCTATCCTTTTGTTTTACATGTCGAAGACAGTTTGGATGGCTATGTGCTTTTGTCTGTACTTCTGAGTAGGATCATGCATGGATTTTAGGCATAGGTGTCAAGGAATGCCTGATCAGATGGGCATATTTTGACTCCTAAATTAATTAAGCCCAGCCTGCTTTTGATCTGGGCCAACCATATAGGCCAGCCCAATTTTTTTTACCTGCAAAATATGGTCTGGCCTGGCCCAAAGATTTTCCAGTCTAAATGGCCTGGCCTAGTGGACTTTTGACACCTCTACAATACATTTATTTAGTTAGGTTCCCCAAAATATGTTGGACCTTAGAAGAGGTTACCGTAGCTGACCATTATAATTAGATAAAAAGAAGGAAATTGACATTACTATT
The DNA here is from genome assembly GCA_025330945.1 of Mucuna pruriens. Lineage (NCBI taxonomy): Eukaryota > Viridiplantae > Streptophyta > Magnoliopsida > Fabales > Fabaceae > Mucuna > Mucuna pruriens. Next base: position 78,348 of record JAENHJ010000322.1, read on the forward strand.
TGTGAGGGAGGAAGAGGTGACAATCATAAAAAACACGAGACACAATAACATAAAACAAGAAACAATATCTATTGAAAATGATACCTATTCTAATAGTAGTAATTGTTTTGTACTGTTCCTTTTTGGAGGACTTCTACATTGTAGTTGTTTTTTCTCTCATCTATCTCATAATTGTAGTTCTTATAAAAAGAAGTTTAGGCTATCTCCTGGCGAGCATAGTTTTGCAATGCTGACCATGAATGTTATTTAGATGTTACCACTTACATATATTAATATTTATTTGTGTCTTTTGTTATCTCTGTTAAGTAATATTACCTGATAATTTAAGTTTGAAACTTTGGACTTTATGATAATTGTGCTGGATTGTACTAAATTTTATGCCAATTTATTTTCTTTTTACAGTTGTACTTGACAAGTTTTGCATTGTCTCTTAACACGGCAGTTCTTTATCATTCTTCTGTTTACAATAGATTCTGGATCCATGTTCCTGATAATGTTGTTTCCATTCTCAGGATCCAGTGTTGTGCAGTGTGACAGTTGGTGTTTCCCACTTTGAAAGATGTGCCCTTTGGGTTCAAGTATTGTATTACCCATTCTATGGTAGTGGTGCTGTTGGAGACTATGAAGGTGATTATGCCGAAGAGGATCCTCAAATCATGAGACAGAAGAGAAGCCTAAGGCCTGAATTAGGTGAACCTGTGATTTTGAGATGTCAGCCTTATAAAATTCCATTGACGGAGCTTCTTTTGCCACACCAAATATCACCTGTTGAGTTTTTCCGACTGTGGCCCAGTTTGCCAGCTATTATAGAATATACTGGTACATATACATATGAAGGAAGTGGCTTTAAGGCTACTGCAGCCCAGCAGTATGGTGCATCTCCTTTCTTAAGTGGACTGAAATCCTTGTCTTCCAAACCATTCCACAAAGTTTGTTCACATATTATCCGCACAGTGGCAGGGTTTGAGGTGTGTATTTGTTATCGTTTTTACCCATTTGAAATAGTTAGAGGATGTGTTGTTATGTTCCATTCCTGGAATTACCTCATTTTCTTAAAATCTAGTGGTATTACTATTCAATTTCTCCATCCCTTGTATGCTTTTACTTGACTGTTTCTACTTTGACAGAATACAAACCTAAAGCAAGATAAACTTGGCCAATGTAAAAATAGGATAAAATGCAAGGGCTACAGTAGGGGATTATATGAACTTAGTTGTTAAGCAGTGCATAGAACGGATTTATTAACTCTTCTCTTTTTCCTCCCCTTTCCCCGGAATAGATGTGTTATGCTGCTAAAACTTGGCATGGTGGCTTCTTGGGCATGATGATTTTTGGTGCAAGTGAAGTGAGTAGAAATGTGGACTTGGGTGATGAGACAACAACCATGATGTGCAAGTTTGTGGTTCGAGCATCCGATGCATCAATTACCAAGGAGATCGGATCAGATCTTCAGGGCTGGTTGGATGACCTAACCGATGGCGGTGTGGAGTATATGCCGGAAGATGAAGTGAAAGTAGCTGCAGCCGAGAGGCTTCGCATATCAATGGAAAGGATAGCCTTGTTAAAGGCAGCCCAACCACGACCCAAGGCTCCAAAATCTGATGACGAAGATGAAGACGAGGAGGATGACAAAAATAAAGAGAAGGATAGTGATGAAGATGAGAAAAACAAGGGGCCTTCAACACTATCGAAATTAACTGCTGAGGAGGCTGAACATCAAGCTCTTCAAGCAGCAGTGCTACAGGAGTGGCATATGCTCTGCAAGGATAGAACTACTGAAGTTAATTAACTATTTTCTTTTCGTGTTTTGTTTTTCTTTTTTCTGGGCTTTCCGAGAAATTTATGAGTATATTCTTTGTAATCTTTTCTTATTTTACATATACCAATTAGGTAGAAGCCAAAATTTGCTCGAGAAACGTTTGAGTGTATTCTTTGTATTCCCTTTCCCATATTTTCAGGAAGGTGCTTTGTACATGTACCGTGCGGCTATTGATCTGTTATTTTATATTTGAGCATTTGTTGGAAATCTTATTTATTTTTTCTTTTAAGGTTTAAATGTACTTACACTTGAAGTTTATTTTGTATTCAGATTCATTTCTTGTGCTCCAACTTCTTCCGTTTTCTTCTGACCTAACTGTTATTGTTACTAATGAATATTTCTAGTGGTATACACTTGCTAAATTTTATGCATGTATTTTCATAAGTGTTTTGTGGATACCTAATGTTAGTTTACACCTTGAGAGAGAAGTGATAATGTAATAGGTGATATAATGTAATAGGTATCAGATGGATAATTATATTATTGAAGTGTTCATAGTCCATGTGTCAGTGTTTTTCATAAGTAATGGAAACGTGTATATCTGTGGCTGATATTGATATGGAGATGAGGCATTAGGTTGGTCTACAAGGGAAAGGGAATGATTAAAGCTGTATACTAATACAATTTCAAACTCCTTATGCCCCGTAAATTGCAAAAAGATTCATTTGTTTCTTAACAAGCCCCCCAAAAATGGATTATTGTACTTCAGAGACGCAACATATTACTGCATCATGCTGCCGACAGAACATACAAAAATAGGCAAAGAATGCAGTGAAACAATGGTCGATAGTTTGAGTAAATACAACTCATCATCATCCCAGCCAATCAATCCACTACTTAACAAGGCTCTGAATCATAGCTGAAGTGATGAACTATTTCTCCATTTAGGAGTAAGAAAAACCAACAATGAAAGAAAAAAAGGCAAATGGCCCAATTCAATTAGCATCAAAATCATTGACCATTGAACAGATAACCTTGCCTTATGTTGAATTTTGTGGGAACATCAAAATCATACCTCTGCCACTCTTTCCCAACCTGAGTAAATTTACTTACAATTTCACATGACGAGATGAGAAAAATTAGACAAGTACAACTGATCACATGGAATCTATTCATCCATTGTAGTTAGTTTTCTCCTTAGTGCAATACCTATACAGGAGGAACAGATTATCGAGAGTTTGAGACCGATCACCAAATTAACCATTAAATATAGAAATTTAAAAATTAGGAAAAAAAAAAAAAAAAACTGCTTTGGTAGCATACATTTACTTTTAAATTTTCAGGTGAGATAAGCCTCAGAGGCTTAAACTTGTTTGATTCATTTATTTTTTTTAATTGAGATGTGTGTTTAGTTCTCAAACTTTAATTTTTTATCATTAGTACTTTCGATCATTAGTTATGAATATGTCTTTAAATTTAGGTGTTTTTTTTAGCATATATGTATAATAGTATAATATCATCTTAAAACTTTATACGGGTTGGCCACTTGTGCCGCTATTTAGGATTAATTAATATGGGTGAAATTTATAAATCTTCTTATATACATTGGGTTTGTCTTGCAAGCGATTATACCTATTTTTTTTAATCTTATTAGTAATGTTTGTTAAAAAAAAATTTAAGTAGTTTTTTGGATTTTGTTAAATACTTTTTCAAGTAGCATTTTTAAAATATTAGTTGCTATCTTTTTATATTTATTCTTCTTTTGTTTTTAAAATATTTATTAAATTTTATTTTTCTCTTTATCTAATTTATCAAGACGAATAAAAATAGTTGAATTAGTTAGTTTTAATTAATAATGTCATAAATTTAAATTTTATTTCAAAAATAACTATTTAATGTATAAGTAAAAAATGGGTGAGTGACTTATTAGTGAACTTCACAATAAATAAATAGTATAAAAAAACTAGTAATTAATACATTGAAAAAGTAAGTTTGTTTCTTATAATTAGGACCAAAAATTGTTCCCTTTTGTTTCTTACATATAGGACCAGAGATAGTATTATTTAATTTAACCATTATAATATTTATTTTATTATTTTAGTTTTTCATTCCAATATATTGATAATAATAAATAATAAGTTTATTTTATTTTTGCTATTATATTTTAGATATTTTTTTATATTACACAATTTATTATAACAATTATACTATTTACAATATTTATTTTATTAGTTCTATATTATACTTCAAGATATTAGTAATGATATATGATATGTTTATTTTATTTTTTTCTATTATTTTTTGAATATTTTTTTATATTACACTATTTATTTTAACCATTACACTATTTACATTATTTATTTTATTATTTTTAATATTAAATATTACCATAATAAAAACATAACACTTACTTAAGCATATGTTATTTTTACTTTATTTTAAATTTAATTAAAAATATTTTAAGATATAATACATGATTAATAATAGAATACAATATAAAAAAAATTGAAAATAAATATGCACTTAGAAAATGTATCTATAAATATAAGTTATAGGACTTTAAAATTAATTAAAAAGTAAAACTATAAATACTCAAAATATATTTTTATCAATAAAATAAATTAATATTTAAAATAAGTATTATATCGACAAATATATTTTTATTATTTTATATTTATCAATTATTTCAATATATAATTTTCGTAGATACTTATAATATAATAAATTTGTCTAACCAGCTTTTACCTACCTTTCTAACTTATAACTTGGAGCTAATTTTTCGGCTGGTTGTGAAGAATTAGTATACTCTCAAAAGCATACATCTGAATTGATGAATCAGTATACTTTACCATCTCACACGTTTTAAACTGTTCAAGAATCAGGATTCTCTAAGAATCTCACCATTCCATCTCTCTGGTTGATTGTTGCATATATCTCACTATCCAGAATCTTTAGTTCACAAAAATGTGATTAATAAAGAATAATAATACAATGCTAATGCTACAAAATGTCTAAATATGACATCATGGGAACCTTTTTTTTATACTGAAATTTATTGGAAGTTACACATTTTAAATGAAAATAAGACCGATCAAAATTTATGATTTCTAATTAATTTTAATTAATAATAAAAAGAGCACTAGAAAAAAAGTGTTACTAGATACCTAGTGCCTATTAGAATTTCACATAAACAAACAATTTAAGAGAGGAATTAAAAGTTAGACCCAGTGCAGAGAGAAGTTTCTCCTAGTTAAAATGCCTCTCCAAATAAAGGATAAGGACGTTTATGAACCCACATCTTCAAACCTCTCTGTATTTATCTTGACAAAAATTTCTATTTCTGCGCTTTTCAGAACAATTTTTTTTTATTTTGTTATTAATTTTAGTTACTATTTAAATTAGTAGTTAAATTCTAATTAATTAATAATTAATTAACTAGAATATTATTTTTCTAGCTAAATTTAAGTTATACTCATTTATATTTTTTATTACTACAAATTAGTTAGAAAATAACTACAAACTTTAAAAATTTACTACAAATTAACTAAGATTATTTTCTTAACTAATTTGTTACTTATTTCATGCTACCAATCAATATTATAGTAGTTTTATAACTAATTATTTTTATTAAAAATTAACTACAAAATAACTATTAATTTTAAAATTAGTCACAAAATTATTTTATAGAAAATTTTGAATTTTTTTTAGTAGTGTTTCGTTGTGTCATAACTATATATTTGCCAATTCAATATAAGGCTACTCAAATTAAAAAAAAAAAAAAACTAATAGAGGTTAACACGGCTTTAGTTACTAAAAGTCCAATTTCCTAGGAAGGCATGTCCATGAATTTCAACAATGTTCTTAGCAATAGTAAACAAAAGGGAAACAGATAAGTAGCACAATGCAAGATATGTGTGTGCATTTTCATTCATGTTGATGGCACGAAAAATAGTTCTAAACTAGCAAATCTTAAATTGTGGGAAGCTACAAATTACATAGTCCTGCAAATGGCAATCTGAAATAGCAAGAACTGCAGCATCAATGAATACCTTTATTATCCACAGGAATATGGCCCTAACGTAGATAGTTTATAAAACAACAACGTCATGTGATAAAATTGCTGAAGAAAAAATGCTACTTGTATTCTGTACATTGTCACAGGTCTACTATGTTACATTGTATAAAAAAAAAATTCTATTATGTAACAAATGCAAATCTCTAACATGTTTCATATCGCCTACCTCAATTTTTGGGGTCCAGCTTATATACTTGGTAGACAACTTCACTTATCGTCAATTAATTTTAAGTTGAAATCTGACATGGTATTAAAACTTATAGTCCATCTTAATTAATCACCTATTCTAGTAGGCATCTATGGAGAGAGGGCGTTGAGAAATCCTAAATCGTCTTGCTAAATGGTTTTAAGTTGATATATGACAACCTCACTTATATATACTTATACTTGTTAGAGTAATCTAGTTTGAAGATACTACAACCATTATTTCCACAATGAATTAGTTTTTCCTTCTGTAGTCTTCCCAATTTTACAATATACTAGTATATTTTTCTATAAGAAAAGGGATTGTTATTCACACACTCCTTTTTACTCATCACTCCCCCACCTATTTTAGTTTTTTTTATATTTCCAAATATTTCTATTCGAGTAAAGAGTCACTTTAGTTCCTTAATTTTTGTACCTCGTTGTCACATTGGTCCCTAATTGAAAGTAAATTAAAAAATAGTTCTCAAAATTGGCTTCTGTCGAACACATTGGTCTAGTTGATGGTTCATATAAGTTAATGATATGGATGATGTGGTGTGTTAGGTTGTATGCAGCACTAGCTGGGGAAATATGGAGGACAAGTCACTATCCTTATTAGCAACGCTAAAGTGAAAATAAATATCTTATTATTTTTTAGCAGGTCAGAAAGTCTTTTCAATTCCACTTTTTCTTTCCCATACCTACCGACGAACAAACGTTTCCATGTTCCATAGCTAGTGAAGAGAAGGTTCTCTAAATTGTTTTTTGATGAAGGTTACAAAATGTTGATACTTGAATGTCGAAGGTATTGCAAAAAAAAACTATTCATTTTTGGATTCAAGTTTTAAAATGGGATTAAGTAACAAATGTATATGTGTTATGTGTTCTTTATTTATGTATGTGAATGGTTTATATTTTGATCGATTTATGTTATTTGTATTTGTATTATTTTCATTATTTAATTTGTTTAGTTTATTAGGTTGTTTCTCTCCTCTGTTTTAATGGTTTATTTAGAATGCAAAATTGATCGATTCAGTATTTGATGTTTATGGTGGCGGTTCATATGATTTTGTGATTTTTGTTAAAATGGTCTTATTTTTGGAGATTGTAGGATGTAAATTTTGGTTAACTTTGTTTTGCACTAAAAGGATAACTTTGTTCCTAATAACAAAGGCATATTAGAGTATGTAGATAGTAAAATTTGCGTGTGGGAAAATATGTACATAGATTATATTAATGCTTTTGTGGTGAAGGATCTGTGCAAAAAAATGGATGTTATACAAAGTTTGAAAATATTTTCGTCCTTGTGTCAGAAAGAGGAATGGATCATGGTCTGCATGTATTGAGTGAACATGTGTACATAGCTTTGTGTCTATCCTAATAGAGAAGTACACATCTATTTTGAGCATTATGTTGATGTTGATCTAGAAATTATTATTGGTCCACAAGCTGGTCATGGAATTATGAATGACACAACTAAAGGTGGTAATGAAGAAGTTGGTCATAATGAAAGGGGGGAATGCAAATGTGGTTCATACCACTAAAGCCACTTATGAAGAAATGGCTCAAGATGAAAGAGACAATATAAATGTGGTTCACAACACTAAAGCCACTTATAAAGAAATGGTTAAAGATGAGAGGGACAATGCAAATGGCTCATTCCATTGAAGCTACTTTTGAAGAAATGGCTCAAGATGATAGGGAGAATGCAAATGTGTAGTACACCACTGAAGCATGTTTTGAAGAAGTTGTTGCTAGTGATAATAATACATCAATGGAAGGTGATGATTTATATGATAGTGTAGAGGAAGACATATATAACCCTCCATTAGTTTATTCAGGTGATGAGTCAAGTAACTATACTGATAATAGTTACCGTTCAAAATTGCTAACATCATCAATTAGCACCGATGATAAATCTAAAATTGTTGAAAAATAATATGGCCAAAATAGTCATGGACCAAAGCTTATTTTAGTGACCATCCCAAGGTGGATAACATAACCAACACAATTGTGAAGTTTTTAATGCAAAAATACTGAAGTTTAAGGGCAAGACTATTCTTACCTTAGCTGAGGAGATAAGATGCTATATTATGTATAGAATTAACACAAATAAGCTGATGTTGGTAGGGTGTGTAGGACCACTAACTCCTATGAAACAATCAAGGTTGGATAAGCAAAAGCAATAAAGCAATAAGTAGATAACAATTTGGTCAGGTGATAGAGATGGCAATAGCTTTGAAGTTCAAAACTGGCAAAAAAAGCTAGATGTCAATTGATAAGTCATATTTTATACACCTTATAGGGATGTAAGATGGGTGTTTTTGAGATTATTTGGTACTTAAGAATTGAGTCTTAACTAAGATTCATATTATGGACTTAGAATTTAAAAAAGTATAAATTTGTGCTAATTTAAGGATCTTAGCTAATAAAAAATGCATCTCTTTTTGCAGGACAAATTCAGACGATCTTGGCCCTTCAAAAGAGTCTCGACCCAAGAAAGTCGTCCTGGCTAGACCGACTCATTCCTGGATCGGCCAACTCTATAGTCCAGCAGCCTAGATGGAATGACCTAGTCATGCAACCCAATCAGGCGACGCATCCTAGGCGCACAACTGAGCTCCATCCAACTCAATTGCCACGTCACCCTTGGGAGAAGCGTGCAGCACAAGGAAAACCATCACGAGGGTAGAATAAGAAATTCAATATGTAATTCTTCTAGGTTGTTAGGATTAGCTTGCGTCGCAAGAACTAGCTTGTGTATATATAGATAGCGCTAGACACATTTTAAAGGGTGGTTGAATTCAGACCTAATTTCCATTCGTCACACACTCCATCTTCTCGCTCACGCCTCCATCTTTCCGGCGATACACGGTACTTCATTGGTGTCTCTCTCAATCGAGGAGGTGTAGGTCAAGAACTAAGAGGCCAAAGGTTGTCAAAAGGGACCACTTGGCATGCCATCGCACTCTGGTGGACCTGATCCTCAGCATCTTGGCTATCGACAATGAATCATTGCAATCCTTCCATGGCAATCGTTGCGGAAGGCGGATTCATTGAACTCACACCTTGTGTTTGTACTTTGTCTCTAATAATACGAGTAGTTTCTATTGCTTAATTCATGATTGTGAGTCCTGTAATTTAATCTACTTTACTATGTCGCGATTGCACATTGTTTAGTAGACCAACATTAGACTAGGCCGATTGGAACCGGTTTAACAACTTCAGTAGGTGATTGATTAGAGAACCTAAAATCAACTCCGCGCTTAATCCCTGTCAACTGATGAGGTAGTGATGGTGTAAATTTTTGGTATGGCAATGGACGAATGTTTAGCGATTGTCATAAGAAGAATCTCAGGTTGATTCAGATGCACAATCTTGAGTGGAAGGAGTGGAACCGCCTTGTTTATTAGGACTTAGCACGAATGCAGTAGTAGCAATAGAAGTAACCTAATTTAGATTGTATTTACATTCTTACTTAGCTTAACTTTTGTCTTTACTTTCTCTACAACCAAACCCCCCTATTTTCTGCATTCCAGTCAGAGACCGAGTCTAGTTCGACTCCGTCGCGTCCGAAACCGAGTCAGTCCAACTCTGTTGCGTCCAACTCTATACTTAGCCAAAACTGTGTCGGATTCGTCTCTACCGAGACCAAATCAGACCAGTCTTTGCCAAGAGCGAGTCAGCACTCTACACTTGAGTGTTTCTGCATTACTCTAGTTTTCACATTAAGTCACATTTGAGCACACTATGTCCTTGTGTCATGCCCACTTTTTGTCCCCGGAAGATTGGCCCAATAGCGAGACATCCCCCACCATTGACCCATTGGGCCAAAACAGGAGGAAGACGTTTCCGGCCCAATAAAGGCCAAAGGCAAGCAAGGTCCGGTCCCACACCATATCGAGAAAAAACCAACGTGGAATGAAAGCAGGACTGCGATCGCAGTAATGAACAAAGTCAAACGTAAAAGCTGAAAATAGGGGACAAGATAGAGCCTGGCAGAGGGAACAAGGCACACTTGTACCTTAACTGGTCCTCTTTCTCTTCCATCCCTTTTTCTTTCATCGGGACCAAACTCCGGGAGGCATTCGGAACCAGTTAGTGGCCGAGACCGCGTACGGGTCCGACATGGCGTCGGACCTGACAACCCCTTCGTCCCGTCCTACACAGAACTACGTGGACTTTGACTTCTCACAACAAAGATACGTAGGCATGGGGGAGCGATTCCTCCATCAAGTCCATCCACACACACACTTACCCCATCCCGGCCTGCTCTAAGTCTACCAAACATATACTCTGAGACACCTGTCCCCTAAAAGCGTCCGTAAGAGTAAGTGTTGTACGAGTTTCCTTTAGCAGAGTAACCATCATGTGATGGACATGACGAAAGCAAAGCATTTTGTCATGTAAGAGACCTCCGAATCCCCTCTCTCTGGTCCGAGACCTAGCCTATCCAATCCAACTCCTCCTTCCAAGGTTTTTCTGATGTTCTTAAACAAAAACATCAGTGGCGACTCCTTTTCGCGCCACCTTCCGTAGAGGGAGGTCGCGAGCCATCGCGACAGATGGCGACTCCGCTAGGGACTGGGTAGGTCGAGCCCAAAAAAAAAAGGGGACTCCAAAACACTTACTCTTAATGTGCATGCTTTCCATATTTGCTGCTTCTTTTTCTACCTTTTTCTTTTTGAAAAAATAAGGAGCGGGAACCTTGTCGACAATTGGGGAAAGGTAAAAATGTCACACCCATGCTTGAGTGATAGGGAGTGGGAGCGTGTAGTGCGGGTCACTTTGAGGGGGCTACCCTTATTTGACGTGCACGATAGTTCCAACCAAAGTATGGTTTATCAAGTAAAGAGCCTGCATCCTGGGGACGATCCCCCGCCTGCAGTGCGATCCAACGATGAACTCAAAGCTTTGGCAAGAAAAAAAGAAGGGAGTGAGGATAGGGCAATAACCACCTGGGTAAACCCTCTCGGTATAGGAAACTTAAAACGACATGCATCATATAGGAATAGCCGCATGACATACGGACCCATGGGGACCCATGTTTTACTACATATGCATAACTTCTAATCTTAGAAATTTTCAGAAAAAAAAAATGGAACAAGTGCAATACCAGGCCAAGAATTGGATGCCCATCACCATCAGGATTCCGAATTTGCAAACTTTGAAGCAAACCGCCAAGCAGATCCGAGGCCCATGGCGGAGGGTCTTGGAGAAAAAATATGGGAAGATACTGGGACTTTTGGAAGTAGAGGTCTAGCCTCATGCTCTGGCGGTACTGGCGCAATTCTACGATGTGCGCCTAAGATGTTTTTTGTTCAAGGATTTCCAGCTAGCCCTAACGTTGGAAGAATACGAACGCATTTTGGGGATGCCCATAAAAGAGCCAACAGTTTACTTTCATAAAGGATATTTCCCTTCTTGGGGAGCCGTGGCCGGACTGCTCAAAAGACCAGAGGCGGAAGTCCGCCAAGCTAAGAGAGCACGGAACGGAATAGAAGGCCTGCCAAGAGAGTACTTGGAAGAAATACTAGCCCAACAAAGGGAAGCCAAGGACTGGCAGGGAGTGATCGATACACTGGCCTTAATGGTGTACGGGATAGTTCTCTTTCCCCAACTGGAGGACTACGTGGATTTGGCCGCTGTAGATGTGCTCTTGGCGGTCAAAGAGAAGAATGAGAACCCTGTGCCAGCCTTGCTAGCCGACACCTATTACACGCTCAATTATTGCCTCGGTAGACGAAGAAAGAACCTGAGATGTTGTATACATGCTCTGTATCTATGGATGACAGCACACTGCTGCCCCGGGAGGTGCAAGACCGGATGCCCTATCGAAGACTACAAGTGGGGGTGTATCCGAATGATGCCTAGGGAAGAATGGATTCATCTTTTCATGGGATTGACAGAGAGCACCATAGAATGGTATCCCAAGTGGAACGAAAGGGAGACCTTCATCGCCAAATGCGGGAAGTCCCCAAATGTTCCCCTTATGGGAATCCAGGGATGCTCTAATTACAATCCTGTGCTAGCACTACGGCAGAATGGATACCCCACGCTGGCACCCCCAACAGAAGAATCACTTACACTTCTGGAAGTGCCTGGAAGGGACATGCAGAATGTCGAATGGTTTAGAAAAATAAGACAAGCATGGAAACAGGTAGTTCGGGCAGGGCCAGAGGGAGGACCAAGAAGTTGCGGAGCCTCATCTAGTTATAAGAAGTGGCTCCAACAGCAGATAAAAATCAATGGGCTTCCCTTCGAGAGGGTACAAGACCCCAGGACCAGGCTTCCCTTTGAGGCACCAGAGCCCTCAATGGTAAAGGAATTGGAAGAAGCGCTGAAGCACGCAGATACAGAGCAAAAATCACTGAAAAGGAAGTTGACCCAAGCAACTTCCTTGCAGCTGGAAACTCAGGAGCAAGTCCTTAAGGAGCGGCGGCTAGGCGAACAAGCCAGGCAAGAGGCAGAAAAAGAAAAAGAGCTTAGGCGGAAGCTGGGCGACTGCTTGAAGGCAGCGGATCAAGAAATGTGCCTCCGAAGGAAAGAAAAGGATCAAGCGGCAGCCGAAAAGGAATCCTTGAAGGAAGCCCTCCAGGATGCCCGAAGAAAAGAAGTAGAGTTGAAGGAACAGCTCTATGGGCTGCGGGAGAGACTAGAGGAGCAATATGAAGAACTGCTGCGGGAGCAATCACAGAAGGAGGAGGCCGAGGCAAGGGAGCGCCAAGCCATCGAAAGACTGGCAGCTGAACGACAAGAGGAAGGAAGCAAAAAAGCAAGAATTCGGGCCATCATGGCGGAACTACGGGAAAAAATAGCCCGCAAAGAAAAAGGGCACCTAGAATCGATTGAGCAGGCCGAACAGAAGGCAGAAGCGGCCAAAGAAAGGGCGGAACACTGGGAGGACCGCCACGACAAGGTCGTATGGATAGCCAATCGGAGTCTAGGTCATCTGCCACAAAGCCTCCGTGTAGTCGAGGAAGCCATCTGCCCTTTCACCACGCCATCCGAAATTTATGACTTTGTAAAAGAGTGCCGGATGGTGTATGATGAGTTAGCCAGAGCCGTCGCCCCCTGAGGGCCTTGTACTTGTTCCACTTTTGCTAAAATAAATAAAAACATGCATTCTCATCCATTCATGCATCTCATGCATTCACTCTTTTCTGTTATTTCTTTTCTTCGTCGTTTAATACGCGTTAGATAATACCAGAATAATCACGATCGCTTCGCATCGCTACGAAACTCGTGCCAAAACTAAGCAAATGGAAACTGTGATGGAAGCCTTAGAACAAAGAAATGAGGAGCTAAGGAGTGAGTTGGCCCAAATCAAAGAGCAGATGGCTAAGGTTTTGGAGTTCTTAGCGCGGGAGCCCCCGCAAACACAGAACACCCCAAATTACCCACCAGGATATACACCTCCCCCTCCATGGAACACGTAGGAGGAGCAGCCTCAGCCTAATGAAAACAATCTCAATGGGCCGACACCAGTAGGACCACAAGGACCTAACGGGCCGACGATCATGAAACCGGCCCAAAATCAGAAGGACCATCCGGAAGTTGATGAAAGGTGGCGTTTTCTAGAAGAGAGATTGAGGATTGTCGAAGGAACGGACAAATACGGACTAGACGCGACAGACTTGTGTTTAGTCCCAGATGTCGTCCTCCCGACGAATTTTAAGACGCCAGACTTCAACAAGTATAAGGGCAGTTCCTGCCCTAGAACGCATTTAGCTATGTACTGCCGGAAGATGGCGGTACACATACAAGATGACAAGATTCTGGTGCACTGTTTCCAAGACAGCTTGTCGGGGGCCGCCTTGAGTTGGTATGTAAATTTGGAGAGGGGGCACGTCAGGACCTGGAAAGATTTGGCTGAAGCCTTTCTGAAACAATACAGATACAACGAGGACATGGCCCCGGATAGATCTCGTTTACAGAACATGGCCAAAAAGGATCACGAAGGGTTTAAAGAGTACGCTCAAAAGTGGCGAGAGTTAGCCGCCCAAGTCCAACCACCTTTAGCCGAGAAGGAGATGGTATCCACTTTCATTGACACTTTGCCAACACCATACTATGAGATCATAGTAGGAAGCGTATCATCAAATTTCACAGACTTGGTAATCATAGGCGAAAGGATAGAGGCGGGACTTAAGAGAGGAAAGTTCGCTTCCGCGATGGGTCAGGCTAGCTACGCTAAAAAGGTCACCCAAGAAAAGAGGAAAGCGAAGGCCAACGCCGTTATTGCTAATACAACGGCTGGATACGGGCAGGCAAAACCCTTGCACATCCAGATCAAAGAAAAACCGGGGGCAGATTTGCCTACCCCGCTATATCTCCCAGCCGACACAGCTGGAGCCAGCGCCGCCGCCAGAACTAAGCAGCACATCCGAAGAAATACTCCTAGAACTTTGGATCCAATGCCCATCCCCTACCCAGAACTACTCAAGTCCTTGCTCGAAAGGAAGTTGATCACCATTGTCCCGCTTAAACCAGTAGAGCCGCCCTATTCCAAGAGTTATGACCCCAATTCTAGATGTGAGTATCACGGAGGGGCCACAGAGAGATGCTGGGGACTCAAGCACAAGGTGCAGGATCTTATAGATGAAGGATGGTTGGTATTCCAAAAGAAGGGACCCAACGTCACGACCAACCCTCTGCCCGAACATGGAACAATCAACTTCATAGAGCATAGCTTCGCAATCCGAAAGGCGGTAACTACAGATCCCCACGAGGCCGAAAAGGTGGAGGAAGGAACCCACCAAGGTCGGACGCTACCAGCACAAGTCAATACCATCGGGGAAGAAAAAACCCCCGGCTGAAACCCTTGATTATCTGCTACAATGAAGTCACACAGGCCAGGCTACCTTTGGTCATTCCGGTGCCTGGCCCCCAATACACTGATACTCATGCTATCCCCTGGAAATACCCGGAAGGAAAGGCAAACCTCGACTCGCAAATCACCAATATAGCCGGAACAAGTGGGATAACCCGGAGTGGGCGAGTATATGCACCCGAGGAGTTGTGGAAAAAGGACGGCCCCCGCAATAAGAAGAAAGAAAAGATCGGAGAATTGCCCAAGTCCCCGCAGGAGACAAAAGCCGATGAATTCCTCAAATTCATCCGCCACAGTGAGTATGAAATGATGGACCAGCTGAATAAAACCCCAGAAAGGATATCACTCTTGGCTTTGTTGGCAAAATCGGAAGGCCACCGACAATTGTTATTAAGAACGCTTAAGGAGGCCCATGTAGCCAAGGATATCTCGATAGAGAAATTCGAAGGAGTTGTGGGAAACCTCACAGCGGCCAACCACATATCTTTCTCCGATGGGGAACTCCCAAAAGAAGGCAGTAGTCACAATCTGCCCCTGCATGTGGCGGTAAAATGTGGGGAATATATGATGGCAAGAGTCCTAATTGACAACGGGTCCTCTCTGAATGTTATGCCCAAATCTATGCTCAACAAACTCTGTT
The DNA here is from genome assembly GCA_025330945.1 of Mucuna pruriens. Classification (NCBI taxonomy): domain Eukaryota; kingdom Viridiplantae; phylum Streptophyta; class Magnoliopsida; order Fabales; family Fabaceae; genus Mucuna; species Mucuna pruriens. The sequence goes on from JAENHJ010000322.1 coordinate 93,841, forward strand.
CCACGGAAGCATCCCTCAGAGCAAGTCCAATAATTGTAAGAGCTTTCGACGGATCAAAGCGAGAGGTCATGGGTGAAATCACGCTCCCCATACGAATGGGTCCGACTACGTTCCAAGTAGACTTCCAAGTGATGGACATCAACCCGGTATACAGTTGTTTGCTGGGAAGGCCTTGGATCCACAAGGCTGGGGCGGTCCCTTCCTCGTTACATCAAAAGGTGAAGTTCATATCAGAACATCGATTAATCAGCGTCAAGGGGGGGGGACTTGGTAATAAGCACCCCGGCACCCGTTGGATATATAGAAGGAGGCGAGGACACACTGGAAACCTCACTCCAATCCCTGGAAATAGCAGAAACCGGCCACGAATAGGAGGGGGGGACTTTCCATCTGTGGCCCTCAACAAGAAGGCAGGATACCAACCGGGAAGGGGGTTAGGAAAGTTGCTGGAAGGGGTGTCGGAACCTATTGTCCTACCGGAAAATCCGGGACGGGCAGGCTTAGGATTCTTCAACCAATCAGGTTCCGAACCCAAGAAGATAACCAAGGGTGCCGCCCAGCTGTACCAGAGGTTTGTCAGTGGAGGAATGATAATACCGGATCAAGTAGCCACGATAGGAAATCAAGATCCGACCACGACGGAATGGATACACTTTTTCCCTGAAGAATTGACCAACTGGGAGTCTAACACACTCCCCGCTCCCGCTTTGCAAATGTAATCCAAATTTAGATAAATTAGATGTAGTTGTAGTATGACTTCTGTGTTTCTTTAGATCCTTTGTCTACCTTTCTTCTGCTTTGCGTATTTTGTAACCCTATTAGTGTTAATGCATGATCTTCATTTTCGCCCCATCCTTTGCACTTACTATCATCTCATAACTTATATTTCCTTTTCGTGTAAAAAAAAAACGCATAATAAAAACAGAACTCCACTTTCAAATGATAACGCGACCTTAGAAACCGACGAACGAGGCAGCCCGAACCATTCACATCCAAACTTGCACAATGAAACCTCTGCTTTGGGAGAGTCGAAAGGGGAGCCAGAAATTCACGACCATGTCCAGGCCCCGGAAGGAAGCACAAAGATCATAAATATCGGCAAGGGAGGAACCCTTAAGGAGGTCAGGATAGGGAAAAATCTATGTTCCGACATGAAAAGGCAAATGGTAGAATTGCTAGAGGAATACAGTGATGTATTCGCCTGGTCATACCAAGATATGCCGGGTTTGGACACCAATATAATGGAGCATAGGCTACCAATAAAACCGGGGGCAGTCCTAGTCCGACAGCAGCTCAGGAGAATGAAGCCGGAGGTGGCATTGAAAATTAAAGAAGAAGTGGAAAAACAATGGAAAGCGGGTTTCCTGGCAGTATCTGAATACTCCTAATGGGTGGCGAACGTAGTACCAGTACCGAAGAAAGACGGGAAGGTGCGAATGTGTGTCGACTACCGAGACCTTAACAAAGCCAGCCCAAAGGACAACTTCCCCCTACCTCATATAGACACCCTGGTGGATAACACGGCATGCCACCAAATCTTCTCCTTCATGGACGGTTTCTCCGGATATAACCAAATTCGGATGGCCCCAGAAGATCACGAGAAGACCACTTTCACTACGGCATGGGGTACATTCTGCTACCAGGTCATGCCTTTTGGGTTAAAAAATGCGGGGGCCACTTACCAAAGGGCTATGGTGACGTTGTTTCACGATATGATGCACCAAGAACTAGAGGTATATGTGGATGACATGATCGCCAAGTCAAAGGTCCCGGAATGTCATGTGAAGGACCTCAAAAAATTGTTTGACAGACTACGCAAATTCCGGTTAAGGCTCAACCCCGCCAAATGCGCGTTCGGAGTCAGTGAAGGGAAACTACTGGGCTTCATAGTAAATAAGCATGGCATAAAGTAGACCCTGATAAAGTCAAAGCTATCCGAGAAATTCCCGCGCCTAAAACCGAATCCGAAATCAGAGGCTTCCTAGGGCGACTCAATTACATAGCGCGATTCATATCCCAGCTCACGGTCACCTGTGCCCCTATCCTTAAACTCTTGAAGAAAAATCAGAAGAAAGAGTGGAATGTTGATTGTCAGAAGGCCTTTGAAGAAGTTAAAAGATATCTTGAAAACCCCCCGGTCTTGGTCCCGGCGATACCAGGAAAACCTTTGATCCTCTACCTGACGGTATTAGAAGAATCGATGGGATGTGTCCTCGGATAGCAGGATGAGACAGGAAGGAAGGAACAGGCCATATACTACCTCAGTAAGAAATTCACAGAGTGTGAGTAGAGATACTCGGCATTGGAAAGGATATGCTTGCGCCTGGTATGGGCAACAAAGAGATTGAGGCAGTACATGCTAGCACATACTACGTGGTTAATAGCCAAGACGGATCCCATCAAATACATCCTGGAAAAACCAGCCCTCACAGGGAGGATAGCTCGCTGGCAAATGACTCTCGCGGAATTCGACATAACATTCGCCACCCGGAAGGCTGTAAAGGGAAGAGTAGTGGCAGATCATTTGGCATATCACCCTCTGACAGATTACCAGCCTCTAATGGACAAATTCCCGGATGAGGGTATCATGAGCATCGACGAGACAGAAACCCAGCCAGACGAATGGCGGATGTGGTTTGATGGAGCATCCAACATGTTGGGAAATGGCATAGGAGCAGTGTTAGCATCCCCGACAGATCAGTGCTTCCCCTTTTCGGCGAGGTTGGACTTCGGTTGCACCAACAACATGGCTGAATACGAAGCTTGTACCATGGGGATCATAATGGCCACGGAAAGGCAAATAAGAAAGCTCCGAGTATTTGGGGACTCGGCGTTGGTCATTTACCAACTTAAAGGAGAATGGGAAACGAGACCCAAAATTAGTTCCATATCATGAATACATCATGGAACTGCTCGAAAGCTTCGAATCTGTCACCTTCCAATATGTGCCTTGGGAAGAGAACCAAATGGCTGACGCGTTAGCTACGCTGGCCGCCATGGTACAAATAAGCGAAGGAAAGGACTTGGTGATACGTGTACAGCACCAAGGAAGATTGGCTCATTGTCACCATATCGACGCCAAGGAAGAGACCGCAGGGATTAAGCCATGGTTCCACGACATAAAATTTAAGCGACGGAACCTACCCCCTAGGTGCTAGGGAAAATGAGAAGAGGACTTTACGTAGGCTGGCGTCAGGATTCTTCTTGGATGGAGACATACTATACAAGAGGAACGCCGACGCTCACTTGCTGCGATGCGTGCATGAGAAAGAGGCCCAGGAAATCTTGGAAGAAGTACACGAGGGAACGTTCGGAACCCACGCGAATGGCCATTCGTTGGCCCGGAAAATCTTAAGGGCTGGGTACTATTGGACGACAATGGAAGCCGACTGCTGTCAACACGTGAGAAGGTGTGTGAAGTGTCAAATATACGCAGACCACATAAAGATAGCTCCGACGGCCCTCCAAAGCCTGACCCCGCCATGGCCATTTTCAATGTGGGGAATAGATATGATCGGACCCATCGAGCCCAAGGCTTCGAATGGACACCGGTTCATACTAGTGGCCGTTGACTATTTCACCAAATGGATTGAAGCCGAATCCTATGCCAGTGTATCCCGCAATGTGGTGGCCAAGTTTATCAAAAGAAACCTGATATGCCGATATGGGATCCCGGCTGATATTGTCACCGATAACGGTACCAATCTCAACAACAAAGTGATATCCGAGCTGTGTGAGGAATTCCAAATCAAGCACCGTAACTCAACACCATACCGGCCCCAGATGAATGGAGCAGTAGAAGCCGCTAATAAAAATATCAAAAAAATCATACAGAAGATGGTGGTGACATACAAGGATTGGCATGATATGCTGCCATATGCTTTACACGGATACCGCTCCACAGCCAGGACAAGCACCGGGGCAACCCCCTATGCATTGGTATACGGCATGGAGGCTGTGCTCCCAGTAGAGGTAGAAATCCCCTCTTTAAGAGTAATAGCCGAAGCCGAGGTAGGAGAAGCCGAATGGGCACAGCACCGTTTCGACCAGCTGAACTTAATCACGGAGAAAAGGCTGAGAGCCATCTGCCATGGCCAGCTATACCAAAGAAGGGTCAAGCAGGCATTTGACAAAAAGGTCAGACCAAGGACATTCAGAGAGGGGGATCTGGTGCTAAGGAAAATTCTCCCCACCACCAAAGACTATAGGGGGAAATGGACACCGAAGTATGAGGGACCCTACGTGGTCCGACAAGCTTTCTCAGGAGGGGCATTGATCCTCACGGATCAGGACGGCCGGGACCTCAAGAACCCTGTCAATGCCGATTCGGTCAAATTATTCTATCCCTAAGAACGACAAGCCAAAAGCAGGAGAATCAAGGAAGATGGGTCTGTATACAAGGGAGGCCTAGTGGCCGGTCACAGGGTAAAGTGTACGCCGAAAAAAAGTAGGAGCTCCATGGGCGATCCACCCTTTTGTCATGTATTATTCCTTCTTGTTTGCTTTTTCCTTCTCTTTCCTTGTTGTTGTTGTGGTTCCCTATCGAACTAATGTACAGTCTCGACCCTTATGACCTCATCATTTTATACATACACGTGATTATCGTCCTTATTAGTACTTATCCTTAGTAGTCTGGTTACTTCTGCATTTGTCTATCTAAAAAATGGAATACAAGCGAAAGGCGGGAGGTCCCGGGGATGGATGATGAAAAAGGAAGAAAGGAGGCTAATATCTAACGCGTGATAATGACGTCGAAAAACGAAAAAGAAAAGAAGACAAAATAATCTCATTCTTCTGCACGCATAGCATATAGTCATTTCGAAGAATCTAGCTTTTTATTCCATATAAAGAAGACAAACACCAAAAAATAAAATAAAACAAAAAATAAATATACCAAAAAGGGAGGGGGAGAAAACTAAATAAAACCGGCCACCCGCGCCTTTGCCAGTAATTCTTCGTTTGCAATCAACTCTGATAAGAGAGCATCGGCACGGGCTCGAGCCTCGGACCTGTCCAGTTCCGCAATAGTTGTTTGGCGCTCAGCTTCATTACGATCTTCATTGGCTTGGTCAAGCGCCTCTGAAAGCTTGGCCGAATATGCTCTCTCGGCCGCCAAATCTCCCTCCTGGTGAGTCAGGGATAGCCGAAGAGTGTCCCTGTCGGCCCTAACCGAATCCAGCTCCTGAAGAAGAAGAGCATTCTTGGCATCGTTGGAAGAAATCTCGGAGCGGACGGAGGCCAGAGAATATTTAGTATCCCGAAGTTCCTGAGACAGGCGGGCGATCTCCGTAGAATCTTGGACCTGTTGGGACCTGAGGTGGTCCCAATCCGGAACCTCCGACTTCCAGGCATAAAGAGCAGCAAAGGACTGGGCATGCTGGCTCATCATCATATCCAAAGAAGCTACTAGGCCCATGGAGAACAGGAAATTGCGATCCTCCGCGCCGAGGAAGCCCGGCGGCAACAAGGTAGTAGGGCCCGCACCGACATTGCAGGCGAGTCCGCTAGCGGAAGGACCAGGGGACGCGGAAGGAGGCAAGGCATGAAACAACAAATCTTCAAAGACGGGACGGGAAGAAGTTTCCTCCAGTAGCTCAGTACAGACCGACACGGGGGCTATCTGCAATGGAGAAGCACGGTCAAAAGCGCCTAGGTCTACCCGAGGGAGAGCTTCATTCCTCAAAAGAGCGTTAGCCCTGGCACGCATCAGCACCTTCGCTTGGGCTAAAACGGGACGGAAATTGAAATTTTGGTCCCGGAGATAGTCTGAAAAAAGTAGACATGATTAAAAGGATATCCGGTTACAGAATAAACAAAAGGTGGGGACGGGAGACCACCTTTGAAGCGGGCAGTAGCATCCGGATGAAAAGCCATCCTAACAAGGGCCCCACAATCCATTCCTCTCGGAAGAGCTTCTATGAAAGGGACCCAGGTTCGATCCTCTTGGGATAAGACAGGCACCTTATCAACGCCAGCCACCAGCTGCCAGTGTAGTGGGAAACTCCTTGCGGTGGTAACAAACGAGCGCCTCTCGGAAGCGTAAACCTTGAAGAACCACGGGCGGAAGGCCGAGGGAGAGATAGGGTACTCGAAAAATAGATCCCGGCCAGTCCGAGGGACGAGGCGGACCCATGAGGCTAGAGCAGGAACATCCGAGTAATAGAAGTAAAGCAGCAGCGCTGCTGTAGGCACCACTCCATAGAAGCGGCACACCAAGCGAAAGGCTTGGATAACCGCCCAACCGCTAGGATGGAGTTGCGAAGGAGCTAGCCCTAAAGCCCAAAGAACTTCAGCCTCGAAATGTTGAAAGGGAAGAGCCACTCCTAACAAGCGAAACACTGGTTCGTACATATAGATGAAATCCCATTCCCCGTGAAAAGGAGGGTGGCATACTCTGTCAATGGGATGACAAGCGATTTCCTGAAAATGATTGGCACACGCCGCCTCGCACCAAGTCTTCTCACTGATATAATGCGAAACCAACGGAGAAAGATAGAAAGATGCTTGGAGCCACACTTCCTCGTCAACCCATTGCCTGTAATCAGCAGGTTTGGACTCACGCTCCAGGGAAGAAAGGAAAGGGAAATCGCTCACCTCAAGGGAAGAAGAAGAAGAAGGTGCAGACATGATTGACGCGCAATAAAGGAAGAAGAATGAAAGAGGGAAGAGGAGCGCTAAGCATATTAAATGTTTAAATTCCTCGAGCTAATGAAAAGGCCCCAATCATTGAAGTCCTTGGGCCGTAGAAAAACGTAATGTCGGCCCAAAAAAAAAAAACCAAAAAAAAAAAAAGAAAGCGGACCGAAAAGGGAATCAGGAAGAATTAACTTGCATTCACGCTAAAATTTTTTACAAGGGGGGAGGGGTAGTAAGTTTGTCGTCCAGTACAATTAGTTCTATGTTACAACTGCTCAGATCTAGATCCGGCGACAGCAAACCCACTTGCCCCAATGCATTATCGAAGCCTCCCTGATACCCTTCCAAGGCAGTATCCTCCAACTCCGACACCTGCTTGACCAGCGCCCCATTCGCCTCCTCGGCACCCGAAAGAGCCTTCTGCAAGTCCTTCACTTGGGCCTCGGCAGCTTTTAGGCGCTCCTCCGCCGACAGGGCCCTTTCGAACTCCAACGTACGCGACTCCTCCAAGGTTGATATCGCATTAGCCGCCGCTTCTTTTTCTTTTTGCAATTCTGTCCGCAGTGCGGCGACTTTCGACTGCAATGCGACAACCTCTGTGTTTTTCAACTCCAAGTGCGCTTGGGAGGTTGTGAGCGAAGTTTGGAGTTCATCCTGAATGGACCGGAAGTGATCCACGTCAGCAAGAAGCTTTTGGTTCTCATTCTTTAACTACTTCAAGACTTCCGGATCCATTTCTGATAAAGCTTGCCGCCAGAAAGAGAGAGTCGCCATAGAGCGAAGGTGATATAAGCCTAAGGTGTCGAAAGTCTTTTGGATGTCATGAGGAGCCGGGAGTTGCTGGTGGAGGGATTGGATGGTCTCAGCCGGCAGCAAATCCCGGGGAGGCAAGCT
>JAENHJ010000323.1:0-42490 GCA_025330945.1 Mucuna pruriens
ACAAGGAGGTGTTCGAGTATAACTGGCAGTGAATATAAAAAGCTAACCAGACGAGGGAAACAACGCAGCTACGTGTCTCACTTTACGCATTAGTCACACAATTACCAAGAATTCAAAGAAACCAAGTCTGAGAGGTTCAAGAAGAAAGTGATCTAATAAACAATCTAAGATTGCATATTCTAACACCTCGACGCTCTTAACAATTTCATGACTTTGAAGCTAAGATACCTTTCATCCATCAATACCAAAATAACAATGAAATAAAAAGGAAGACAAGGCATGTTAAAATCAAAGTTAAGAAACAATTCATTCAGATAAGACAAAAACCATATTACGTTATACGTAGTTTTTTGCTAAGACTTTAATCTAACATTATAATGAAAATAAAGTTGTCATCATCTTCAAAATAAGCTTTAAAATAAACAAAGTTTCAAACAACAAAAAGACATAGAACAACTATTCTAAATCTAAAAAGTTTCATGTCACACTAATCAAAGGTACATCATTTCAAAACTTCGACACCATGAAAGGTTCAACATTACTTAAAGAAACCACAAGAGAAAGGTACTGATAAAGTTTTTGTGGTGTTGCTAACACTTTATCGACAATTCAAAGTTAACCATAGTATAGCTAACCCAGTCTCTTCATGATTAAAGTATGTTTCAATCATGGTATTTGCGCATGGCAACAAACTTGACTATGTAGATATTTACTCACTTCCTCAAGATCGGCTGAGTTGTATTAGGCATTAGGTTACCTGATTCTGCAGATTTATCTCATTTCCGCCGAAGCCATAGATAGACACATAGAAAAGATTATTCTGTCTTCACTAAAAGCAGCAAAATGGAATATCCAGATTCAAACTACTCATAAACAAAATTGAATTAATTAATAATATCGTTTCAAGACTAATATTATTACCGTGGTTCAAGTTCAGTCTCCATTATCTGTTTCGAAATGATATCTGCCATAGTCCATGATTTGTAGTTTTGTATAATCGCTACGATCCGTTTCATGCCATACCGAGATTTACAATAACGTTACTTCATCTGTTGGTATTAAGTTCAAGTTGATTTAGAGTTCAATTGACTGTCATTATGATTATCTATCAAATAGTTAAACTAATCAATCAGTTCCTGGCCAAGTTCCCTCCGATATTCCCAATATTAAAAGCTAGTCCGGGTTAACGACGAGAATGGCGATGAAATATCCCAGTCCGGGAAGCACCATATTCGCAATTTCCTGACCTCGCTTCCAGAAACTGCGATGATGCGCCACACATTGGTTTGGGCGAAAATATCTAAAAAATAATAGAGATTAAGATGACAAAACCGAAGCTTGCTGCGAGTGTGTTTAGAATGTTGTGGTTTGGGTGAGGAAACCCGGTCCGATTGCTGATGTCGCCATTAAAAAGGCGGCGCCCATCAGCAATGACCAGCTTCCCGATTTTTTTTCCCTGCTGTCTTTTTCTGCTGCTCCATCTATTGTTCCTCCTTTATGTTGACTTCGTTCTGAAATAGCTGTCACTTCAACCCCCAGCCGCTTGAGCTGTTTTCTGATTTTTGCGCAAATGTCAGCGCATGGGCTCCATCTCCATGAATGCAGACTGTATCTGCTTTTTAATGACACATCATGTCCTTGCTGAGATTTGACCGCCCCTTCTTTCACCATTTTGATGACCTGGGTGACGGCGGCATCATCACTTTCAATGAGTGTCCGGCTGGGAGCGCGGTGTCAGCGTGCCGTCCGATTGGTATGTTCTGTCGGCGAACACTTCATTTGCGGTCTGAAGTCCGATCCGTTCTCCCGCTTTTTACAAGCTCACTCTCAGCAAGACCGAAAAGAATCAGGCCTGGATCAATCTTATAGACAGCTTTTCGCGATAGCATCCGACAGTTTTTGATCGACTGCCGCCATATTGTATAAAGCGCCATGCGGCTTGACGTGCTGCATGTGAAGTCCCTCTGCTTTTAGAAAGCCAGAGAGCGCGCCAATTTGATAAACGACAAGATCATACGCTTCCTCAGGAGAAATCGTTATATTGCGGCGCCCAAAACGAGTAAATCCGGCAAGCCCGATGCGCACCGATTTTACGCCTTTTTCCGCTGCAAGCGCGACGGTTTTTCGCATAACACTAGATCTCCTGCATGAAATCCGCATGCGATATTCGCCGATGTCACATACTCTAAAATATCTTGGTCAAGACCTATCTTGTAGGATCCGAAGCTTTTCCTAAATCACAGTTTAAATCAATCTGAAACACAGAATCCTCCCTGCCAAAGCAAACGATATGCTTTATGTCATTTATTATCCTGAAATTCGGAACGACTATTCCGAATTTTTGAACTTTATTTCATTATAAGTGAATCATATCAGTTTGTGAAATACTTTTTGTCAGAAAAACCTAACATGGTCCCAGAAGAAACCTGGTTAACTAAAAAAGAGAGTCCATCTTAGGACTTTTTTATAGTACCCATGGCGAATGCTTTAGCGACACCATCCTCAATATTTGTATCCGTGATATAATCAGCCGTTTTTTACGATGTCAGGCATTGCCCATTGCGACGCCAAGACCCGCTTTCTTTGATCATCGCAATGTCATTAAGGTTGTCGCCCATCGCCATCACATTCTCCATTGTAATGCCGAGTTTTTCCTAACCTTGGCAAGGGCTGCAGCTTTTGTTGATGCCAAGCGCGTTGACTTCAATGTTTGTCGGACTTGAATTTGTGATTTCGAGCTCTTTGTTTTTCTCAGCTCCTGAAGCACTTCGTTTCGATATCGTCATCCTCAATGTCAAAGCCGAATTTGTTTTCATTCATGATCCGTAATGTTTTCCGGAAACTCGCCTTCTCCATACTTTATTCACCGTAGCCCAGAAATTAGTGTTGTGCTTATTCCGCAAATCCCACATCATTTGAATATGGTCCGTATGAAGCAGCTTCCGTTCCACCAAATTAACAAATTGAATCCCAAATTTCACTGCCGTTTGCCGTGATTAGAAAGGATGACAGCTTTAGCGATTCCGCCAGCTCCCGGCACGTCATCAGCGTCCGGCCCGTGCTGATCACCACATACACACCTTTTATCCTCCGCTTCACGAATGGCTTTGCGGTTTTCATCCGAGATCAGCTGCTCGTCGTTCAGCAGTACCATCCATATCAATTGCGATCAGCTTGATATCTACATCTTCTTTGAACAGACATATATGTACCTCTCTTTATCTTTTTTGTTGTGCTTTCTTCATTCTAATACATTATACCCAGCGGGACAAAAAGCGATTTCCTATGTTTGAGGAGAATGGATAAGAGGAAAACAAACGGTGAGGTGATCAAACATGACAGAAAAAAAACAGCAAAACAAACCAAATGAAAACCCCCAGCACAACGACTTAACCGATCCGATTCCTAATGAAGAGCTGAAGGAAAATATGAATGATGAAAACACAAACGCCAGCAAAAGAGATAACCTCAAAGCGAACGGGACATGACACAAAATAGAACCCTCACAAAAATGTTGTGAAGGTTTTTTTCATTTTTCAATATAGATGCCGATTTCAGCTTCAGCAACAGGCTGCTCTCCAACTGATGCCTTGGCATGTCCAACACAAACCCGCGCCGATTGCGCGGACTTCAAACGTAAGACTGCCGGTCACCAGCACAGTTTTCTCCCAGTTTTTCCGCTTTCTTCACCGAAGACAATAATCCTAGTTGTTTCATCTGTAATTCCTGTAAAGCCGCGGTTTGCGCAAGTTGCTTCAATCACAAGTGAAAACGGCATTTCTGTTTGCGTATCAGTAATAAACCAATCGTTTCACTTAATCAATCAGCCGCATGTTTGCCGGGCTTGCTATCCGTCACGCCATCAATAAACAAAAATGGATAGCGGTGGAGCAAAGGTAATGAGTTCATTTTATATCCTTTTTGACCATTATATCTCAGCCTAAAGTGAAACGATAGGATATAATGGGAAAAACACAAAGCGATACGTTATGTCCCCAAAACCGCTTTTTGTCATTCCTCTCGTACACGAAAGCATTACGGTGTAAACAGTCATATGAAAAAGATGGGGCTGGATCAAAATGGTTGGATATGATGTGTTGACGCCCAACCTGTTTCGGCGAGGATGAAGTCTACACTGTAAGAAGAAAAACGGCATACGAACAATTTACAAACACGAACGGCTGGAAAACGGGAGAAACCATCATCCAGAATGTGATCAGACAAACGCCGGACGGCACATCTTTTGTGATTGATTCAGCGTGGGGGTTATATCGTATGGAAATGCAGCAGTATGCCTGAGGTAAAAGAGCGGATCGGTTTGTTATTACGGTTCCGGATACGCGACTCTTCATCACGTGCCAGCCTGCCCGGTCCTATTGTTTTCCCTAATTATGAGCCGTCGTTTGACGTAACGCTTCTTATCAAAAAACCGCGAAAAACAGCATACCCATCTTGAGATTTATCAATTCGATGCGCTTCACGGCTTCGCCAATCCTGATTCTGTTTATTTCAACAGGCCCTTTTCTTCAAAAACGCTCTCTATCATAAAAACGGGCGTGAAAAACGGCTCCCGCCCTGTTTCATCAGAAATTTTTAATCGCTTACATTATTATCGCGTGTTTTGGTTCCGTACGTTCCATGTTCTTTGTTGCACTGAGTTTTATTTTGCTGTCTCATCTCACCGAATGGATAAAAGACGAGAGATTCAGTACCGATGATATCGTCCTCAGAAGGCATGCCCATTCCGTTTCTGCTATCCAGTGAATTGAGACGGTTATCTCCCATCACAAAATATTTACCGGAAGGAAACCTCAACCTCGAAGTCACCCGTTATGTTACACCCGACTCTTGACCTCCTGTTTATATTCTTTAAGTATGGTTCTTCCACCCTTTTTATCATTTATGTATAGCTGATCATTTTTCATTTTAATGCTGTCACCAGGCAAACCGATTAAACGTTTGACAAATGAGCGGCCGCTCTTTTTTGTCATGAATGACTATGATGTCGTCTGTGAGAAACCCTGCCAGTCCATTTGACTGCTTTATCAACCAGAATTTTCTGAGTCTTTAAGCGTTGGACCATTGATGATCCTTCAATAAGAAAAGGCTTGTAAAAACACCAATCTGATCGTAAAATGAGAGCTGCGATCATAATGATACTGAGTACAACGATCGTTTTGATTTTTCTTTTTTCTTTAACGTGATTGTTTTGCATTCAACTTCCTTCACCCGATGCTTTCTAAGAATTCCAAATTATTATACAGCATTTGGATCTACTTGTTAGACTTTCATTGGAAATTTTCGTTCGTGAAATGGACAGGCCAGGCAGCCATCTGCGGCCTGATTCATCAGAGCTTTCTTAAGCGCGAACAGATTTCATCAGTGACCTCAGCCGTTGTGCTTTGTCCCCCAATGTCGCGTGTTTTGATGCTGTCGGCAGTCACTTGCTCCATTACATCCAGAATTTTCGCCCCCAGCTCTTCCTCTCCGAAGTGGTCGAGCATCAGCTTCGCTGTCCAAATCTGGCCGATCGATTGGCAAGGCCCCTGTCCGGCAATGTCAGGAGCTGAGCCGTGAACCGGTTCAAACATGGACGGATATTTGCCGGATGGATTGATGTTCGCAGAAGGCGCAATGCCGATGCTTCCCATCAGGCTTGAGCTGATGTCGGTTAAAATATCACCGAACAAGTTGCTCGCCACAATGACATCAAACGTTTCGGACGCGTCACAAAAAAAAGCGGCCAGCGCATCAATATGCTGAGATGATGTTTCGATTCCGCTATAATCAGCGGCTGTCTGCTGAAAGACTTCATCCCAAACGGCATCGCATGATAAATGCCGTTAGACTTTGTGGCGCTTGTCACATGGCTGCGCCGTTTTTTCGCCAATTCGAAGGCAAAGCGCATGACACGTTCTGTCGCTTTTCTCGTAAACACGGCATTCTGGATGGCGATTTCATCATCGCCTCTGAATACGCCCGCCGACTTCACTGTATTCACCTTCACTGTTCTCGCGAATCACCACGAAGTCAAAATCATTTGATGCACGGCGACGTAATGCCTGCCATTTGTTTGGCGGGTCTCATTAATGGAAAGCTCAAGCTCCCTCCGATTTTTCAGCAGCAGTCCCTATAACGATATATGATCGGGAACCAGCTTCGGATTTCCGACGGCTCCCAAAAACCGCTTCAAATTGAGCGTATGTATTCCATCTTCGGGCATCATTTTGCCGTGCTCCAAGAAAAAGTAATAATCACAGCTCCATGGAAAAGCCGTGAATGAGAATGACAAACTCCGTGTACCTCAGCCGCTGTATGAAGCACTTTCTCAGCAGCCGCTACAACCTCTTTTCCTACACCGTCTCCCGGTATTGCCGCAATCTCGAATTGTTTCATTGTCATTCTCCTTCCCCTGTTTTCGTAAGCGCTTTCTATTATACTAGATTGCAGATATTAAAAAAACCCCGTGACATTGTGTCACGGGTGATCGGTTATTGATTAAGTTTCTTTAAAATGATGGCGTGCAACGGTTCATGGGACTGAATGCCGCACTCCTCTTGAACGCCGCTGTATCCTTTTTCTTCGATCATTGCAGTTCAACCGCTTCAGGGTCACCGGTGAAATCGAAGCGCAGTGCTGCGGCAATTCCTTCCACCAGTGCATTCGGTTCTTTTTATTTTTCTTTGCTGGGCCTACAAGCCTATCATTTTCTCCCAGTTTTCTGAGAGGTGACCTCGCTACGCTGGGTCACATCGTCGAAATGAAAGGATTTTCAAAGCGACCGATGATTTTTGATATATTGTTCGTGTTCAGTTTGCTTAAAGCCATACGATTTGACGAGAGATACCGTTTCAAGCAGCGCCGAATGAACGACACGGCGGATTTCCGGATGATCGATTGCTTTTGACCGTCTTGAGTCCGCGCTGATAGCCGACATACGCTGTCACCGCGTGTCCGGTATTGATCAAAAAAACAGCTTTCCGTTCGATGTACGGCGTTAAATCATCAACAAACAGTGCGCCGTTTATGACTGGTGTTTCCCTTTAAAGCCTGATTCATCAATGACCCATTCGAAAAATGGTTCAACCGATACTTTCAGCGGGTCTTCATGATGCTGAATCGGGACGATCCGGTCAACGGCAGAATTCGGAAACCTACCGTTTCACTGACGGATTTCTGCTCTGCTTCCGTTAAATGGCTGTATATCTCTTTCTTTAAACTGCTTCCGCCAATCATATTTTCGCAGGCAATGATATTCAGTGTGTTTGCAGTATTTCTTCGTCTTAAACCTTCTGCGATAGACGGGGCAATCAGCTTCAGCACATTCGGGCCGACAGCTGTTGTGATGAGCGCCGCCTCATTCATCAGCCGGTACAGCCTCGGTCTGACTGCCGCTGTTAATAGCGCTCACCGGGCCAATGATCTCCGATGAACGTCCTCTTCCGCCAGTTCCACTGTGTATTCTTTTTTCATTGAGGATACTGGACCATCGTTTCTGTTCACATCCGCAAACACCACATCATAGCCGGAGTGGTGAAGCAGCGCGCCGATAAATCCTCCCGATATTTCCCGCACCGAAA
The DNA here is from genome assembly GCA_025330945.1 of Mucuna pruriens. NCBI lineage: Eukaryota > Viridiplantae > Streptophyta > Magnoliopsida > Fabales > Fabaceae > Mucuna > Mucuna pruriens. Next base: position 7,581 of record JAENHJ010000323.1, read on the forward strand.
TGTAAGGCGATCATGTCAGTTCACCTCAATTTGCAAAAAATGGCGATCAAATCTTCTTCGCTTTTAGCGGAGATCAGGCGTTCAATGTTTTCTTCTTCTGAACAGATAATGGCGATGTTAGACAAAATGTCTAAATGCTCATTATGTTTACCCGCAATGCCGAATACCACTTTTGCCGTGTTGCCTTCTCCGTACTCAACGCCCTCTGGAATCTGCATGATTGAAATTCTGAGTGAAGCACCTCGCTTTTCGCTTCTTCTGTGCCGTGTGGAATGGCAATGAAATTCCCCCATAAACGTAGAAGACGTTTCTTCACGTTCAAACATTTTGCTAATGTAATCCTCTGTCACGTAGCCGTTGTCAATCAGCGTCTGGCCTGCCAATTTGATAGCTCTTCTTTTTGATGATACCGTTTGATTGAGTTTAATGTTTTCCTTTGCGAGTACTTGCATGACAATCACTCTCTTTCTATAAGATTACTTTTTCAGCTTTTCAATCAGCTCGTCGTATTTCGGGCTGTTTAAGAAGTTATCCACTGATATGTGCGTCGCGTTCGGCAGTTTTGCTTTTCGCGCGGTCTGTTAAATCTTTGTGGGTGATGACAATATCCGCATCGCTTGGCAGATTGTTAATGGCCGTGTTGGTCACACTGATGTCAAGCCCGCTTTTTTCACTTTGTTTAAGATGGATGCCCCCATGGCGCTTGATCCCATTCCCGCATCACACGCAAAGATAATTTTGTTCACGCTTTCAGGAGACAGCTCAGGACGCTTCTTCTGCTTTGGCTTGTTCCTTATCTAAAGCAACTGCTGCTTGGCTTTTCTTCCCCTTCATGGACTGCATTTTTTCTGTTGCGGCAGCCAGGTCTTCTTCACCAGCTTTAGAGGATTTCAGGATCACTGCTGAAACGATGAACGATACAGCTGCAGCGACCAATACACCCGCCAATACGCCGAAATAGTCTCCTCTTGGCGTCATTGCCATCAAATGCGATAACGCTTCGGTGACGCTGCCGCGACAAGTCCGGCATTAAAGATCGTAAATGTTAAGAGTCCGTTGTTCCGCCGGCAATGGCTGTGAGAATCAGGGCCGGTTTCATCAGAATGGCGGGAAGTAAATCTCGTGAATCCTCCGAAGAAATGGATGATCGCCGCACCGGGAGCCGTTGATTTTTGAAGATCCTTTGCCAAAAGAACATGTAGGCCAGCAAAATGCCGAGCCCGGTCCAGGGTTTGCTTCTACTAAAACAGAATTGATTTTCTGTTTGAGATGCTTGCTCGATTCCGATCGGCTTAAGATTCCATGGTTTATGGCGTTGTTAGGGAACAACACTTTCGCCGGTTCTACAAAAACACTGGCTACCGGCAGTAAATTAGCGTACAATGACTTCCACACCAGCCGCCAGCAATTTATTTAGCGTCAAGACAACCGGGCCGATGGCGTAAACGCGAGAATCGTTAAAGCCGCGCCGACAATCCCTGCCGTAAAGTTGTTGATCAGCATTTCAAAGCCTTGCTTGACTTTATCCTTGAATAATTTATCAGTCTGTTTAATGAGGTATCCGCCAAGCGGACCCATAATCATTGCGCCTAAAAACATTGGAATATCCGATCCACAATCACCCCAATTGCCGCTGTCGCTCCGACAACTCCGCCGCGGTGGTCGTAGATCATTTTTCCGCCTGTATACGCCATCAAAAGCGGCAATAAATACGTAATCATCGGGCTGACCAGCGTGTTCAGCTGTTCATTCGAAACCATCCACCGGAATAAACAGCGCGGTAATGATACCCCACGCGATAAACGCGCCGATATTCGGCATGATCATTCCGCTCAAATAACTCCCAAAGCGTTGCACTTTCACTTTCATGCCGCCTTGCTGCTGTTCTTGCTGCTGCATATATAAACCCTCCCCCCTGTTTTGTTTGTCGCTGTAAGATACAAAAAATATGTTCAGAGAATGATGCTTCCCTTGACTCTAGGCAGTTAAACGCACAGTCCCTATACAATTGAAAGTAAAGAGGACTTTGGCACATGACTGTGACAATTTTTTTAAAAAAAAGGCCCTGGTTTCAGGGCCTTTTCTCTTTCTATAAATGATGTTGCCATTTTGAATCACGTACTTTGCAATCATCCGCTCACTCACAATAAAAACGGGATACGCGCACACAAGCGCAAATACAGCCATCGGCACGTGCTGTACAGCTGGCAGACAGAGCCTGCCGCATTGCGGAGGGCATCAAAAGATAAATAAGCCAGCAACGATGGCCGCTAATGATACCAGCATAATCGGAGCTGAAACTTTATATTCATAAAGCCGTTCCCGGCAGTGCCCGCAGCGAATTGACAAAGGCACATTTGATGATCTGACCATATCGCCTGTCAAAAGGTTTGCCTGTTCGGGCATGGTGTTTTCTTTCATAGGGTATTCCTCACTTTCTATTCCATCTGTCTATTATACCAGAGTCCCTTCTGTTTCGTTTTCGTTGCTGTTCAACACATTTTTCACATTTTTTATCATCCACTTACTTGTCCCGTCTCTAAAATCCTCTACGCTTAAATAGATCTTAATGAAGAGGGTGTATGAATGCTTCCGATTAATAGACAGCAACACATACTGAAGTGGCTGAAAGAAAGAAGGCTCGCTTAGAATTTCTGACATCAGCGCAGGTTCGGCGTTTCGGAAATGACGGTATATAGAGATGTCAATCAGCTGGTTCAGTCAAATCAGGTCATTCTTGGCCGGCGGCATCACGCTCCCGTCCGAACACCTCAAACAGATCATATGTGCGGCTATTGTTTTTGAAGCCCGTCAATCAAGCTCATTCGGTTCAACTGATTACGGTAAACCAAGACATTGAACAACTATGCTGCGCACAACATTGCGCGTTTTTGCGTTACGCGGATAAAACGGAAGAGGTTTCACTTGATTTGCAGGGATTTTGTTACAGACAACCGTCAGTGCCGGTTCTGGCTTATTTCGTCGTAAATGCTGAATTAAACCTGCACTGCTGCCAGCCGCAGGCCATTCCGTTGCGACATTTGACCATGCCGAACGATTTCAAAAAGGGATTCGGCGGAGCCGTCCGCACTTTCGACCAAGCGCTGGAAGACATGCTTCAAGACCGAAAGAAACGCTGCACCTGCACCAAAAAACACAACACATACAGCGGAAGGTGGTGTCTGGAGTGATGAAGCGAAACAGATGGTGGATCATCCTTCTGTTTTTCTTGTTTTCCTGCCGAAAACAAGCTTGTTCACGCCTATATTGTCAAATCTTCACCTGGGAAAACAAAGAATTCAAAGCGCCCTTTCTTTTCGCAGGTGGAAATCGAATTTAATGAACCGGTTGAAGAAGGGTTTCATTACATAAAGTCTATAATTCAAACGGCGACCGTGTGGATACGGACAAGACTGAAATCAAAAGATAATCAATACATCATGACAGTGAAGCTGAAGAAGAATCTGCCAAAGATGTGTACAGAGCGGGAATGGAATGCCGGTATCCGCGGATGGACATCCTGCCTTTGCGGCGTCATTCCGTTCAGTATCGGACGGTGCGATGGCGGATCTTTCTGCTGCGCAGCAGCCGATTCAGCGCTGAACGAACAGCAGCAGACGCGCGCGATTCTGTATACAGCCTCATTCTCGTTTATCGGAACGGTTTCTTCCATCTTTCTGCATAAAGCGAAAATCAGAACAGCTCGTCAAAACTGGACGCGAGACGTATCCCGACCGCCTGATCGCAGCATTGGGGCTGGCGCTTCGTTTGCTTCCGATCCAGACAAAGCGAACGCAGGCGGCGGCTGCAGCGCATTCCAGCGCATCAGAGAAACACTGCTTTGAGACAGCAGACGGCCCATTGATCATAGAGGCCGCGCTGATTCGTGCTGCTCGCACTGTCTATTATCCCTGGAAAAACCGCTTTTCATCAACTGGCTATTGGACAGCGCCGTCATTTTCTTTTTCGGTCTCCCGCTGGCTATGCGTTTTACCGGGCATGCTGCTGTCGTTGAAGAAAAAACGGTCGGCATTTTGATGGATTTCCTTCATTTAACTTCCGGGCTTCCATCTGGTGGCGGAATAGCGGCACTCGTTTTGCTGCTCTCAAAGAATGGGCAGCCTGACAAAACGCTTCGCGTGGGGAGACGGTCAGACGGTTCTCCCATGGGCGCTCACGCACGTCGGCGTCATTTGTTTCAGGCTGCTCAATGGATTTTCATCGTTAATGGATTCACTGTTACAGCGTACGGCCAAGCTCTTTTTAGTGAAAAGTGCAGGCTGTTGTTTTCATGCTGGTCTTAGGGCAATTCATTTCTGCTTGCAGAAAGCAGCCGCCGCACAGGAATCAGCCGAACGTTGAAAGCAGTGGGCAATCGGCATCGCTTTGTATTGATCACAGCGGCCGTGTTCAAGCCTTCCTCAAGCCTGCCTGAGCCGGCGCCGAACCGTTTTACCAAACCAAAGCGATTGAAAACGGACAAAGCGTTTCTCTCAGCATCAGCCCAAACCAGCCCAAAACAGTTTTTGAGCTGCGGGTCAACGACCATAACGGAGATCCCGTGAAAATATCCAGCAAATCACACGTTTAAAAAGGCCTGTCAGGCAGCGAAACAAAAGCACCTTTTACATTAAAAAGAAAAAACAAAAAGGCGTCTTCCAAGATCAAAACCCGTCGATTAATGAAAAAAGGAAAACTGGAAGATCAAAGTCCATGGCCGACCGGCGACTTTAACGAAATCAATATCATGTTTACAAAATCCAATTAAGGAGCATGAGTGTTTACGTTGTTGAAAAAAAATCGCATTGACACTAAGGCGTCCCTGGCTATTGTCGGCTCCTCTTATTTTTTGCCAGCGCGCATGTTTCTGTAAAACCGCTCAGCTGCTGCAGGCTCTGGGAACGTATACAATTGAAGGTTCCTTCAGAGAAAATCTGTGAACAACGAAGGTAGTCCTCAAAATGCCGAAGGATGTTGAATTCAGCAATATGAGCCAATTCGGGCTGGAGGTTTTCCTCAAAACATGATGACAAATCCGATATTGAAGGACTGACGGAGGCGCATTCAGGAAGGCCAGTTCCAGCAATTTTACCTTTGTTGCCAAAAAACCCTGACAAAGCGGGAGGAAGCTGCTTGGGACGCTATACCAATATTACAAAGACGGCAGCATTGTTGAGGACAGGTGACGAGGATGCCGGATACACCCTATTCCATTAAGCAAACATCCGTCTGCAAAATAAATGACAGATGGCACGGCGCCACGAAACAGAAGACGATTTCGAAAACTCAGGTTCTTCAGCTCTAGACATTTTGCTTGATTGTGCTGTCTGCGGCCGCTATTATTTTATCTGTAGCAGCACTTGTAAAGAAAAAGCGTGCCTAATAAAGCGATCCAGATGTCATGTCTGGGTCGCTTTGCGTTTAACCGCGGCCCGCCTGGAATGAAGGATATTGTGTCATACCGCCGTCCGCGAATAACGTGATGCTGTGACGTAGCTGGCTTCCCTTCGAAGCGCAAGCCAGTAGCTGCTACTGCGGCGATCTCCTGTTCGCCGATATATCCATTGGAATCATGCTTTCTACATCAGCTTTCTGTTTAGGTCACGAATTTTTCAGCATTGATTGAGTTGATCACCTGAGTATCAGTTGGCGTGATAACGCTTCATCGTTTATCCCAGCCTGTCTCGTTTATATGACTGCGCAAAATGAATCACTTCTGTACTCTGACATGCTGTGACATTTCCCTTGATATCGTTTTCTACGAAATATTTAATCGCTCACGCTTTCCCTAAAAAGGCACCCGTTAAGTTCGTGCCGATGACTTTATCCCAATCCTGAGCGGCATTTCGTAGATGGTACAGGATTTTCAAGACCTGACATATTAATCATAATATCGAGTGCCGAACTCTTTAATTGCCGTTTGCACGATATTTACATCTTTCCTCTTTCGTGACATCTCCTTGGACGACAACAGCTTCACTGCCCGTTTTGATGACTCCTTTCTTTACCTCGTTCGGATCTTTTTCATTACTATAGTAGTTGATAACGACTTTGCCTGCCTCGCCGGAAGCTGGATCGCCATCGCTTTTCCGGAATCCTGATGAAGCTCCTGTAATAGCGACGACTTTTCCTTTTTAAATCCGTGACATGTTCAAACCTCCTGCATATATTATGAATTTGATTTCGCAACGCCTAAGAATACCGCGGCTACAATAATCAGGATAATCCCGATCCCAATGGCGTTATTAGCTGGCGTTTCGTTTTCTTTTCACGCAGGATGAAAATACCGCCGAGCGTAGAAATGACAATCCCCATTTGTGAAAGGGAAAAACTTGTTGCAACGCCGACTCGCGGCTGAGAAATAAACAAAACATATTTCCGAGCGCCCAGATGATTCCTGGGAGAATGTTCTTGATCGCATACTTGTTAAAGGGTTTTGTGTCTATAGGTTAAAACTAACCCCTGACCACCATGCCAATTGCCTGTGGCAGCAGCGCGCGACCAGCCGGACACATTGAATAGCCTAGCCACGACTACATAAACCAAATAACCAAGAGTCGAAACAAGGAGAATCAAAAATGCCTTTTTTCAAATTGCTTGGCTCGCCCTCTTTTTATCATTCTTATCTTCCAAGGACGTGAGAATGATTCCACAATGATAAAGATCAAAGCGAGAACGCCAAGCGTAATCGCAATCGGGGTTGACCATTCGCGGAACACGATCACAACCGAACAGCGAGGTGGAAACGAGCTGCATTCCCGTGGAAATCGGCATTGTTTTCGACACGCCCATCAATTGAATGCTTTTCAGCTGGTTGGCCTGTCCAAGTGACCAAAAATAGGCCGGATACGATTCCAACAATAAAAAATGCGAAGTGACAGAACGGGCTGAACAAAAAGTAAATAACGATAGAAACAATGAGTGCCCGATCGTCGTTCCCAGTGTCTGGCTGTAAGGCCCGCCACCCCATTTCACATTGAAAGAACAATGCTCCCCCAAACAAAGCCGGGGAGAAGAGCCAATAATAAATCCATTGTTGGGGAACCTTCTTTCAAAATGTATTTGCTGTTATTTTGGCTGGAATTGTTGTGATTATTCGCCTGGGCGAATTCAGAGCTGCTGAAAAACTGGCAGCTCAGAGCGTGCTTTCTTTTATAAACCGATGGACAAATATTTTGTTTCAAGGTACGGCTCGATGCCTTCTGAACCGCCTTCACGGCTAATGCCGCTTTCTTTCATTCCGCCGAATGGCGCTTGAACCGCTGACGGTCCGCCTCATTCCAGCCGATAATGCCATATTTTCAGATTCTCGGAAATATAGATGCCGCGGCGGTAGTTTTCTGAAGAAGTAAACCGCAAGCCCCAACCCATACGGTGTATCGTTGGCAAGCTGAATCGCTTCATCAATATCTGAAAACGTGACGATCGGGGCGACCGGGCCGAATGTTTCTTCATGCATGATGTTCATGGATGTATCGATATCGGTGAGCACTGTCGGATTCACAAAGTAGCATCCTTTTGTCATCGTTTTGGTCATGTTCCCCCGTCAAGCACTTTCGCGCCTTTTTCAACCGCATCATTAATTTGGCTGACGATTTTTTCGAAGCCTCGTTTGTTGATGATCGGGCCGACATTGACGCCTTCCTCAAGTCCATTTCCGACTTTCAGCTTAGACACTTGCTCGCTTTTCGCAGCAACTCATCTTTAATGGATTCATGAACGATCAGGCGGTTGGCACATACGCAGGTTTGGCCGGCGTTTCGGTATTTGGACGCCATTGTTTGTTCAACGGCCAGATCAATGATCTGCATCTTCATCTACGATCAGCGGGGCGTGTCCGCCGAGTTCCATTGAGATATGTTTTCACGGTGTCCGCGCTGTTTTTCATAAGGATTTTCCGACAGGTGTTGAGCCAGAAAAGGCGATTTTACGGATTTTCGGACTGCTGGTGAAACGTTTCCGATTTCTTCTCCATCGCCGATTACAACCTGAAGAACATCCTTCGGAATGCCCGCTTCATATGCGAGGCGCGCAAAGTTCGTAAGCAGACAGCGGTGTGTCCGGCGCCGGTTTGATGATAAATGTACAGCCGGCCGCCAAAGCAGGCGCCGCTTTGCGTGTAATCATCGCATTCGGGAAATTCCAGGGCGTGATAGCGGCTACGGGGCCGACCGGCTGGCGTGTGACAACAATTCGTTTACCCGTTGTCGGGGCAGGGACCGTTCTTCCGTACACACGTTTTGCTTCCTTGCGAACCATTCGATATAGCCTGCGCCGTAAAACCTCTCGACTGCTTCTTTGTATGGTTTTCCGTTTTCCTTTGTAATTAAATCTGCAAGCTCTTCTTTATGTTCAACAATCAGCTCATACCATTTTTTTTCAAAAGAGACGCTCTTTCTGTTCGCTGATGTTTTGGACCATGTTTTAAACGCTTGATGTGAACGTTCAATGGCTTCTTCTACCTCTTGGCTGATTGCTGAGGAATCGTTTTGATCGCCTCGCCCGTAGCCGGGTTGTAGACCGTTAATTGATCTGGCATATTGAACATTCCTTTCTTTCATGATTACTTAAAATGATAGCAGACCCAGCCGTTTTCTTTCAATGATTAAGCTCGCGGGAGGAACCGCCTCCAAGATGCTGAGCCCTTCATTTAAAAGGCTGTCTGAGATGACGAGCGGTGTCAAAAGCGGATGATATTACCGTTAATGCCCGCTGTCAGCAAAAGTAATCCGTTTTGATTCGCATAGGCCGCGATCGCTGCTGCTTTTGCTTTATCAGGCTCACGCGTGTCAGGATCCTTGACGATTTCGATGGCCGCCATCGCCCCGAGTCTGCGGATGTCACCGATGAACGGAATTCTTTTTCCACTCATACGCCTTATCTTCAATGATTTTGCCAATTTCTTCAGATCGCTCATTCAGTCCTTCTTCTTCGATAATATCCAAGACTGCCAAAGCCGCCGCGCAGCCGAGCGGGCTGCCGGCATACGTGCCGCCCAGTTCCCCTGGCGCTGCCGCATCAAGCATTTCCGCACGCCCAATCACACCGCTTATGGCAGGCCTGCCGCAAGCGATTTGGAAACCGTGATCAGATCGGGAACTACATCAAAGTGCTCAATTGCGAAATAAGTGCCAGTTCTGGCAAAGCCGGTTTGGATTTCATCAGCAACAAAAACAATGCCGTGTTTTTGCAGAATGAAGCGACGTGCTGTACGAACCGTTTCGAAGGAATAATAAACCCGCCTTCTCCCTGCACTGGCTCCATCACGACACACGCCACCGTTTCAGGCGCCACTGAAGCGATAAAGAAATCATTGAATGCTTGGATGATCATGTCGTCATAGCTTTCATCATTCATGCCGGCCGGCTTCTGATAATAATAAGGGAACGGCGCTTGATAAACCTCTGGCGCAAAAGGCCCGAAACCGAATTTATAAGGTTTTACCTTGCTTGTCATGCTCATCGTCATATTCGTGCGTCCATGAAACCCGCGCGTAAATGAGACAACGCCTTGACGCTTTGTATACTTTCTGGCGATTTTCACGGCGTTTTCGACCGCTTCCGCCCCTGAGTTAAGAAAAATCGCTTTTTTCTCATGGCTGCCCGGCGCAATGCCGCACAGTTTTTCTGCTAACTCGATATAAGTCGGGTACATCATGACATTAAAACCAGGATGAATCAGCTCCTCCGCCTGCCGCTTCACAGCCTCAACCACCTTCGGATGCGAGTGTCCGACATTTAACGTGCCGATAGCGCCTGCAAAATCAATAAATCTCCGGCCGTCCAAAGATCGTACAGCTCGGCCCCTTCTCCCTTTGACCGCCAGACTGCGGTTGCCGTTGCTCACACCTTTTGACACAAATTGATCCCGTTTTGCTGCCATTGTGCAGTTGTGATGCTTGATGTTGTTTGACTCATGAATATCCCCCTGTCGGTATTTTCTTATCATTCTGACTTCTCTTTGGTATGATGAAAAGTACCAATTATAACTTTTGATGGTATCAGAAGGAGAAACTACAAAATGGATATCACGATTACACTGATCGTTCAGAGCAAGCCGATTATATCTATCAGCAAATTTATCAAAAGCACAAAAAGAAATCCTCAGCCGCACAATCTGCTGCCTCACTCGAAGGTTCCCTCTAAGCGGGAGCTGGCTGAAAATCTCAAGGTCAGCGTAAATTCAGTGAATTCAGCCTATCAGCAGCTGCTGGCTGAAGGGTATTTGTACGCCATTGAACGAAAGGGTTTCTTCGTGGAGGAACTAGACATGTTTTTCCGCCGAGGAGCACCCTCCATTTGCACTGCCGGATGATCTAAAAAGAGATTCACATCGACCAGAGCGATTGGATATCGTTTTCACACATGAGTTCCGATACAGACCATTTTCCGATCAAAAGCTGGTTCCGCTGGAGCAAAAAGCGGCCTCCCGCTCATACCGCACGCTCGGCGATATGTCACATCCGCAAGGGATATATGAAGTGAGAGCGGCCATTACCAGGCTCATTTCCTGACGAGGGGTGTAAAATGCAGGCCAGAACAAATGATCATAGGGGCAGGCACACAGGTGCTCATGCAGCTGTTGACTGAGCTTTACCAAAGGAAGCCGTGTATGCGATGGAGGAGCCTGGCTACAGACGCATGTATCAGCTTTTGAAGAATGCCGGAAAACAAGTAAAGACGATCATGCTGGATGAAAAAGGCATGTCGATTGCTGAAATCACCAGACAGCAGCCAGATGTGCTGGTGACCACCCCGTCGCATCAGTTTCCGTCCGGAACGATTATGCCTGTATCCAGAAGAATTCAGCTGCTGAACTGGGCAGCCGAGGAGCCGCCGATATATCATTGAGGACGATTATGATAGTGAATTCACATATGATGTAGACAGTATTCGGCGCTGCAAAGCCTCGACCGTTTTCAAAATGTCATCTATATGGGAACCTTTTCAAAGTCCCTTCTCCCCGGCTTGCGGATCAGCTATATGGTGTTGCCGCCTGAGCTGTTGAGGACATACAAACAGCGGGCTATGATCTGCAGACTTGCTCATCACTCACACAGCTCACCCTGCAGGAATTTATCGAGTCTGGTGAATATCAGAAGCATATAAAAAAATGAAGCAGCATTATAAAGAAAAGAGAGAACGCCTGATCACCGCTTTAGAAGCAGAGTTCAGCGGAGAGGTTACCGTAAAAGGAGCAAATGCGGGGCTGCATTTTGTTACCGAATTTGATACCAGGCGCACCGAACAAGACATCCTGTCACATGCTGCCGGTCTGCAGCTTGAAATATTCGGAATGAGCCGATTTAACTTGAAGGAAAACAAGCGGCAAACGGGCAGGCCAGCTCTCATTATCGGCTTTGCACGGCTGAAGGAAGAAGATATTCAGGAGGGTGCAGCGGCTTTTCAAAGCGGTTTACGGACATAAAAATCCCGTTACAGGGGATTGATTCACCAGCGGTCCTGGTCTACATTCAGCACGGCTTCAAGCAGGCCCGGAAATGCCTTTCAAGGTCTTCAGCGCGAAGCGAATAATACCGGCGCTTTCCTTCTATCCGAACTTGAGCGATGCCTGATTCTCTCAAAACTTTAAAATGATGCGACAAAGTCGATTTGGCAACCTGCACATCTGCACAGGTGCTGCACGTTTTTTTCTTTTGCTTCAGCTAATTGCTTGACGAGCTCTAAACGAAGCGGATCACTAAGTGCATGAAGAACCTTTGTCAGCTGCAATGTTTCTGTTTCTGGATGGTTTGGAATGTTCATGACACAAATGTATCATACAACAATTAGAATGACAATTTTACTATATAAGGGTTTTTCCTTTACCTCATTTAGAATACATGTTACATTTAGTTCGATGAAATTCGAACAATAAATTCGCATAACAACGGAGGAGATTTAAATGATCGTATTACAAGCTTACATCAAAGTAAAACCAGAAAACGCGAGGAATTTTGAGCGAGGCTCAATCACTTGTTCAGCATTCAAGAGCTGAGGAAGGCAACGCGCAATACGACCTATTCGAAAAAGTAGGCGAAGAAAATACATTTGTCATGCTTGAAAAATGGAAAGATGAAGCGGCAATGAAATTCCATAACGAAACTGCGCATTTCCAAGGGTTTGTCGCAAAAGGAAAAGAACTGCTGAGCGCTCCTCTTGATGTTGTCCACACAGAGCTTAGCGAGTAAAGGAAGGGTGTCCCATATGAATGAAGTGATTAAATCTTTAACAGACCACCGCTCGATTCAGCTACACAGATGAGCCTGTAGCTCAGAGCAATTGGACCAAATCATTGAAGCGGTGCAATCAGCCCCTTCTTCTATCAACGGACAGCAAGTGACTGTGATCACAGTCCAGGATAAAGAGCGCAAAAGAAAATCTCCGAGCTGGCAGGCGGCCAGCCATGGATCGATCAAGCTCCTGTTTTTCCTGTTGTTCTGCGCAGATTTCAACCGGGCCAAAATTGCGCTTGAAGATCTGCATGATTTCAAAATGGAAATCACAAATGGATTGGAATCTGTTCTTGTCGGCGCAGTAGACGCTGGTATTGCCCTCGGCACAGCAACAGCAGCGGCTGAGTCACTCGGACTTGGCACAGTTCCGATCGGTGCGGGTGCGCGGAAACCCTCAAGAGCTGATCGAACTGCTTGAGGCTTCCAAAAATACGTGTTCCTTTATCCGGCCTTGTCATTGGGCATCCTGCCGACCGTTCAGCGAAAAAACCGCGCTTGCCGCAGGAAGCTGTCAATCATCAGGAAACTTATTTGAATCAGGATGAGCTGACGTCTCACATTCAGGCATACGACAAACAGATGTCTGAATACATGAATAAACGGACAAACGGAAAAGAAACAAGAAACTGGTCACAGAGCATCGCTTCCTACTATGAGCGCCTGTACTATCCGCACATCCGTGAAATGCTTGAAAACAAGGATTTAAAGTTGAAAAATAAACTTATTCGGCCTGTCGGATTTTCCGGCAGGTTTTTCATTTACCCGGTTAAAATCCATTGACTTCTATTTTGTTTATTTGGTAAAATTTTTTCATTGTTACTCATTGGTTTTCTGTGAACCAATGGGTTTTCTAATGTTCAAGAAAGAAGAAGCCATGAGATGCTTGATAAAAAAACAGATATCTTGTTAGCCGAAAGCTTTTTTCGGAAAAGGATTTTACGTCGGTTTCCATGCAGGCGATCGCAGAAGAATGTAAGATGTCAAAAGCTTCGATATATAAGCTGTTTCAATCTAAAGAAGATCTGCTTTTGGAGCTGCTGTCATTTAACCAGAAGCAAATGGTGGCCGCGGCCTCAAGACTTCAGGAAAATACCGCACTTACACCGGAGGAGCGTTTGACGCAAAAGGTCAAAATGGAACTGGAGGGCTTCAGGCGGAATCAGCAGTTTTTCAATATGCTGACCTACGGAAACCCCAAGCTGCACAATGACCGGGTCAAACAGCATATCCATCAGACCAGATCGACGATTATCTGCTGGCACCGCGATTCGCTGATCCAGGCGTATGGAGAAACCATTCTCCCGTTTGTGTGGGATTTGGTTATCATTCTTCACGGCATGATGCGTGAGTTTTTAATGCTGATCAAAATCGAGGAAAAACCGCTTGAGCTTGACCCGATCGCAGAGTTTTATCATCAGCACCCTCAATCAGATCGTCAAAAACAGGAAACCCGCCAGTCTCTTCTTCCGCCCGAAGCCATCGAGCTTTATATTCATTCAGCATCCTCCTACAAGCCAAAGGATAAATCAGTCCTATTATCGGAAAGCCTGAAGGAATTACATAAAGGCATCTCTTCCCTGTCCGCCGCCGGACTATGACGTAGATGAACTGACATCAGCCGCTATGCTGGAGGAAGAAGCGAAGGAAGAACCCCGCGCTTTTTTACTCAAATCACTGATTGGCTATCTGGAACAAACCGGTGTTTAACACAGCCCGTTTCCATGTTAAAAACACTGTTAATTATAGGAGAAAAGAAGGGATATGTATTGAACACAAGTATTGAACAAAACCTTTTAACCGTTCTGTCATTGTCGGCATTTTGTTAGCCGGAGCGTTTGTGGCGATTTTGAACCAGACATTGTTGATTACCGCACTTCCCCATATCATGAGGGATTTCAATGTCGATGCCAACCAAGCACAATGGCTGACCACATCATTTATGTTAACCAACGGATTTTAATTCCGATTACCGCGTTTTTAATTAAATTCACAAGCCGGGCGCTGCTCATCACAGCAATGAGCATTTTCACGGCCGGAACAGTCGTCGGAGCGTTCGCGCCGAACTTCCCGGTTCTGCTGACAGCGCGTATCATTCAAGCGGCTGGAGCCGGCATTATGATGCCGCTCATGCAGACTGTATTCCTGACAATCTTTCCGATTGAAAAGCGCGGCCAGGCTATGGGTATGGTCGGATTGGTCATCTCATTCGCGCCTGCGATCGGACCGACTCTTTCCGGATGGGCTGTCGAAGCTTTCTCTTGAGATCATTGTTTTATATTATTCTTCCGTTTGCTGTGATTGATTTGATTCTTGCCAGCATCTGATGAAAAACGTGACGACTTTAAAAAAAACACAGATTGATATTTTATCAGTCATCCTTTCAACATTTGGGTTCGGCGGCCTTCTGTACGGCTTCTCAAGCGTCGGCTCTTATGGCTGGACCAGTTCAACCGTCTTGATTTCACTGCTGGTGGGTGTCATCGCGCTGCTCTTGTTTATCAAGACAAATGAAGCTTGAAAAACCGATGCTGGAATTCCGCGTCTTCACGTTTGGCGTTTTCAGCTTAACAACACTGCTGGGAACCCTCGTCTTTGCATTATTGATCGGTACAGAAACCATCCTGCCGCTTTATACACAAAATGTCAGAGACGTCACAGCTTTTGATACAGGGCTTATGCTCCTTCCGGGAGCCGTTGTGATGGGCTTTATGTCGCCGATTATCGGCAGAATTTTTGACCGTGTCGGCGGAAGAGGGCTGGCGATTGCCGGTTTCTGCATCATCTTCCTGACATCTCTGCCGTTTATGCAGCTGACTGACCATACGTCACTCGCTTGGATTGTCGTTTTATACACCGTTCGTCTTTTAGGCACCGCCATGATCATGATGCCGGTGATAACAGCCGGAATCAACGCGCTGCCGCGTCACTTGGATTCCGCACGGAACTGCGATGAACAACACGATTCGCCAAGTCGGCGGCTCGATCGGAACCGCACTATTGGTTTCCGTGATGAGCAACCAGGCGGCACATGCAGGCACGACAAATGTAAAGCACGCCGCCCTGCACGGCATGAATGCCGCTTTTATTGTGGCTGCCGTCATTGCACTTGTCGGCTTCCTTCTCTCATTCACATTAAAGAAACCTCAGCGCCCTGCGAACAGCAGCCGGCACGCTGATTAACAAAAAGAGCCCCCGCCACTTAGCGGAGGCTCTTTTGGTTTTTACTTTTCTAAACCGTCTTTCACTTCTTTGATCATTTGCGCCATAGACTCAAGACCGCCTCCTGATAAGTACCAAGTAGCAGAATCAAGGTAGACGACATGATCATTTTTCACTGCGTTTACATTTTTTCACAATCATTTTCAACGACTTGTTTAGTAGATGATGTTTCACCGATCGCTGTACCGCGGTCAATGACAAACAGGTAATCCGGGTTTGTTTTTGAAATGTACTCGTAAGAAACGCTTTGTCCGTGAGTAGACGCTTTGATGTTTTATCAGCCGGTGTCACGCCGAACACGTCATGGATCAGGCCGTATCTTGATTTAGGACCGAATGCGCTGATCTTTCCGTCGTTCGCCATGATGACGAGACCGTTTTTGTTAAGCTTTTCAGCCGTTTTCTTTACATCTGCGATTGAATGATCGATTTTGCGAGTTCATCCTTCACTTCATCTTCTTTATCGAAGATCTTACCGATTGTTTCTGCGTCAGACTTAAAATGATTCCATATACTTCGCTGTGTCTACGCCAAGATAAATTGTCGGCGCAATTTTTAGAGAATTCTTTGTAAGACTCAGATTGTCTTCCTGAGATAATGATCAAGTCAGGGTCTAAATCTGCCACTTTCTCGAAGTCTGGCTCTTTAAGCTTCCGACGTCAGCATATTTGTCATCCTTGAATTTGGACAGATATTTAGGAAGGGCTTGTTTCGGCAGTCCCGCTACTTTATCATCAAGACCAAGTTTATCTAATGTATCTAAACTTCCAAAGTCAAATACGACAACTTTTTAGGGCTCTTCGGTACTTTTGTTCCGTTTTGTCCAGCTGGTGTTTCACCTGTGATTTGTTCTTCCTTAGAATCAGAACCTTTGCTTTTGTGCTTTGGTTTCCTGCATGCAGAAATCACAACTGCTGTCACCAAAGCGATGAATAGTAATGCGAACTTTTTCATGCTCTTCACCTCTTCTATATATTAAGAAAAATAGACACCTATTCTTTGATTATCAATCGTCTGAATCGGGATGGTCATATCGTAGATTTCCTCAAGCACTGATGTTTCTATCATTTCTTCAGGCGGTCCTTCTTTTACGATTCGGCCGTTTTTCAAAGCGACGATATGGTCAGAATAGACTGAAGCAAAATTGATATCGTGAATAACGATGACGATCGTTTTCAAGCTCCTTTACCAGCCGTTTCAGCAGTTTCATAATTTCAACTGAATGTTTCATATCCAGATTGTTCAGCGGCTCATCCAGAAAGATATAATCGGTGTCCTGGGCAATGACCATGGCGATAAATGCCTTTGGCATTGTCCGCCGCTCCAGCTGATCAAAGCATTTGTCTTGAATGTCTTCCAGCTTCATATAGCTGAGCGCCTGGTTGATATGAACCCAGTCTTCCTCTGTCAGCCGGCCCTGAGTACGGAAACCTGCCAAAACTAACGAGGTCTTTGATCGTGAGCCTGATATTGATTTGGTTCGCCTGCTTCAAAATGCTCATTTTCTTGGCAAGCTCTTTGCTGTCACATGCTCCAATCTCTTGTCCGTCTATGTAAATCTCGCCGGAATCCTTTTTGATCAGGCGGCTCATGATAGACAGCAGCGTACTTTTGCCGGCGCCGTTAGGACCGATAAACGAGGTGATTTTGCCCTTTTGAATCGTGACTGACGTCTCTTCAAGAACGGTTTTCCCGCCATATTGTTTGCTTACATTTCTGACCTCTACCATGATTTATTCTCCTTTAACAGCAAGTAGATAAAATAAATCGCCGGCAAAATTAATAATGACGCTCAGCGTCGTTGAGAAGGTAAACACTTTCTCAACCACAAACTGCCCTCCGACCAGCGCAATGATGCTGATGAAAACGGAGCCTGCGATTAAGTATGAATGCTTATATGTTTTCAGAATTCTCTCGCCAGGTTGACGACCAGAAGGCCTAAAACATAATCGGCCCGACTCAGCGCTGTTGAAACAGAAACCAAAATCGCAACCACGATCAGCATCTGCTTCACCACTTTGTCGTAGTCAATGCCCAAATTCACGGCGTGCTCGCGTCCGAGCGACAGCACATCGAAAAAATTTTGTAAACGCCAGACATAAACGCCTGTCAGCAGGAAGATGATGAACGCGAGCCATAACAAATCGGTATTGATATTGTTAAAGCTGGCAAACATCTTGTCCTGCACAACTTGGAACTCATTCGGATCAATCAGCATCTGCATAAAAGGAAGACAGGCTGCTGAACAGCGTGCCAAACACGATTCCGATAAGCAGAAGGAAAAAGATATTTCTCCCTCACCCTTGAACATGATCTGATACAAAACAAGAGAAAACAGTATCATCAGCAGAACAGAGATGATAAAGTTGATGTTTTTATTCATGATGACCATATTCGCAGAACCGAACAAAAAAGATAATGCCAGTCTGAATCAGCATGTAGAGAGAATCAAGGCCCAAAATGCTCGGCGTCAGGATGCGGTTGTTCGTAATCGTTTGAAAGATCATGGTCGAAAACGCAATCGCCCCCCAGTCAGCACAATGGCAGCGACTTTTTGATTCGTCTCGGCAGGGTGTAATCCCAATTGCCTAAGTCATAAACAAAAACAAGCCAATACATACAATGGCTAAACCAACGAGCAAAGCTATTTTCATCTGGTTACGCATAGGCTTTTCTCCTTAACAGCATAAACAGGAAAATGCCGCTGCCGATGATTCCGACCATCAGGCCAATCGAGATTTCATAAGGGAAGATAATGATTCTGCCCAGTATATCGCAAAACAGCACAAAAACCGCTCCCAACAGCGCAGTATGCGGCAGGCTGCTCTTCAGATTGTCTCCTCTGTAAATCGATACAATATTGGGGATGATTAAACCGAGAAACGGCAGCATACCGACAGTCAAAATGACAAGGGACGTGATCAGGGACACGATAATGAGCCCGATGTTCACAACCCGTTTGTACTTCAGGCCGAGGTTGACAGAAAAGCTTTCACCCATACCGGCCAATGTGAATTTATCCGCATACACATAGGCAATGATCACGAGCGGAATACTCAGATAAAAAGCTCGTATCTTCCTTTCACGACTAAAGAGAAGTCTCCCTGCAGCCATGATGACACATTCTGGATCAAGTCATATTTATATGCGATAAATGTCGCGATTGAACTGACGATATTCCTGAGCATTAAACCGACAAGCGGAATAAAGATGGTGTCGTTAAACTTGATTCTTTCAAGGATTTTCATAAACAGAAAATTTCCTGCAAGGGCAAAAAGACAAACGCGACCAGCATTTTGATTAAAGGACTGGCGGATGTAAACAGCAGCAAGGAAATTAAAAATGCCGAGCCTCGCCCAATCCATCGTGCCCGCCGTCGTCGGTGACACGAATTTATTTCGGCTGATCTGCTGCATAATCAAACCGCAGATGCTCATGCTTAATCCCGCGATGACAATGCTGATCAATCGCGGCAAACGGCTTGCAAACAGCGTTGACGCCTCTTGTTTGCTTAAATCGAAGAGATCAAGCGGCGACAGATCTTCTACACCGATAAATACAGATGTGACTGCTAATATGATAAGTAGAATAAATAAGTAACGTAGCTTCATGCTGCCTCCTTACATCCTTACAGCAAAAAGAACGTATCTCCCTACTCCGCAAGGACTCAAAACAATATGGCCATATAGTAATTGATTATCATTATCATTTACATATTACCATTTTTTAGGGTTAGTCAATATTCTTTAAAAATATTAACCTAGTCATTTATCCATTTTACTAATCATTCTAACCATTTTCCATTCAAAACGTTAGGCTGTTTACATATTTATCTTTATAACGCAGGTATACGGTCAGCAAACCTGACATTATTCCTCGTGGAAAATACAAATGTTCTCCCCTGATAGAAATTCCCTTGATTTACAGTACTGAAAGAGAGATAATAAATACTAAATTTGTGTGAAAATTTTAAACATTAGAGATGTAAACATGAAGGTCGTTAAATTCGGAGGCAGCTCACTTGCTTCAGGCGCCCAGCTTGACAAGGTGTTTCACATCGTTACCTCAGACCCGGCACGGAAAGCTGTAGTCGTCTCAGCTCCGGGAAAACGCTATGCCGAGGATACGAAAGTGACTGATCTCTTAATCGCATGTGCAGAACAATATTTGGCATCAGGCAGCGCACCTGAACTGGCGGAAGCTGTTGTGGAACGGTACGCTCTCATCGCCAATGAGCTTCAGCTGGGGCAAAGCATTATCGAAAAAATCAGAAATGATCTGTTTACGCTTTTAGAAGGAGATAAAAGCAATCCCGAGCAATACCTTGACGCAGTCAAGGCCAGCGGAGAGGATAACAATGCCAAGCTGATCGCCGCTTACTTCCGTTATAAAGGCGTCAAAGCGGAATATGTAAACCCGAAGGATGCTGGCCTCTTTGTGACAAATGAACCCGGCAACGCGCAAGTTCTTCCTGAATCCTATCAAAACCTCTATCGTCTTCGGGAACGTGACGGACTCATCATTTTTCCCGGTTTTTTCGGATTCAGCAAGGATGGCGATGTGATCACATTCTCACGGAGCGGTTCTGATATTACCGGTTCGATTCTTGCCAACGGACTACAAGCCGATTTGTACGAAAACTTTACAGACGTAGACGCTGTGTATTCTGTCAATCCGTCCTTCGTTGAGAATCCAAAGAAATCAGCGAGCTGACATATAGAGAGATGCGTGAGCTGTCCTACGCGGGTTTTCAGTGTTTCATGATGAAGCGCTCATTCCGGCATTCAGAGCGGGATTCCTGTTCAGATCAAAAATACGAACAACCCTCAGCCGAAGGCACCGCGTCGTCAGCAAGCGGGATAACACAAACGGGCCTGTCGTCGGCATTGCCAGCGACACCGGTTTTGCAGCATTTATATCAGCAAGTATCTCATGAACAGAGAAATCGGTTTTGGCCGCAGAGCCCTTCACATCCTGGAGGAGCATGGTTTGACGTATGAGCATGTTCCATCGGGAATCGATGACATGACAATCATTTTACGGCAGGGGCAAATGGATGCCGCCACTGAACGCAGCGTCATCAAACGGATCGAAGAGGATTTGCATGCCGATGAAGTCATCGTCGAGCATCATCTCGCCCTGATTATGGTTGTCGGGGAAGCGATGCGCCACAATGTCGGTACAACAGCAAGAGCCGCCAAAGCATTATCAGAGGCACAGGTGAATATCGAAATGATCAATCAGGGATCTTCTGAAGTGAGCATGATGTTTGGCGTAAAAAAGCCGAAGAAAGAAAAGCCGTTCAAGCGTTATACCAGGGAATTTTTCGCGGGCGTGCTGATCTCTTAATCGTACATAAATAGCGGCGGCAGCGCCCGCTTATTTTTATATCACCTTCATATAGCCGAATTCTTTCATTTTTTCTCTTGTCCACTATTATCCCTGCCAAATGGATCGGTTCAGCATATCTTATAGTATCCTTCATGGGAGGTGAAACCTTATGTCAGGATACTCTAACGGCGGCGGTTACGGCGGCATCAGTTCTTTCGCTTTAATCGTTGTATTGTTTATTCTTTTAATTATCGTAGGGACTGCGTTTGTTGGCGGCTACTAAGCTGCTGACCGTCTCTGCGGAACCCTGTCCGCCACAGTTTTGCAGTATATGCTGAAGCAATCTCGCAAGGAGGTGCACAAAATGTCAGGTTACGGAACTTCTTTTCGCTTTGATTGTTGTGTTATTTATCCTCTTGATCATTGTGGAACTGCATTTGTAGGAGGCTACTAAATAAACGTAATCTCCATGAAGGCGGCACCGCAAGACTATGTCCTGCGGTGTTTTTTGAAAAAAAACCCCTTCTCGCTAATGAGGGGCTTGTTCTTCTACGTCATTCCTCTTTCTGTCACATGAAAGTCGAGTGCTTCCGCATTGGCCAGAAACGCCAGCCGCTGTAAAATCGCGGCTGCGGCCAAACAAATAACAAACAACTTAGATTTCAATTTCATACAAACCTTCACTCCTTTGTATTTGTTTTCTTGCCTCTTCAACTTGTAGAAAGTAGGAAGCAGACAGTTTAAACCATTTCTGTTCATAGTAATATTTTGCTACTTCTAGGCTAAATCCTCTATATCAGCGTACATATTTTTATTTTTAAGTACTGGAAACATCGTTCGATTCCTTCTTCATTGGGCTGATCCTGATATAGGGATTGCAAAAACTCGAATTTTACGGCATAGTCTGCATCGTCTGTTTCTTTAGCATATTCATAGCCCCGCTTGTGATATTCGAAGCTTTATCATGTTTTCCCTGTTTATAATAAATCAGGGTGATTAAAAAAATAGGCTTGCGGAGAGAATTGACGATCCTGCTGCTTTCAAATGTGGAGACCGCTTTTCAAAGTAATCAATGGCAGGGTCTAGAAGGTCTTGATTGTAATAGCATAATCCGAGATTGTAGTATGCTCTTCCGACCAGCTGGGCTTTTTGTTCTGCTTGGGCCATATTGAGCGCCAATTTGAAATGGCGTGCGGCTTGTTCGAAATTTCTTTCATCCATCAGGTTGACCCCGAAGACGAAATGGCATTGAATGATTCTCACATTATAGGTTTCCTGCTCCACGTAAATTTCATAGGCGTTTTTTATATTAATCAATGAAAAATACGTTTGCTTCATATAATAATAAGCTTCCGCGATTTTAAAATAAAATTCAGCCCGTTCAATATGGTCTGCGACAAAGGAGAGCTTTTTCTCCGCCTGTTTATAGTATGTAATGGCAGAAATAAATTCCCGCTTATCAAATTCATACATCCCGCGAAAAAAATTCACGTAATAGTCGAGCAGCCCTTTGAGATCTGCCTGGTTGCTGTCAATGTTTCTTGATAATTCAGACAGGGTTGGCTGGTCTTCGATATTTAATTTTCTAACGGCTCAAGATAATCCAGCATAAGCTGGTGCCGGAATTCCATTAGTGAATAATAAAGCAGCAAGTTGGAATCATGCTGCATGTGTTTCAGTTCCTGCTGGATTTCAGCTTTTAACACTTCGGCATCCGGCACGCTGAATGTCCGGATATATCTGTACCACTCGTTAATTTTTGACCGACCGCTGAAGAAGGAATTACCCCGCTCTTCATTCCTTCACCCTCTCCCATAAAAAAACTGTTTATGTCATATTTTATCATGTTTATAGACTGTCCCAACCCGAAAACACGCAATCTTTGTTTTCGGGAGCACGCAATAAACCGAAGCGGTGTGCAAAAAAGGCGGATGCATCAGTTGATGCGCCGCCCTGTATGCTATTGCTGTTTTGCCGTTAAAGGAAGGCGGATGATGAACTTTGTGCCTTTCCCTTCTTCCTCTTGATTTCTACTGTGCCCTGGTGCATTTCAACGAGCTGCCTGACGATCGAGAGACCGAGTCCGTATTCACCGTATGCTGTGTTCGTTCTTGAAATATCTGCTTTATAGAATCGCTCCCAAATATGCTCAATATCCTCTTTTGGAATGCCGATACCCGTGTCTTCAATTTCAATAATCGTCTCTTTATAACCTTCCATTCCGCGCAGCCAAATGTCACCGTTTGCGTAAATTGGATGCTGTTTTTCGTAATGTTGACGAGAATTTGAATGAACCGGTCATAATCGGCATGTACGATGACGTGATCCTCTACTTGGATCATCAGCTTGTTTTGTTTTTCTTCCGCCTGCTGCTGCAAGTGCTCTTTCACGATTTCAAACACCTCGATCAGAGGAACGTCTAGCTTGTTCAAGGTAATTTGCTGGGATCTGATTTTTTCATAATCCAGATTTTTTCTTTTACGAGCCGCAGCATGCGCTTCGTTTCCTCACTGATCAGCGAGAAGCATTTATCCTTTTTATCCTCAGGAATCGTATGGCTGTTCAACCCTTCAACCAAACCGTTGATCGTCGTCAGCGGTGTTTTTAATTCATGTGACACGTCAGCGATAAACTGCCTTCTCCGCTTCTCAAGGCGCTCAATTTCATCCCTTGACTGCTTTAGTTTTTTCGCCATGATATTAAAGTCAGACGCCAGTACGCCGATTTCGTCCCCGTAGCTGTTTTCCAAATGGATGTCATAATCGCCGGAAGCCACTTTATCTGTCGCTTCTCTCAGCTTTTGAATCCGCTTGACATGGAATTTGGACAGAAGCCAACTCACGAGAATCGTAATCACAAGCGTGCTGATCACAGCGTAAAACATATAGAGGTTGACCTGATTGACCATCTGTTCAACACCGCTGATCGGAGAAATCAGCAGAACGGCGCCTTTAAATTCGTTCTGAACAAATATAGGCTGCGCCACAAGTGACACTTCATCATCAAAACGGCCATCTGCCCTGATCATGACAGTCTGCCCTTTTTTTAGCTTATTCCATTCTGATTTCTTCAGCTGTTCCTTGGTGGGTGATGAAAGCCTTCAGGAAAAAATAGGGCTGCTGCTCTTCATTAAAGATGATAAACTGCGTCTTTCTTTGTGCTTAACATGTCCTGATAAGGATAGAGCCTGCGCATGTCCACCTGGCCGGCTTGGAATTCATTTGCAATCTGCACCGCATATGACGTCAATTCCTCTACTTTGTTCTGATAGGCAAATTCCTTCACAAAGTGGGAAAACAGAGAAATGATAATGACAAACGCTAAAATCAAAATGCTGATATGGCTTAGCAGCAGCTGATATAAATATTTAATCTTCATCAAATTTATACCCTACTCCCCACACAGTATACAGGAAAGGCTTGTCCTCGCTGGCAAGCTTTTTCCGCAGCCGTTTGATATGAACGTCAACCGTTCGTTCATCTCCATAAAACTGATAGCCCCATACCTGCTCAAGCAGCTGTTCTCTGGAGAACACCTGCCGCGGATTTTGGACAAGGTAATAAAGCAGATCGAATTCCTTCGGCGTGAGATTTTCTACAGGCTCTCCGTTTAATAATACTTCTCTCGTCTTCTTATTAATGGTAAAGCATTCCGTTTCGATCATATCTTCATCAATAACTGCTTTGCCTGTCGCCTTATATCTTCTGATGACGGCTTTGATGCGGGCAACCAATGTCAGCGGGCTGAACGGCTTTGTGACATAATCGTCCGCCCCCATCTCAAAACCGATGACCTGATCTGATTCAGTGTCTTTGGCAGTCAGCATGATAATCGGCACCGTGCTTGTCTCTCTTATTTTTCTGCAGATGGTCACGCCGTCCATAGATGGAAGCATGATATCCAAAATGATCAGATCCCAATTTTCTTCCGTAAAACGCTGGTACCCTTCTAACCCGTCATGAACGAATTCCGCTTCAAAACCTTCTTTAAAAAGAACATCTCCGTCATCGTACATACACTAACATTATCTTCTATCATTAATATTTTCATTATATCCTCCGGTTGTTTTGATGCTTTTTTATATAATAGCACCATTTTAAACAGAAGGTTTTGCGTTTCACAATTGTTAGTTTTTATTTCATCAACTAGAAATAGATTGTTCATATTTTTTTCATACCTTTGGACTACTATTAATTTATCAGCAAGGGGACGCGCCCCAGAGGCGGTCTTATCAATAAAAATACCAATACGGAGGAACATAAATGAACTTTATCAAACGGGCCTTTTGGAATATGAAGGCTAAAAAGGAAAAACGTTATTGCAATTATTTGTGTTTACAGTCATATGTGTCTTTGTTCTATCAGGCCTCACCATCCAGTCGGCAGCACAAAAGTCAAGCGAACTGGCCAGACAGGAACTCGGCGGAAGCGTGACACTTCAGGTTGACCGCCAAAAGCAAATGGAAAAACAGCAGGACAGCGGTGAAAAACGCAGCTTCGAATCAACACCGATCAAAGTGTCTGATGCGAATAAGCTTGCAGCGCTTGATCATGTGAAGAGCTACAATTACACCACATCAGCTTCAGCCAACGCGGGAAACTTTGATGCGATTGAAAGCTCTAGTTCAAGTGATTCCAGCTCAAGCAGTTCAAGCTCAAACGCTAAAACAGTCAAGGCGGCGGACAAGGCGGACCGCAAATGGTTCAAGCCGATCTTTCTATTGAAGGTGTCATCAGCACAGCATTAGTTGATGATTTCTCTGACGGGGATTCAAAAATCACTGACGGACGCGCGATTACAAAATCAGATGTCGGCAAAAAAGTAACAGTGATCAACGAAACATTAGCGGAAGAAAATGATTTAAGCGTTGGCGATTCGATCACAATTGAATCAGCAACGGATGAGGATACAACAGTAAAGCTGAAGATCGTCGGTATTTATAAAACAACATCTTCAGGTGATGACCAAACCCAAAATTTCTCTTTCTTAAATCCTTATAACAAGCTTTATACGCCTTACACAGCAACAGCGGCGCTGAAAGGCGACGACTATAAAAATACGATTGACTCAGCTGTTTACTATATGGACGACGCGAAAAATATGGATGCTTTCGTAAAAGCAGCGAAGAAAACATCAATTGACTTCGATACGTACACACTGAATACAAACGATCAGCTTTACCAGCAAATGGTCGGCCCGATTGAAAATGTGGCTTCTTTCTCTAAAAACGTGGTGTATCTTGTATCAGTGGCAGGCGCCGTCATTCTTGGCCTGATTGTCATGATGTCAATCAGGGAGCGCAAATACGAAATGGGCGTGTTAATGGCCATCGGTGAAAAACGATGGAAATTGATTGGACAGTTCTTGACTGAGATTCTGATTGTGGCCGTTATCGCTATCGGCCTTGCATCTGTGACGGAAATCTCGTCGCGAATCAGCTTGGAAATCAGCTTTTATCCCAGCAAATCAGTTCATCAACCGATTCAACGCAAACCGCAAGCGGACAAATGCCCGGCGGCGGTGGCGGCATGGGCGGCAAATGTTCGGCCACAGTTCATCAAACGTGGACGTTATCGATTCACTGAACGTCGCGGTTTCTATGAACGACATGCTTATTCTTGGCAGGATCGGCATCCTAATCGCAATCATTGCAACATTGCTGCCGTCAATTTCAGTACTGCGGCTTCATCCGAAAACGATATTGACAAAACAGGAATAGAAAGAGGCGGAACCTATGAGCTTATTACAATTTCAACAAGTCGGCTACTGGTATAAAGACAAAAGCCAGCCATTGTTTCAGGATATTAACATCAGCTTTCAAAAAGGAAAATTCTACACAATCGTCGGAACATCAGGGACGGGAAAACCACTTTCCTGTCTCTGGCAGGCGGACTTGACGCACCAAAAGAAGGAAACATCCTTTACGACGGAAAAGCGGTTTCTAAAATCGGCTTAACCAATTTCAGAAATCAATATGTATCAATCGTCTTTCAGGCGTACAACCTGCTCCGTATATGACGGCTTTGCAGAACGTCACAACCGCTATGGAAATCACAGGTTCTAAAGAAAAGAACAAAGAATCATATGCGCTTGACATGCTGCAGAAGGTTGGCATCAACGAAAAACAAGCCCGGCAAAAGTGCTCACACTGAGCGGCGGACAGCAGCAGCGGGTATCAATTACAAGGGCTTTCTGCTGTGACACGGATCTTATCGTAGCCGATGAACCGACCTGAAACCTTGATGAGGACACATCAAAAGAGATCGTACGGCTCTTTCAAGATCTGGCACACAAGGAAAATAAATGCGTCATCATGGTGACGCACGATGAACAAATTGCAAAAAAGTGTCAGACATCAATATCAGACTTTCAAGAGGAAGCTTTACTGTGAAGGAAAACATCGCAGTCGTATAACAAAACGCGCCTCTGCCAGTGCAGACAGGGGCGCACCCTATATCCCCTTTTATATAGAAGTGAACATAAAAAGAGCGGCGGCTGCATCCCCCCGCTCTTTTTTATCATTTTTGCTTCCGCCCCTTTTGACTTCTCTCTTCGTTTCTTTTTCCAAACAGCCACAATAAACAGAAAGAGCGGAAACAATAATTGAAAAAGGCAAATGAATATACAGCGGCACCACTTTCAAGCCTTCGTTCAAGTGCTCTGAAAAGTTAGTCGCGATCGTTATAGAAAGGATTAAGATGCCCAATCCCATCGGATAAGCCAATTGAGAGGGTTCTTTTCCTTAAAGAGCGTAGATGTCCCAACCACAGTGGCATATAAGTAGAGGCTAACCTTAAAGAAGCCGCCGATGATCAGCGCCAGCATAAAAAGACATCGAGCCGGTCTAAAATTCTTCGACCTTGATTGTCTGGATCGTACTTAAAAGCGGGAACTGGGATCTGAGTGTAAGATCAACATCAAGCACGCTGATATTAATCGCCACGGTGAGCGCCACAACCAATCCGCTAATAGCTATGGCAATCATCCCCATTTTTTCACATCTTTTCTGTCATTCAGGTTAGGGAAAATCATCACAAATAAAACGACTTCGCCAAACGGAACGTACATGGTCTGAGTGAAAACTGAGTAAAGGACAGGAGAAATGCCGTCTGCCAAAACCGGTTTTAAGTTATGCGGGTCTATAGAACCTGAGACAACAATCAGCACGAGGCCGATCGCGCCCAGTAAATACATGGCCCCGAAAAGAAGTTCAGCCGCGCGGGCGAGCACTTCGATTCCTTTTCTTACGGCGTATATGCTAACTATCACTAATAAACCATTTACAATAATGATAGGTGTATCATGATAAGCAAATGTCAGCAGCATTTCTCCAAAGTCACGCAGGACCCTTGCGGCAATATAGGCAAAGTACAAGATATAGAGAAATGAAAACAGCCAGCTCAGCTTGGTTCCCAGCATATCATCCATATATTCTTTCGGAGAAGAATTGGGGTAACATTGATAAATTCCTTGATACAAATAGAAAAGAAACAAACCGGCCGCACACCCCAACAGAACTGCGATCCAAGCATCCCTGCCCGCCATTGATCCGGTGTAATCAATAAGGAGCTGCCCAGCTCAAAAATGATAATCATGACAAACAGCTGCCTTATGCTTATTCTGGCTTTTTCCATCTGTCACTTCTCCTTTCTTCAGACCTAATCATCTTTAAACTGGTGTTTGATCGGATTGTTCCGCAATCCCGTCCTTCTGATATACGTCTCGGCCTTCACATCGATGGGCAGTTCGGGCAAATATTCTTTGTCCCATGTGTTCTTCATTTTCTCCCACTGCTCCGGATACTTTCTATATATCGTGTCACCAAAACCGACAAAATCTATCTTATTCTTCTTGATCATTTTTCACAGTATGGCTGATTTCCTTTTCAAGCTCTTTGTTGAGCGATTTTTCAATAGCGGCCAGCACCTTCGGATTAGACAATTGGAAAGGGTATTTGACAGCATCTATAATTCCTTCAACCGTCACTTTCACATGGATGTGCGGACGTCCGTTCCGCATATCAGGTACCAGCTTTGTATCTTGATGGGTAACCTGCAAGCTGACCGCATCTTTCGTCTTGCCCCAATCAGCATTAATAAACGTATGCTGGACCTTATTCATAAGCCAGACTGCCCCCACGCTTTCATCATCTTCAATCAATACTTTAAATACCCAGCCTTATCAAAAACCGCCAAGCCGTCTGCCTGAAGAATGGCTTTCGGGTCAGTCGCCTGCGTGTTTTCCATGCTGACTCCTTTTTTATCATCGCCAATCATCAAATAACCCGGAATAATCGGTGCCCTTGTGTCGCTGGCAAGTGTTTTCAAAACGTCCTGAATATTGGTTTTGACCACCCGACCGTATTGCGCCTCCGTGAAATCGAGGGTTTTATTGACTTTATTTGACGGAATTTTATCAATAGGCGTCAGGATTTTCACGATATTTTCTGCTTTTTGTTTTATGGGCAACGACGAAGGTCGCCGTTGTCCTGAATTCCGTGTCCCGGTCAAGATTGTCTAATACAAAATCCAGCCCTTCCTCTTTCGCCAGCTTTTCGCTGATTACGACTAGGTTGGTATGGGCAAAATAAAGCCGCCGTGATACCTTTCATGGAGGCTTTTCTGAGTGCTTCCGTTAAATTGTTACCTTCAATCGAATAGACAGATACAGGCGGCCTGTCTCCAGCACCGCCTCCCTGAAGGCCGCCGGCGACATTTCCTGGATTGATAATTTGAAGATGCAGCACGTAGTTGCTGTCGTTTGTCCGATCGATGCCAATCGCCGAGATAATCGCAAGATCCGTCAGCTCCCGCTTATCCCAGCAGCCGGGCAGCACAATGACGCTCAAAAGCATGAGAACGGCTAATAGACATTTACGTACCATTCTTGATCCCCTTCTTCCAAATCTTTGTTCACCATTCCTCGTGAAGCGGCCGGCTCTGGGCGTTGATCTTGCCCCCCTGCCGCACCTTATCTTCCTTACTGACCGATTCCGGCCTTTTTCATCGGCCCACCACGGAACCCGGAAAAGCGCGTCCTTTACGCCTTGTGAAGAAAAGGGTGCAAGCGGCGACATATATGGAACGCCGAATGAACGAAGACTGCATAAGTGGACAAACATCATAATGATCCCTAAAATCAGCCCGTAAAAACCCATAACAGCTGAGGCAATAATAAAATAAACCGAATAAGCCGGGCTGAAATCGCCATTGCAAACGCCGGTGTTGCGAAGCTCGCAATCGCGGTGAGTGCCACGATAATCACCATTGCCGGAGAGACGATACCAGCCTGTACGGCAGCCTGGCCGATTACGAGCGCGCCTACGATTGACACTGCCGAGCCGACAACCCGGGGCAGCCTGACTCCCGCTTCCCTCAGAATCTCAAAAGCAACCTCCATCGTCAGCGCCTCCACAACAGCCGGAAACAGGACAATTTCCCGCTGGGCCGCAATGACCACTAACAGCTGAGTCGGTATCATTTCTTGATGAAACGTCGTGGCTGCCACGTATACAGCCGGAGCCACAAGCGAAATGAAAAAGACTAAAACACGAAGAATTCTTATGCTTGTCGCAATGTCAAAACGCGAATAATAATCCTCAACAGACTGAAAAAACTGGACAAATAAGGCCGGGGCAATAAGCACAAACGGTGTTCCGTCCACAATAATCGCGAATCTTCCTTCTAACAGATTACCCGCTACAACATCAGGGCGTTCTGTATGATACATAGTCGGAAACGTCGTAAAGGTTTCATCTTCAATCAGCTGCTCAATATATCCAGATTCCAAAATACTGTCAATATCTATTTTTTCCAGGCGCTGCTTCACTTCCTTCAGCACCTTTTCATCACATATTCCTTGAATGTACATGAGAGCGATATCCGTATTCGTAACAGAACCTTTTTTCATTTTTTCAACCCATAAATTCGGATTTTTAATGTATCGCCGGATCATGGAAATATTGGTTTGCAGAGACTCTGTAAACCCTTGGCGCGGGACCGCGGAATGACACCTGGGTGCTCGGCTCTTGGATGGAGCGCTGCTCTCCCCCTTGAGTGCTGCAAATCAAAGCTTCATCATAGCCATCAGCAAAAATGAGCGCATTGCCGAGCATTAACTCGGAAAAAAGCTTGTCCCAGCTCTTTTCCGCTTTCACCCGCCCAGCGGGAGCGTTTTTCAAGAATTTGCTGGATCGCATGAGTATTCTGGATAGACTCATCCTGTACCAATGGGTCAATTAACGACTCATGGATCGTGTTATTATCGACCAGCCCAGCAATATAGATAACAGCTAGGTGGACATGATCCTGCTCCCCGATTTTAATCTCGCGAATGATGACGTCAGAGCTGCTTCCGACTTCCTTTTTCGTTTCCGCTATATTCTTTGCCAAACTTGGAGAAATGAGAACCGGCCTTTCTTTTTTCTTGCTGCTGTTCCTGATTCTTTTCTTCTGTATTCTGCTTGTCTTTTGAACCGGTATTGTTCTTTCGCTTAGAAAATAAAGGCATACACAAATACCTTTCCTTGTCGTTTTCTCATATTCTTCCTTTTAAAATTGAGATTATGCATTAGGGTTTAGATGCGGTATAACTTCTCCGCCAACGATAGACACTAAAAGCGGAGGATGATGAAGCATGAAGATATTGGGCGTGACCGGAGTCATATTAATTTGTTTATTAGCTATTTCTGTGTTGATGGACATGCTTCAAGGGTTCAGTTTAACAAAGCCGTTTATAACAATATGTCCAGCTTTAAGATGACAACATTTGCGGAATGGGTCGTGCTTTTTATTTTTGTGTTAGTACTTGTGAGAGAAATGTACATGATCTATAAATCGAAAAAAAAGAACCCCTAGAGGGGGCGCTTTTTTTCAGACAATCATATTGCCGTCTATTGTATCACTGCTATGTTTGTTGATGGTCCTTTAAAAATGCGGTTGCCGATGATTTTGGAATTGGTTGATGTGTTTGTTTGAATAGCTGTCGCAGTGCCCGCGGAGAGGTTATTGATGGTGTTTCCTGAGATGATAGAGCCTGCAGAGCCATTGAGATAAATCACAATCGGATTCCCGGCTGTTCTGTTGACTGAAATGGTATTATCAAAAATCTCATGCACACCGGCGCTGATATAGATGGTGACCAAAAGCGGAGATCTCTCTAAGTGGTTGCCGATAATTGAGGTTTTTGCACTTGTGGAGCAATAAATGGGGTAATTTTTAAACTCTTTAAATGTATTGTTTTTGATGATGGCGCCGGCATTGTTTGTAACGGAAACAGAATATGATTCCGGCACTGCTTCAAACGCGTCAGGATTCAGTATATTTCCTTCAATCACCGCGTTCCTTGAGCAATCCAAATGCCCCGGCTGAATTTTCTCAGGAGATTATCTTTAATGATCATATTTCCGCCGGAAACGTTCACACCGTCAACGACTTGAATGAGACAGTTATTCAGAAAAGCGATGTCATCTGACAGCACTGCGCGAAGACCGATGCTGCGCCTTGTTTCAGACAGTCCGTTTTGAATTTGGTTTCCGTCTACCTTTACGTCGGAAGACTGATAAACCAATATCCCTGTGTTTTCAAAGTTGCTGATTTTGTTGTTCGTCACAAGAACGCTCTTTCCCCTGACATCAATTCCAGTTGAAAATCCGGTAATGAGGTTGCCAGCGATCACTGCATCACTGGTCTCTTTTCCTTGTGATACACCGAGTCCGGTTATCCCGACTCTTGGCGCAGCCGCCGCGTCTTCAGGGCGCCTCAGTATATTTCCCTTGATCACTGTTTGCGTCCCATATCCGTAGCTGATTGTATTGTCTGAGTGATTTCCTTCTATTAAAATGCCATACCCGTTAAAATTGGTCACAGAACTTGAAACGTTTCCAACAAAGTGGTTATTGCGAATTGATACATTAATCGGTTCCTCATAATCAACGTCACCTTCGCCATATCCTTCAATGTCAATTCCGAATTTCGGGGCTGTTCCATTCCCCGTTCCGGCATCTTCAATCAAGCATTCCTCCACCGTGACCATGTCACATCCGGTAATGGAAATGTTATTTCTCCTCGACCGCCGAACCTCACAGCGGCGGATGATAATTTGCTCTGACGTTCGATAATCTTGATTGGTCTTTAATCCCTTGGGCTGACTATGATCCCATCGCCGGTAAAATCGGAAATTTTCACATCATCAATGACAACATTCGAGCATCCTTCAATACATATGCCAAAGCCCCATTCATGGGTTGACCTTATCCCCGCCGAGGCATACGTATGCTCATCCCGTTCGCCGATAATTTGTCCCCGGAAAT
Organism: Mucuna pruriens; assembly: GCA_025330945.1. NCBI lineage: Eukaryota > Viridiplantae > Streptophyta > Magnoliopsida > Fabales > Fabaceae > Mucuna > Mucuna pruriens. Next base: position 40,675 of record JAENHJ010000323.1, read on the forward strand.
GGTTATATTCTCTTGCTTGCCTACATAAAATGCGGAATAACCCCACGAACTATTCGGTATCACTTTCATGATACATTCGGGGTCCATCATAATCTCAAGGTTGCCGGGAACAATGATCCCCGCGTTTCGAAACCTCTGATTAAGATCTCCGCCAAGCGTTGCGTCTATTAAATATGTTCCCTTTGGAAACCAGACAGTATGATAGCCTTTCGAAACAGCTGTACTGAGGCACTGATTAATCCGTTCTGTCGAATCCGTTTTACCATCTCCAGGAACACCGAAATCCGCTGCATTTAATATGAATTCAGCCAATTGCGAGCCTCCTTCTCTATGATTACTATCATGTTACTCACAAAGGCCCGATCTGCTTGTACATTTCTCTAAAATTTTATTAAAAAAATATAAAGGAATAGTTGTGTAAGAAAATCTCACGATAAAGAGTATAAAAATTAGGAGAAAATCACTATTTTTAGGTATTTATAATTTTTCCATTATGGAACTATTTGAAATGAGTATAAATTATATTGACACAAGTATTATATAAGAATATGATTTTTATAATACACTTTTTTTTAGAAAGGGTTTGGCTGACATGGCTTCGATTGATAACGAAAGTATCATTAAAAGCGTCCCGCAAAAAGGGTTCTTTGGTCACCCGCGAGGACTATTTACACTATTTTTCACCGAATTTTGGGAGCGTTTCTCTTACTATGGAATGAGAGCAATCTTACTTTACTATTTGTATACAGAGACGGTAAACGGAGGGCTCGGCTTTGACAAAAGGGCACTGCGGTTGCCATTATGTCGATTTACGGATCACTCGTATACATGTCCACCATTATTGGCGGATGGCTCGCTGACCGGGTATTCGGTACCGCAAACACCGTGTTTTACGGCGGCATATTCATTATGTTCGGCCACATTGCACTCGCCTATCCGGGCAGCGCGATCGCATTCTATATCAGCATGGTGCTTATTATTGTCGGAACAGGCTTATTAAAACCAAACGTTTCAAGCGTGGTTGGGGATCTTTACACGAAAGAAGACCCGCGCCGCGACTCAGGTTTCAGTATTTTCTACATGGGGATTAACCTCGGTGGTTTACTTGCGCCGTTAATTGTCGGAACACTCGGACAGAAGTACAACTATCATCTCGGCTTCGGAGCTGCCGCGGTCGGAATGCTTCTCGGACTTATCGTTTTGCTTTGACAAGAAAGAAAAACCTCGGGCTTGCAGGTTCCAATGTGCCGAATCCGCTGTCTAAAAAATCTGCGATTGGCACCGGAATCGGTGTTATCATCGTGGCGATCGCAGTGATGATCTCTGTACAAACAGGCGTGCTGACGATCAATCGTTTTATCGACCTTGTAAGTATTCTCGGTATTTTGATTCCTGTCATTTATTTCATCATCATGTTTACAAGCAAAAAAGCGGACAAAACAGAAAAATCCCGTCTTGCCGCTTACGTTCCTTTGTTTATCGGTGCTGTCATGTTCTGGGCCATTCAGGAACAGGAGCGACCATTCTTGCGGTATACGCTGATGAACGCATAAGACTTTCATTGGGCGGATTCGAACTTCAGTCATCATGGTTCCAATCATTAAATCCATTGTTTGTTGTCATTTTTGCGCCAATATTCGCATGGCTCTGGATGAAGCTTGGCAAACGCCAGCCGTCTACACCAGTTAAATTCTCAATCGGAATTATTTTGGCCGGATTGTCATTTATCATTATGGTATTCCCTGCTATGCAAGGAAAAGAAGCACTCGTAAGCCCGCTTTGGCTCGTTCTCAGCTTCCTGCTTGTCGTGCTTGGA